>WOXC01011945.1:0-266211 GCA_011680675.1 Gymnobelideus leadbeateri | reverse complement strand
TAATTTAGTCCATTAAATGCAAACCAAAAAAAAAGTCCTGGCAAACAGGAGAAGTGACGCATCCCTAGTGTTGAGAGTGAATTTAAATATTATTTATGGCATATAATCTAATCTCTATGTTTCTTTGTCTTGTGCTTTGTGCAGGGCTGTGCTGGAACCAGCTCATACCAGCTAATAAATAATTGTGCAATTTTCAGTGTGAGTATTTACTTCAGAAGGAGGCAAACAAAAACAAAGAAGCAAACACTAAAAATCAGGGTTTGGTTGTTGTTTTCAGTGTCCATAGTTAAGAAAGTTATGGAGAAAGTGTTAATCATGCATATTAAATTTTAAAATACATTATACATACTTTTTTGGAGAGCCAGTTGTTAAACATTTACCAGCTCACCCTTGGTTTGTTGGTTTTCCACTGCTCTGCTACATCATTTGCTAATGGATTTGGGAGCACTTAATAAAGCCTGGAGTGAGAGCAGCACAGGATGGATCTGTTTTAGATTATTTATTTTTCAAAATATCTAAGCAACTTAACTACAATAGGGTGATAAATCTGGTCATGAAACATACTTATGAGAAGCCATTGGGTATTCTTCTGGAAGAAATTATTCAAGTTTAAAAGTCTCTCCTTTGAAGGAAGAAATTCGGTAACCCTGAAATGATTATATGAAACTAACACCTATTATTTATATGTGTTTGACTCAGTTTCCTAAATTATAAAATGGAGATTATATCAGCACTTAACTTGCAGGATTGCTGTAAGGATCAAATAAGATAATATCTGTGAAGTGCTTAGCATAGTGCCTGGAACATGATAGGCTTCATATAAATGTTGTTCTGTTCCCCCTTCACTACCTTTCTCTAATATTTCCATCTGGTTCTGCTTTTGTCCTAGGAACAGGCTCTGCCTACAAATTCTGGTTTCCTTAACAATCCAATGAAAAACCTTATCTCATTAAGAATTCAGAACATGGGTTTCATCTCTAACTCCACTCATTTCACACACAAGTCATTCTTTGCAAATCTTAAAGGACTATATAAAGGTTTTTATTGTTGTTATTGTTATTACATTTCCCTTTTTGGTTCACTGGAATGTCAGGTGCAATTGTATAGTGTCATCATGTCATCTTTGCACACTCTTCTGATTTGATGTTGAGTTTGAGCCTTGCTTCAACCAGTCAATGACTAAGCTGCACACAGAGCATGGATACCAATACGGCTCCCACATGACTAACAGTGCTTTACTGTCTGTTAAGATAAAGCACTTTTCACTTCTTGTGCTGATGTTCAGCACTCACTATATGGTCACCCTTGACAATTTACATTTTCAGAAGACATATATACAAAGTAAAAGTAATGGCAGCATACTGAGATTGAATACAAAAGAGCAGGAGCAGTATATTAGAATAGTGTCAGGACCACTAATAGTCAAAACAAGCTCCTTGTAAATGCTAAGAATAGCCCCAAAAAGTCTAATTGTTTGGAGCAAAAGCATAGTAACTGGCATATAGTAGACACTTAATAAGCATTTAGACTGACTGAATGATTGATAGGACCACTAAGAATGGGTGGAATGATAAAAGGCAGAATTACTGTACTCAACTTTCCTTTTGTTCATTTTCTCTGACAAAAAGATTAGTCTTTGAACTGAGAAGTACAGAACAAACATGTTAACAGGGAATGAAAAGGTGGTTAGAAGCATCTACTTGCCCTTTGTGTTGTGATAAAGATCTGCAATAAAGGAAACTAAGGCACAAGTTTTTGAGCATGATCAATTTATTAGCAAGACTAGCCAATGGGGTGGCTAGGTGGTGTAGTGAATAGAACACTGGCCCTGGAGTCAGGAAGACCTGAGTTCAAATCAGGCCTCAGACACTTGACACACTTATTAGCCATGTGACTTTGGGCAAGTCACTTGACGCCAGTTGCCCTCCAAAACACAAAAGAAAACAAAAGACTAGCCAATAAAAAAAAAAAAGGTCAATGGCTTCTAAGTAGCCAGAGACACATCTGACAGTCAGAGCAGTTTTTTATACAGTTGGTTATATAAGATCCAGTGATACAAACTAAACTAAGACTGCAATTAATCTATAAGAAAAGTGAAAGGTGGGCTATACATTTTGCCTAATCATACTGACTTGCAAGAGGGGGTTTCCAGAATCTATAACTTGGGGAAAACACAGAATTGTACAACACTTTTGGAAAATCCTATACCAGATATCAATCAATACCAGAGAAACCCAATGCCAGGCAAAACATTTCCTGACCAGGTTGACTCATCTTCCATCCATCTTCCTTATCTCCCACATGAGACAGGACCAGGTTGTTGCCCTTAAAATTAAGGAACCTAAACTCTTACAAACTCTATTACTAAAGGCTACATAAGTAAATCCAAATCTGATCCAAAGATATTAATTCCAGTGCTTAACTAAAATGCTTAACTATTAATAATCAACAATCTAACTTTCACATTCCCCCCTTTGATTCTATAGAGCCATGTCTCCATTATATCACCATCAATAGACCAAATTGATACTACCAGGCATGATCAATATCCTTTGAAATTAAATTAGCAATAGGGCAATGGAAAGTAATAATTATGGGGCCCAAGATTTTATAGAAAGCCAGTCATGGGATGTTTGATTATTACTGGTGCTGGTTGACTGTTACAAATGGCCCAGCCAAAGGTGATTTGACAGAAATAGACCCCCATGACTGAGGAATTGCTTTGGGGCTGCAACATTGCTACCTATGGCTAGCATGTTGAAAAAATCCATGGGGAGCAACCCCCTTTGGTAAGTTAGCCTTACAGAGAAAACAGCATATGGGAAAGGTAGAATTTACATGTCTTCCAGGTAATACAATAATCAAGTGTCTTTGTACACTAGCATCCCACTTGAAATGTCCATTTAATCTCCAACTAAGTTTCAGATATCTCAGTTATTCGTGTGGTCCCTGGAAGCAACATCTGGTGATTTCATTCTGGAGTAAGTCTCAGTTGATGGCAGCTCTGAAGGTAGATCTTCATAGAAGGGCTTCTTGTCTGCGACAGAGGTCCCTAGGTATTTCTGCTATAACCCTTTTACAAAATAGATCTTAAAACTCATAAAAGAAAAAAAAGTTTCTAAAACCAGAAAATAGACCAATAGGCCAAATAGTATATTCCATGAAAGTCTTTAACTTTGTGTGCTTCATTTAATTTTTAAAATTTTTACAATCATCTTCATTCATCTTTAACTATCTTTATCTAAATTTGATTCCAATCCATTCCCCCCTTAGGAGGATATTCTGATTATATTAACATAATGAAAGGATGGAAGGAGACAGAGCAAAGATGGTGGCATAGAAGCAGGAAAACTCCATGAGCTCCCCCCACCTCAAATAACCTATTAAATATTCCTCTAAACAAATTTTTGAGCCACAGAACCCACAAAGTGACAGAGAGAAACAAATCTCCCACTGAAGCCAGACCAGCAGGCCTACAGGTAGGGTTCATCACAGTACACTGGAGCCAAGCCCAGGCCTGTGTGAGCCTGTGGTTTTAGCCTCAGAGTGCCCCAACCAGCAGAGGCTGGAGAGGACTTCAGGAGAGTGGATAACCAGCAGCTGTGGCAGTTTCCAGAATTATCAACTCATAAATGCCAAAGACAAAGTAAAAGGTCAGTGTGGAACTCTGTTGGAACTGAGGGGGAAAGAGCACAGTCTGGCCCCTGCCCCCAGAGCAAGAGGTGGTAGAGGCCATGCAGCCACCTCCACATGGTTGCTTCAGAATTCCTGACCTACCAATTGTAGGGGGACCAAGTGACCATTCAGAGGGTAATTGCTCTTGCTTTAACCTGCTTGTATCTGGATCACTGTCTTGGGTAGAGGTCTTGGGGAGTGTGACCAGAAAGCCAAAGCTTGTGGGGACTATAGAGAAGGCACCCAAGTATGGCAGCTATGAAAACCCCAGTGATTTGGGACAAAGCTCTCCCCTCTGGAAGCAGAGTTCTACTGTGGCAAAAAGCTCAAAAGTCAAGTAATTGAGTGGCAACATTAACAAGCAAAGGAAGCAAAGCAAGCACAGCAATCAAATCTTAGACTCCTTTTTTGATCCAAAAAGGATCAAAGCATGGAACAGGAGTAAGACAGTGAAGTAAGAACTCCTGCACCAAAAGCTTCCAAGAAAAATATGAACTGGTTACAAGCCATGGAGGATTTTGAAAATCAAGTAAGAGAAGTAAATATTGGAAAGAGAAAAGAGAAAGATGCAAGAAAATCATGAAAAGCAAGTCAACAGCCTGACTGAAGAAAATAACACCTTAAAAAATAGACTAACTCGAATGGCAAAAGAGGCCCAAAAAGCCAATGAGGAGAAGAATGCCTTAAAAAGCTGAATTTGCCAGATGGAAAAAGAATTTCAAAAGCTCACTGAAGAGAATCATTTCTCCAGAATTAGATTGGAGCAAATGGAAGCTAGTGACTTTATGAGAAATCAAGATACTATTAAGCAGATCCAAATAAATAAAAAAAGAAGGCATTGTGAAATATCTCATTGGAAAAACCACTGACCTGGAAAATAGATCCAGGAGAGATAATTTTAAAATTGTTGAACTACCTGAAAACCATGATCAAAAAAAGAACCTAGAAATCATCCTTGAAGAAATTCTCAAGGAAAATTGCCCTGATATTTTAGAACCAGAGGGCAAAACAAAAATTGAAATAATTCACCTATCACCTCTTTAAAAAGATCCCAAAAAGAAAACTCCTAGGAATATTATAGCCAGATTCCAGAGCTCCCAGATCAAGGAGAAAATATTAGAAGCAGCCAGGAAGAAACAATTTGAATATTGTGGAAATACAATCAGGATAACACAAGATCTATCAGCTTCTATGTTAAGAGATTGAAGGGCTTGGAATATGATATTCCAGAGGTCAAAGGAGCTGGGATTAAAACCTAGGATCACCTACCCAGCAAAACTGAGTATCGTGTTTCATGGGGAAAATATGAAATAGAGTACTTTCAAGCATTCTTAATGTAAAAACCAGAGTTGAATATAAAATTTGACATTCAGATACAAGAAACAAGAAAAGCATGAGAAGGTAAACAGGGAAAAGAAATAATAAGGAACTTACCAATTTGAACTATTTACATTCCTACATGGAAAAATAATAATTGTAACTTGTGAAACTTTTCTCAGTATGAGGATAGTTGAAGGGAATATAAATGTGTGTGTATGTATACATACATTTATATGTCTATATAGGAGGGTGTATTTGCATATGAATACATATGTGAGTGTGTGTATATATGTGTACAGGTATACATAGAGGGCACAGGATCAATTGAATAGGAAGGGATGATATTTAAAAGGTGAAATTAAGAGGTGAGAGAGGAATATAATGAGAGGAGATAGAGGGAGACAGAATAGGGTAAATTATCTCATATAAAAGAGGCAAGGAAAAAGTGTTGCAATGGAGGGGAAGAACAGGAAGGCAAAATGGAATGGGTCAACCTTACTCTCATTGAATTTGGCTTAGGGAGGAATAACATACACACTAAATTGGGTATCTTACATTACAGGAAAGTAGGGGAGAAGGGGATAAGAAGGGGAATGATAGAAGGGAGGACAGATTGGGGTGAAGTTGGTTAGAAGTACATACTTTTGAAAAGGGACAGGGTCAAAGTAGAAAATAGAACAAGGGGGGGGGTGGGATAGGACGGAGGGAAATATAGTCTGTCTTTCACAATATATCCACTATGGAAATGTTTTGTGTAACTACACATGTACAACCTATATTGAATTGCTTATCTTCCCAGTAAGGATGGGTAATGAGGGAAGAAAGGAAAGAATATGGAATTCAAAGTTTTAAAATCAAATGTTTAGTTCAGTTGGCGGCCAGCGCTAGTGTGTTCACACGCTCCGCTGTTTCCCTACCCCAGCTTAATTCCTCCCTCACCGCCGCATCTTTCTTCTCTTCCCGGTCCCTCCCACCACCACCATGGGCTTTGGAGATCTCAAGACACCCTCGGATCTGCAGCACCTCAATGACTTCCTGGCGGACAAGAGCTACATCGAGGGATTTGTGCCGTCCCAGGCTGACATTGCAGTATTTGAAGCTGTCTTGGGCCCTCCTCCTGCCGACCTGTACCATGCTCTCTGCTTGTATAACCACATTAAGTCCTATGACAAGCAGAAGGCCAGCTTGCCAGGAATAAAGAAGGCTTTGGGCAAGTATGGGCCTGCTGATGTGGAAGATACCACCGGAAGTGGAGCTACAGATAGCAAAGATGATGATGACATTGATCTCTTTGGGTCTGATGAGAGGAGGAAAGTGAAGAAGCAAAGAAGCTAAGAGAAGAACGCCTTGCTCAGTATGAATGAAAGAAATCAAAAAAACCTGCAATCATTGCCAAGTCTTCCATCTTACTGGATGTGAAACCTTGGGATGATGAGACAGATATGGCAAAATTGGAGGAATGTGTCAGCAGCATTCAGGCAGATGGCTTGGTCTGGGGATCTTCTAAACTAGTTCCAGTGGGATATGGCATCAAGAAGCTTCAGATACAATGTGTAGTTGAAGATGATAAAGTTGGTATAGATATGCTAGAGGAACGGATAACTGCCTTTGAAGACTATGTGCAATCCATGGATGTTGCTGCCTTCAATAAGATCTAAAATCTACCATCCTCAAAAATTACATTTAAATAGAAACATTTGCAAGCAAGACCTTTTTGGGTCTCTGGTCTTAATAGGCTGAAATTGTGTATTCAAAAAAAAATCAAATGTTTAAAATGGGGGGATGGCTAGGTGGCACAGTGAATAGAGCACTGGCCCCGGAGACAGGAGGACATCAGTTCAAATCCAGCCTCAGACATTTAACACAAAAACTAGCTATGTAACCTTGGGTAAGTCACTTAACCCCAATTGCCCTCCAAAAAAAAAGCAAATATATATACTTTTACATGCAACTGGGAAATAAACACAGGCATTGGGGTATGGAGATCCATCTTGCCCTACCAGAAAGTCAGAGGGTGAATGGGGGAGGATATAGGAGAGAGCAGATTGGGGGAGGGGGTATTCAGTGGGTTGTGGGTAGGGGAAAGATGGGAAGAAAATTTGTAACTCAAAATCTTGTGGAAATGAATGTTGTAAACTAAAAGTATACATAAAACATAACAAAAAAACATAATGAAAAGATATTGTAGTCTTAATCACCTATAAAATAATATCTTATCAGTTGTAAGGCCTCATGGTCTTTATTATTTGTAATTCAAATGACAACTTAAAATGATTCCTCACTATAATAATATTATACCAGCATATATTATTCAGTCAAAAGTCACAAATAGGGTTTATCTCTTATGTTTATTACAATGAAAAAAGGAGGCATTATTAAACCCTTTCTCTTATAAAAGGAATTTGTTAAATGAGGGAAAAGTGAGGGACAGAGCAGTATCAAAACTGCTCTTCAATTCTATTTGATTTCAGGTAACTCATAAGATCTTATGGACCAGTCTGAGTAGGAAATCCCAAGGAATTTCACAGAGAAGGATTTCTTAAGAGGATTTTGTTATTCTATTCTCCCAGTAATGAGTCTTTTTTTTATTTAAAATATAACCCATTAAATATTTAATAGTTTTGAAATATTTTTGTCATCTGCTTTTAAGAGTTTAGTTCATAACAGTATCCAAATAAAAAAAGAAGTTAGTTTTCTAATGGCATTTCTGATACAGTGGTTTCTAAAATTTTACAATATAAGAAATATTTTAGAAATAAATATGAACATACACAATGCCATGTATTGAAAACATTATCAATCAGGTGATATTAATTCAGTCCAATGCATTTTCAAATTATTTATATAGGATTATCTTATTTAGAATTTATATAGAATTATCTTATTTATATGGAAAATCATTTTTCTTATTAGCCCTGGCATTTTAAGACTAGTCACATCTTAATCCAGTATGGAGTAATCACATTTAACAATAGTTTATTTAGTGCTTACCACATGCCAGGCTTTTTCTTGGCTTATAAACCTTAATTTGAACAGTTTCAGAGCCATACTTTCTATAGTACTTTAAAATGGTTTGTATTAGATTCCCTGGTTGTAATTTGAATTTCTGAAATGTATCAGTTCTCGAATTTAACTTGCAATGCCTTTTTTGAAAAAAACACTTTTTAAGTGGCAGAGCATTTTGTCTGATTGGATTCTTATAAGGTCTGAATATTACCGTACTCATCCTCTGCACAAGCTATGCACTTCACAATTATATGCTTCTCCCAACAACCCTGGGAGGTAAGTCCAAATAGTACATTTTACTGTAAATGAGACTACATCACATTTTAGTTTCAGGAGAAAAATTTCAACCAAATCAACTCTTGATTTATAACTACTAATAGTAATATTTAACTCTCATTTTTCCCAAGGGTCCACTGTTTTTAATTAGCTCATGTTCAAAAAATTCATGGTGGTACTCCCAGCTCCCCATAATTGGTTCTTTATTTCTTTAAAACACCCAGATACCCCATGGGCACCAGAATTTTGCTGCTAGCCTGCATTGCAATGAGTAAAACTAGTGGCTGAGTTTCAGCATATCTTTGCTAGTGCCACAGCAGCTAGATACGTGTATTATAGACTTCTGTATCAAAAAATTTAGGACTAAGTTTATTAGTAGTATCTGAGATAAGGTCATCATAAATACACACAATGTATCCCTATCTATCTACATGTAAATAAATAGATTAAATGGTTTCTCCAGTTTATATAAGCAGCTGTACTAGATTCTACATCTGGATCCATGCCTTATTCCCATAAAACCCTTTGAAAAAACCAGTGAATTGTGAAATGCCAAAAAAGGTGTCTATAGAGAAATCATCTTTGTTCATTTGTGTGAAATACAATTTTTAATCTCTAAAATATCAAAAGAGCTCTTGAAAAAAATGTAACTTTTCTTACATGTACATTAAAGTTGAGAATATAAACACTGAAAAAAGCGTGGTTATAATGAAAAGCTCAAATGTTGAAATGTGAATTCTTTTAAGACACATTAGGCCCTCTCTAGGATAAGCAATGAAAATCCATTTCCTCAATCCTACCAGAATATGTAGTTTGCAGAAATACATATTCCTGCCATTGAAATATTTATTCATTTGCATTTTGCTGAGGCATGTTGATTTATTTAGCAACACTTGTCTTTGAAAAATAATGTTCAGAAGGGATGTTTCTAATGCTGCAAATAAAAGATGCACCTTAAGAACCTAAAAAGAAATCACCCAAAAAGCCAAATCAGTTCCTTTTATTTTCCTCACTTAACACCACCAGTATAACTTAAGAGGACAGATAAAGAAAGACAAAATCTCTTCTTGACCAAAGAAGTTTTGTTATAACACTGGCAGGAAAATTTACTAATATTTTTTTTTACAAAAGTCTTTACCATAACTATTAAACCAGATCAAAGAAACAATATTTTCTCTGTCAATCAGTTAGTTAATATGTATTTATTAAACTTCCACTTAACCCTTCAAAGTCTTACAAAATTTCTTTTGTAATCTTATATTCATTGGGGAGGGGACACATGCAGTACTTGGCAAAGAGGCATTTCTCTAAAAATTCCTCAGACCTTTTTTATTTCAGTGGGATGAAAACCCTTCCTCAGATCTCCTTTTTCAAACTCTAAAACCATTTATTCTCAAACCCTCCATTCACACTGTGTCAGCACAAACATGCTCCAACTTTCCTTTAACTCAGTACCCTTTGTTCTCTCATCCCTACTTGCTGAAGTTTTCTTCCTTCCTTTCTTTTTCCATCCTTTCAATGGAATTTTATGAAAGTCCTTCAAAACTGCCCTGTTCATATTCTGATCTAGCACTCTCTTACTTTCTTCTACTTGCTAAATTCCCCTAGTCTTCATTTCCCAGTCATGTCTAAGACTGTCTAAAGGTTGAATCTTCATTTTACTGAATTTTCCTTTATACTTTAATACAAGATTTTATTGCACAAAACCATAAATTGCAATGCCTTTGTATATGGAGGTTCTCGAAGGCTTACAAATGCATAGTTCATTCCAATTTCTTTGAGACCTTTTGGCCAATTAGAATTTATTACAATCTTAGTTTTTATAAGTGATAGTCAAATAAACCTAAATATAATTCACTCAGCACAACTACAAAAGTTAAGGTCTCTCCTAGGTCCTAATTGTAGAGTGTCACATATTTCAGTAAGCAGAATGACTTTGGAGAAGTTGTCTCTCTCCTTCTTTTATGCTAGAGAAGCATTTATCCATGTATTTCACAAAGGAGTTTACTTGGCAATGACCCGGGGAATTGACCACAACCTAACTATGATTTCTCAATTTATAGTCTATTGTCTAAAAGCATTTCATTTTGGTGCTGATACTTAGGTGTATAAAGAAACTTGTAAACACTTTTTCTTTGCCTGTAAAACATTTTTGTTTCTAATTATCTCTTCCTTTTACAAAGTTTTTGATAGTTTCCACTACAATAGGTTATTAAATTGCTGTATCTGATTATGTAATTAGGAGTTTTAAGGTTGTCTCTCATCAAAGAGGAGTTAATTTTGGCGGAGCCAAGATGGCGGAGTAGAAACAGCTCATCCAAGCCTCTCTGCCCCCACATTCCCCCCAAACGATGTAAAAGGGGACTCTGAACAACTTCTGGAGCCCCAGCACCCACAGAACGACACAGAGAAGCTAACCTCCCGCTGAGGACAGCCCAGCATCCCTGCAGGAAGGACCAGCGCAGCGGTCTGGGAGCCAGCAGCACGCAACATGCAGAGCGCAGGAAGCAGAGCCGAGTGGAGCCCAGGTCTGCGTGAGCTGAGGTTTTAGCCCCAGGGCGGCAGGACCAGCAGCCGGCTGGAGGAACCCCAGAACACCAGCAGCTGTGACGACTCCAGAACTATCAACATAGACATGCCTACGACAAAGTGAGAGGTTAGTGTCCTATGGACTTTGGGACCTGTATTTGGGGGAATGCTTCAGTTCCCTCCCCTGGGGGCTAGAAGCCCCTGAGGAGACACGCCATTTTGTAGTTTTCAGAGGCAGCTCCGGCTCCTGGCCTGCAATTAATTGTAGGGAGATCCAGCAATCAGTCTTGGGTGGGGGGGGTAATCGCTCTTGCTTTAACCTCCCTGGATCTGGATTGTGATCTAGGGTGGAAGTCATGGGTGGGTTTACAGCTTGCCAGAAACGGAAGTTGTCCCCCACACGTTCGGGACGAAAATTCCTCTATCTGGCCTTAAAGCCATAGTGTGGCAACAAGCCCAAAGTCAAGTAATTAAGTGGCAACATGCCAAGGCAAAGGAAACAGAAAAATGCAACCCTAGACTCCTATTTTGGGGGCATAGAGCAGGAAAAGGACTGTGAGGTCAGAAGTCCTGCTCCAAAAGCCCCAAGGGAAAACATGAGCGGGTTGCAGGCCATAGAGGACCTTAAGAAGGACTTTAAAAATCAAATAAGAGAAGTGGAGGAAAAATGGAAAGAGAAATGAGAAGGATGCAGGAAAAGTATGAAATGAGGGTCAACAGCCTGACTGAGGAAAACAACACCTTAAAAAATAGACTAACTCAAATGGCAAAGGAGGCCCAAAGGGCAATGAGGAGAAGAATGCCTTAAAAAGTCGAATTTGCCAGATGGAAAAAGAATCTCAAAAGTTCACTGAGGAGATTCATTCCTTCAGAGTTAGACTGGAGCAAATGGAAGCTAACGACTTTATGAGAAATCAAGATGCTGTTAAGCAGATCCAAACAAATGAAAGATTAGAAGGCAATGTGAAATATCTCATGGGAAGAACCACTGACCTGGAAAATAGATCCAGGAGAGACAATTTAAAAATTATTGGACTACCTGAAAGCCATGATCAAGAAAGAACCTAGAAATCACCCTTCAAGAAATTCTCAAGGAAAACTGCCCTGATGTTTTAGACCCAGAGGGCAAAATAGAGGTTGAAAGAATCCACAGATCACCTCCTGAAAAGATCCCAAAAAGAAAACTCCCAGGAATATTATAGCCAGGTTCCAGAATCCCCAGATCAAGGAGAAAATACTACAAGCAGCCAGGAAGAAACAATTTCAATATTGTGGAAACACAATCAGAATAGCTCAGGACCTGGCAGCTTCTACACTGAGGGATAGAAGGGCATGGAATATGATATTCCAGAGGGCAAAAGAACTGAGAATGAACCCAAGGGTCACCTACCCAGCAAAACTGAGTATTTTGTTTCAGGGGAAAATATGGTCATTCAGTGGAATAGAGGACTTTCAAGCATTCTTGAGGAAGGAACCAGAATTGAATAGAAAATTTGACATCCAGACACAAGAAGCAAGAGATGCCTGAGAAGGTAATCAGGGAAAAGAAATCAAAAGGAACTCATCAAAGTTGAACTATTTACATTCCTATATGGAAAAACAATAACTGTGAGTGATGATATCTTTCTCACTATGAAAATAATGGAAGAAGGGTGTGTGGTCATATGAATACATATGTGAATGTGTATGTATATGGATAGAGGGCATAGGTTGAATTTGTTGGGAAGAGAGAATACTCAAGGGATGAAATTATGAGGTGAGAGAGGAAAGTGGCAAGAGGAGATGGGGAAAGACAGGGTAGGGTAGACGATCTCATGTAGAAGAGGCAAGGGGAAGTGGTTGCAAGGGAGGGGGAGAATAGGAAGGGAAAAAAAAGGCAAATCCACATTCTCATTGAATTTGATTCAGGGAGAGAATGACATACATACTAAATGGGATATCTCAACCTGCAGCAGAATAGGGGGAAGGGGGATGAGAGGAGGGATGATTGATGGGGGGGGCATCCTTGGGGGGAGGGGAGGTTAGAAGTACCCACTATAGAAGAGGGACAGGATCATGTAGGGAATGGACCAGGTGGGGGGTGGGATGAGTGGGAGGGAATTATAAACAGCCTTGTACAATATATCTACTATGATAATGTTTTGCATAGCTAGACATGTACAACATATACTGAATTACTTATCACCCCAGAGGGAATGGGTGACAAGGGAGGAAGGAAATGGATCTGAAATTCGAGGTCTTAAGATTAAATGTTTCAAATATATATAAATACTATTATTAATACTCTTTTGCTTATAATTGGGAGATAAGATGTGCAGGCATTGGGACACAAAGATTCACCTCCCTCTGATGGAAAAATCGAAGGGGGTATGGGAGGAGGTATGGGAGAGAGCAGATTGGAGGAAGCGATATCTTGTGGGACTGCTATTCTGGGAGGTTGGGTAGGAGAATAACGGGGGGAAAATGATTAGAACTCAAAATCTGGCAGAAATGAATGATGTAAAACAGAAGTTAATAAAGCATTTGTTTAAAAAAAAAGAGGAGTTAATTTTCTAATGATTTGAAATGAACAGATATCATAATCATACTCATTTAGTTTTTGGATTCAACTAAATCAAATATTAGTATAATCACTAATGTTAACAATTTAAAATTTCAATTTTCACAGGTACCATTAGATGCCAGGATTTCACATTTCAAGACCCACTATTATCAATCAGCTTATGCTTTAATTTTATTAAATTAATATGTTGAAAAGTGATGGCGAGACTACAGTTGTTGAGAAGTAATTGTGAACAGCACATTGGTTCAATTAAATGCAAATTAAACAACAGTACCTTTTGACAATATATTTATACAGTTCTTTTCATGTTTAAAAGAGACTAATGTAACCCTCCCTAATGACTTTATGCCACTTTCACTAATTGTTTAATGATAAAGCAGATTATAATTTAATTAATATATAAAGTCAAAATTTTATCTGCTTTTATTAAAAACACAATCTTGACTTCATGCATCAACCAGAACTATTAGAAACTGCACTACTGAAAAATCAGTATCTGATGGAAACTATAATTTTCTGAAGGGGTCAAGGTGTAATTTTTTCTGTTTCCTTTCAAATCACTCAAAGGCTAAATCCATTTCTTCTGTCTTCTTAACTTGACCTATCATCTATGTTCTTGTTACATTCTGTCCTCAGTAATTCTTTTCATAGCTTATCATAGCCTTCATGGAAAAGCCTTAAATTTTATTTATTTCTCAGTTTTTTATTTTAAAACAAGCTTTTCTGTCTCTGGGAACACATTGGGACTCACCTTCAATCTGGGAGTCACTCTTGGTGTCTTCAGGTTGGTTATTTGAGAGCAGGGAGCAACAGAAGGATAAACAAAATTCCAACTTTACTTACTTTTATTCCTTTGGAGAGAGAAAACTGAAGGTGGTCTAAAATTTTCTTGTCTTGCCTTTCAATTAGGGATAAAAAAATTACACTTCCATCCTACAGTAAATCTGTCGTTCCTTTCAAGTGCAGTTTTTAAATGTACTGTTCAAAGAATTTGCAATCTACACGAAAGTTAAAACTAATTCTACAGAGTGGCACCCAAAAACTTCAGAATCAGAGAGTAACAAACTGAAACTACTTTGGGGAAATGAACTTATTCTGTTCATCAGAAAGTGGGACCGACTACTTTTGCTGAGTGCTGAATGCTTTTGCTCAGGTAATATTTGAGCAGTTAGAGATTTAAACTCTTTAATTCTCCAACATATTACTTTAATGTTAAATAGCAAAGGTTTTTTTTTTTTTTTAGTTCTTAGCTGTGGAATTATTTAAACTCACAGGAGTTTTACTCTAATTTTTCCTGTACTATTTTCCTAAGTTCTTAACACTTCTATGAATTTTACTGAACTTCTCTTGAACAGATTTCATGATTAATAAAACGCTCCTTAAATTTTAAACTACAGTTTTAAAGGCAGTCTCAAGGCATCCTAAAGTTCCTCCTTTCTGTGAAGTAACCTAGATCTGCCAATTTTTGTTTATATCAAACTTAAAGTTTACTAATACCTCAAAAAAAAAACCTTTAAATACTCATTAAAAACATGCAAATCATAATTTAGAAACTTTCAGTAGAGGAATTTTTTTTTAATCACAAACCTAGTCTCTAACTAATTTTTGCATCTGCCTTTCATCTGCACGATTTCCAACATGGCCAGTATTAGAAATATAAAGAAAAAAGAGAGACATGCCCTTTCTGAAGACATTTAAAAGTTTTACTTCTTAGTTTCTTCCCTCCTTGGCTGATAAGATAGCACAGATAAAACAGACCTTTATATCCCCTTTCATGGCAATAAAGGCATACCTATGCCCTGAGGTATTGTTTCAAAGCTCAAAAAATAGCCAGAGATATTTGGGCAGTGGTCAAGATTGCCTGAGGTTTCTAAGTTTTCTCTCTTCCTTATCTCTTTCTTCATATTGGTCAGTTTCTGGGGTAACAAGATAAAGTCTTAGTATCACATTTCTGGTCTGGGTGACAGCAGTTATAAATCTCTTTTGGAGAGTAAAACCATCAGCAGCCAATCCCTTTTGTCTGAAAGAGGTTAGATCTTTAATCATCCTGGGGAAAAAATTGGATGGAGGAGTAAAAGAGGATGGGATAGTCAGAACAGGATGGTCAGAAGCAGGCACTTTAAGGAGAAGTGGCCATGTTCAGTCAGGGCTGCCCCATATCATAGTTTGCTTTTTGTTGAGATTGTTCAATAGCCATTCTTAGTTTCTCTAACGTGCAATAATCAAAATTGCCAAATTTGGGCTAAAATAATTCATCAGTTGAAATCTCTAGCAGACTTAGAACAAATACTACTTAATTTAACAGAGTAGTGTGCATTTTCATCATTCCCAGCTGAATTGGCAGCTTGCCTTGACTCCATGATTTAAGTAGTTTTCCCAGGGGATGGGGGTTTCCCAGAGGAATATTGTTACTTGGCTCCATTGTCATCCTTTAAAGGGATACCAAATGAGAAACCAGCAGTAGTAATCACCAGTGGCTTGGGAGAGGGTAATGAGGAAATTGCCACAGATGACCAACCCCACAGTGAGGCCTATATAGAAGAGGGCAATGAGGTATCCCCCACTCATCCCAGTCAAAGCATGGAATTCAAGAATTTCTCCTTTCAGACTACTACAGGTTGCTTATGGCCAATTTTGTAGAGGTAGGGATTGCCTTGGAAGGCAAAATTTCCCACTAAGGTTTTATTTCTCAGATGTTCCTTTCCAAGGGGTCACATGGTTCAGCTAAATCCCTCATCCCTTGCTTTCTACTATGACTCAGTTTCCCTGGCCAAGTAGATTCACCAGCTTTGGGAGCTTAGTCACAGACCTGGTACTTGGCTCATGGGTCTAACAAAGCCCAGGAAATCTTATCAGGGGGTCCCTCCCAGCAGATCACAATATTCTAAATAGTAGCCCTTGCTTTTGAAACCGATAACACAGCACCATGCTTAAGACAGCCTCGAGGCAGTTGCCACTAATTATCATGCCAGAGCTGGTATTTGGTTCCTGACTAATGCATTAATAAGGAAGTCCCAAAGACTGATTCTCAATCTTAAATTTTTGTATTTTTCAGTTGGAAAAAAGCCAAATAATCACTTAAAGTTTAAGTGATGTCTTTTCAACTGAATGCTATTTTGCCTTTGCCAACTGCCACTTGGAAAAAAAGGGAGTTGCTAAGTGTTATAAATTTTTATAATCTCTCTGTTAAGTTTTTCTTTCTTTTCTGAAGTTTTCTGCTAAAAGCCTAGGGCATACAATCCATTTCTAAGGCCTTTTTTCACTTTGCCATTCTGCTTGTATAATAACTGTCTAAGTGCCTTAAAGTTTTTCCTAGGCGTAGGAGATGATCTTCTATTTGCAAAAGAGATTCTTCAGTTTGTTGGAGAAATAAATCTCCTTCCTCCTCTTGTGACAGAGATTGCTCTATCTATAATAGGGTTTCTCATTTCTTTATCAAGTACTGTTCTATGCAACAGAAAAGCTTTTGGCTGGTTTAAAATACCTTCTCTTCAAGAGTTTACCTTGACTTAGAGAAAATTTGGCTTGGAGCTGAGGGGAAAGCCCAACATCCAAGGGGTCCTCTATGAAGAGGTCTAGAGGGTGTCCTGGGGGTGGGGGATTCATCACTAAGTCCTATCTAGTAACTAATTGTGATGATAAAAATCTACAATAAAGAGAATCTGAGGTACAAGTTTCTAAGCATGATCTATTTTATTAACAGGCTAGCAATTGCCAATGAAAGAAGGTCAATGGATCCTCAAGTAGCCAGAGACACATCTGACAGAAGTTTTTTATACAATTGGTTACATAAGGTCCAGTGATGCAAACTAAACCAAGACTGTGACTGATCTATAAGAAAGACAGAGAGTGGGCTCTTTTTTTTTTAACTTTTTTACTCAGTTATGCTGATTTGGGGGTCTCCAGAATCCATAGCAATGGGAAAAAAAGTTGAACACCTCTTGAAATTCCTGTTCCAGTATACCACTCAATACCAGAGAGACTCAATGCTAGGCAAAACATCTCCTGACCAGGTTGGTTCATCTTCCATATCTCCCTCATGGTACAAGACCAATTTGTAGCCATTAAAATTAGAGAAGTTAAACTCTTACAAACTCTTCTATTGAGGCCTAAACTCCAAATTTGATCAATAGATATTAATTCCAGTGATTAAAACTCAACTATTAAGTAATCAATAATCTAACTTTCAAATTCCCCCTTTTGATTATGTGGAGCCATGTCTTCATCTATAAACCAAAATCAAGGAGCACAATACCATGAATTTATACTGGATAAGATCAGCTTGATTTCATGACTTTCTTCCATAGCACTCAGTAGTTTTGAACAGCATAGAAGGAAATACTCTCCACCTCCAGAGAGAGGTGAAGATAAACTCTGAGTGAAGATTAGAGCATACATTTTTCACCCTTTTTATGTTTCTTTTCATTGGTTGGTTGGTTGGGTATGTTTTTGTTTCTGCCACATGGCTAATATGGAAATATGTTTTTCATGACTTCACATGTATAATTGATATCATATTGCTTACCTTCTCAGTGGGCAGGAGGAAGGTTGAAAATTTGGAACTTAATTTTAAAAAAATATGAATGGAAGAAAGAAACAAAAACAAAGGAACAAAGAAAAGAAAAATTATGGAAGAGAAGGGGAAAGAATAAACATTTACTAAATACCTACTATGTGCAAGCACTGTGCTGTGTTTTACAAATATTATCTCATTTGATCCTCACACAACTCTGGGAAGTAGGTGCTTTTATCCTTGTTTTACAATTGAAGAAACTGAGGGCAATAGAGATTAAATGTCTTGCATAGGGTCACACAACTTATAAATTCTGAAGTTGGATTTGAATTCAGGTCTTCCTTACTCCAGGCCTACTGCTCTACCAATTTGCTACCTAGCATAAAATACAGTATGACAGAAACTAAATGGTGGGAATTATCCAAGAAAAAGAATCCTTGCAGGCAGGAATTGGAGAGAGTCAAGGTGGCAAGGCATTTTTAAGTAGTAAAACATTAAAGTTTGAGATAATATAGTAAAGGCTAGGTGTAGAGACAAGTAAAGCCCAAGAAGAGGAGATGGACAAGTACAATAGGGATGAGAGACAAAGAACCAGACCTTACAGTAAATGCAAGGAGTAGGTTTATATTGATGAAAAAGAGCTGAAAGAGTACAGACTGCTTCCATGTCAGCTTGGCAATCTGTAACAGGAATATATCATCCAATTCCTCCAGATGGTAGAGGAAACCACAGCCTATATCCACCACAAACTCACCTCTGCTTCTTCTCCCTTGGATTCTTAATTTTTCTCCCAATATCTCACCCAGGTTCATAGACTTCCAAACAGATACCATCTCACTGATGTACAAAGCTATAGCTTCTGTCTGATATGTTCCTTCTTCCTCTTATACCTAGTGTTCTTTTTGAGCAATGTGCTTTCTTCCATTGTAGCCTTTCTATCATGAATCATCTCCTACCTGTCTCAGTTGTACTTTGAGGTCCTTTGACCTCTTACACGGGAGTCTTTAGTTCACCTTATTATTCATGGTATAAGCCCCTGAGCCAATTTAGAAGTGTTTCTGTCCCTCTCCTTTTCTCTACCAATTTCTTATGTAGATTACTAAGCACCTCTACTACTATTCCTTCTTTCTCTGCCATGCCTATTGTCTTCTACTTTTATAGCTGAAAGCTTTTTTTCAGTTCTTTTCTTTAGTTTTACTTGTCTCTACACCTAACCTTTACTATATTATCTCAGTAACTTTAATGTATAACTTTCCCTTTGGTAACTTCCTTCTCTATGTCACCCCCTTCCTTTCATGGCAAAGGATGGAGACTGCTTAAGACACTAACATTTAAAGCCACCCATTCACAGGGATGGACTTGGGAATTGTTGTTTTTTGTTGTTGTTGTTTTTTGAGGAAGGACAGAAAATTAAGCAGAAATTAGATTTAGATCAACAGCTCATACCATGCATCATATTAAGCTCAAAATTTGAAGGAGCAAAAAAAAATAATGTCATCACCAAAAAAGGAATAGAGAGGATCACAGAAAATAAAATAAATGGATTTGAATTATGTAATTGAAAAGCTTTTGCACAAATAAAATTAATGCAACTAACATTAGAAAGGAAACAAGTAGGGAAAATATTTGCAGTAAGTTTCTCTCCTAAAGGTCTGATATCCAAAGGGAATCAGTTCAAAGTTCAGAAGAGTTATTCACCAGTAATTGGAATGGCCAAAAGATAAGAGCAGACCATTCATAAAAGAATAAAAATAAGCTACTAACAACCATATAAAATGCTCCAAAGGACTAAAAATAAGAGAAACACAAATTAAAACAACTCTGAATTTCTACTTTACAGCTATCAAATTAGGGGAAATGATAAAAATGAAAAGTGGAAATTGTTGGAAGGGATAAGACTGGCCAAATGTTCTAATGTACTATATTAGTGGAGCTATAAACTGGCCAACCCATTTTGGAGAGCAATTTGAAATTATATTCTGTCACTAAAATATGCATATTCTTTGACCCAGCAATATCATTATTTTGTGTGTACTTCAAATAGATAAATATATGTACACACATATATATTAATATAATTCATATAAATAATATATACAAAACCATTCATGCCGATACTTTTTGTCACCACAAAGAAATGGAAACTAAACATGTGCCCATCAATGGGGGATGGATAAGTAAATTCTGGTATATGACTATAATGAAATGGCATTACAACATTTTTTAAAAATCACAAAATGGAGGGATTAGAAAAAACAGGTTGGTTGTTGTCCTTCATGCTCGAAGAGGACCAAAATTATATCACTATGCTAAAGTCAAGTTTCAATGTGTCCAACTGTGGCTGATCAGACCAATATGAGCTCAGAATGCTCTGCCACAGGTTGGCCACAAATAACCTGTGTGACCATTTGGGGTGGTGCATCCTGTGTTTCCTTTGACCTGTTTCAATTCTACTTTCGTCATAGAGCACAGCACCTTCACTGATATGGGCACTCCATGTTTAGCAGTACTGTGCCAGTGTCTCCCATGTCACACAATCAATTCCAAAGTTCTTAAGAGAGACCTTAAGAGCATCCATGTATCGCTTCTTCTGACCACCATGTGAACGCTTGCCCTATGTGAGCTCTTCATAAAATAATATTTTTGGCAAGTGTACATTTTGCATTTGAACAACATGGCCAGCCCATAGGAGCTGCTCTCTCTGAAGCAGGGTTTGAATTGTTTTATGCCTGTGAAACCTGGACAGTATACCAGCGCCATGCCAGGAAACTGAATCCCTTCCATTTGAATTGTCTTAGGAAGATTCTGAAGATCACCTGGTAGGATAAAGTATATGAGTACTTTATCAGGTAGGATAACACACTGAGGTCCTTACTAGGAAAAAAAAACAGGAATATTGGCATGAATGGATGCATGATGATGAGCTAAAAGAGCAATTTACAATTATTACAGCATTGTAAAGAAAAACAACTCTGACTGAAAGACTTAAAAAGACTTAAAAATTATGATTAATACAACGCCAAACCACTGCTCCAAAAGACCGGTTATGAAGCATTCTCCCACTTCTTGGTAGAGAAGTGGTGGGCTATCATTGCAAAATGAGACATAGTTTCATAAATGGACAATAAGTGGATTTTTTTCATTGTTTTGTTTGACTTTATATTTGTTACAAGAAAAGGCTTATGGTTTTTGGTGGGGGAGAGTCATAAAGAGAAATGTGGAGGGAAGGTCTGGTGATTGTATGCCTCCCTAACAAAAAAGGAAAAAGAGCACAAATGAAGCATTTAAATTCACAGAAGAGAGTCAAAAGAAATATAGAGGGGGACAGATAAGCAGGAGAGCTTTGAAATTAGTGAGTTGAATTTATCATTATATTGGAAAATTTATTATATGTGATTATAAATAAGCTGAACATTGTTCATATGCAGTCCTCTTTTTCTAGACTTTGTAGATAGAAATCTAGCATGACAGGATCCATACTTCCTTGAGTGGGTGCACTTGGGCCACAGGAGGAGGTAACCATTGCCATGCCCTCCCTCTCCTTTGCCTGCCCTCACTGTTTGATGAGGATCCATTGCTCTGGGGCTGCCAGTCTACACTCCCCAGTGCTCCAATTCTACTCTCACCTCAGATTCCTAGGGAACAATTCTATTTTTGGCTCTAGCCCATGGAGTCCCCAACAAGGAGGAAAGAGGATGGCAGTGGAGTGGGAGGGGGGAGAAGGGACTGTAAAGGTCTCAAGAGTACAAATATTAATCTGGACTAGAACAGACAGTTTTATTCCCACACAGAAAGGGAAATGCTAAACAATAAAGAATAACAGGACCATTAGAATCAGTTGAGAAGTTACTATTCAAGCCTCTTTGGGATGTTTGCAACATGGCCATTCATTAGCTGCTTTTCACTTCTCCTCCTTTAAGCACAGTGCAATCAAAGCCAAGTGAGCGCTTTCTTTCCTGGTTTCCCTATCTGTAGGTAACTCTTGCCAACAACTGGTCACATCTTATTCACCTAGCCCAGGAGCCTAAGAAGGTGAAAACACCAGCTGCCTTCTGAGGTTTCACAAAATTCATGTAAAAGGGGAAAAGATACCAACAGAAGGCAGACCCATTCCAGAAACACACTTCCCTGAAAGGCCATGTGCTCATGACTTGGGTCCAGTGGGGGAGAATCATTAACCCTTGCAGGGCACCCCTACACTTAGAGGCAAATGGGAGAAAGCTCCATTGAGGGGAAGAGATTGCTCTTTTAGTAGGTTCCATGGAATTTCAGGTCAGCAGTCAATTAAAAGAATACCCATAAGTGATAAGATGCCTTCTCAGAAGTCCGGATTGGGGTGAGGGTTTAAGATGTTCCGTTGCTTATCCTTAAAGGTGTACTATAAAAATGTTCATGTTTGTTGATCTTACAAATTCAAAATCTTTGATCTTTCAAACTCAGAACGACAAAAGCATTTAAGTAAAAAAACAATGCCATATAGAACCACATATGCAGGACATTCTCCTCTTTGGTACATAATACCACACTGCAAGAAAATTGCAGATTCCAAAGACAGTAAGCAAAAAATAAAAATTATGGAAAATTCAGCCTTTAAGGATATAAGTAATTTTTCTAAGAAAAGCAGAAACAACATTATTAAAACTCAGAGACAACTTGTAATTTCAACAGATTTTTCAGGAAAAAATCCCTTAACTGTTTTGGAAGCATTTTTTAGCATTCAGAAGAGCTATACAGTTGAGATGCAGGGGAAGAAGCAGGCTGACCAAAAGCAATGACATTTCCACCCACACCAAAACATTGCATCTCTGGTATATTTAAGTATGAGAGGCAGTGCAATCATTGCTGGTGTGTGTGTGATATTGGTCCTTCAGAATCTTGCTACATAACTCTGCAGTACAAGGAGAAAGGGATAGGGGGCAGATAGGGCTCTGTCTGTACAGCCAGACAGTGCAGCTGCAGAGAGTTTAGTCCCCACCCCACCCCCTTGCAGCTGCCTTTCTCTCCATGGATCAGTACTCTCTGCTGGTTCACTGACCCTCGTGGCAAAGTAAATATGGAAAATGCTGCCAAATCCCAATAGTTAAAACCTAACAATTTTGCAAGGGAAAGATCGAGAGGGAAATGTGATAGATTCAGCCAAAAAGAAAAAGCAATGGTCCACACTAATTAATACTTCCAGAGAAGATCTTTGAGGAATGTGGTTCAGACAAACTGACACCTGTTCTGAGCTATTTGACAAAGTTAACTGTCCCCACCTCCCTCCCTCCCATCATCTATTTATTTTCCACACAGTCAACCTCTAGTCCCAATACTCTTGCCCCAAGAGGAAACAGTCCAAGAGGTCTGATTACAGTGGCACTCTGCCTAGCCCTGGACCAATATACATGTAATCCTGGGTTACATGAATGTTCCCATCCCAATCAGGCAATTAGTAGAGTAATAAGCAATTAATGAACCACCTGAGGAAAAAACTTCTAACGTTCACTAAGGTCCTGGACCTGCTGGACATAAAGAATCCAGATATCTGGATATCCATAAGTTATCCACAGATTTTTGGTGGCTGCTGAGCATGTTGCTTCAAAAAATATCCCCAATGTTTCTAAGAATATCCCATTCCAAGGATAATGGTAAAGAGACTTCCTTGAGAATTTCACGGACTAGAGACAGTTTCCTATAGTAGACCATAAGCTCCTTAATGGCAAAGTCTATTTCAATTCTGCTTTGTATCCCTAGCACCTAGCACCTGACACATAGCAGGTTAAATTGAATTGAATTTTCCTAAAGCTTCTGAATCCCATTATCAGGGGCAACTTTAAACAACTACCAGCAGATATGAAACAGAGATTTCCCCCAGCACTCACCAACCCTCGTTTCTGAGGGGGCAAGATCAGTGAGAATTCTTTCCAAAGAGCATCTCCAAAAGCCACACGGTACACAGAAAACACCCCCATCATAAATGCCTAGCCCCCAAACACTTGTGTTTTTCTCCCTGTTACTATCTTGATCACCCTCTAACTCACACATCATAGAACCACTTGCAGGATGACCTCAAGAATGAAACAAGGACATAACTGCCCACTTCAGGAATTAAATGATATTGTCCCTGAGTCCAGTCCCCATAGACTCTCTAATAAGCTAGTCCAAAGATTCCTCTATAGCTCATTGAGTTTTGTGAGGCTTTAAAAGAAAATTGCTTTCCTATACATCACTCTAGGGTGCTTTGATTATGGTATTCTATTTGACGTGACATTCCACACTCCCTATGCAGCTCTGTATTTCAATAAATACCCTTATATCTGAAAAGTAAAGGTTCTTTATAGACAGTTCAAAGCCCACAGTACTAGAACGAAAACTGCCTGAATTGTTTGTACATTTCCAATAGTATCCTATAAAACCTTATAATGATACTATAATCAAGTCTGAAGTGTATACTTTTTAAAAAAATAAATTATTGATGTCTTGGTTTTTTGTACCTCTATCATTTCCCCAATATCATATCCCTTTTCCTCTCCCAGAAAGCTATCCCATATAACAAATAGTATCTTTTGAAAGACAGGGGTGGGGGGGGAGGAGGGAGAGCAGGAAGGAAGGGGAGGGGGGGAGAGAGAGAGAGAGAGAGAGAGAGAGAGAGAGAGAGAGAGAGAGAGAGAAGAAAGCAGCATAACTGATCAATATATCCAAAAAAAGGTCTGAAAATATGTACAAAACCAGTAGACACATCCCACTTCTGCCAAGGGATAGAATGGGGATGCCCTCTCACATTTCTTCTTTCAAGCCATGTTTATTATTTATAATTTTGCAATATTCACTTGATTTTTTGTTGTTCTTTTTTTACATTGTTGGTAGTCACTGTATGTATCATTTTCTTATCTCTGATTATGAAACGTTTACATTAAAGTCATCCCACCATCACCTAATAAGCCTGTATCCATTTCAGTCCATATTCTGGTCTTATTTATAAACATGAAAGATATAAACTGCTGCAGAGATGTCTCGACTTGGTCCATTTCTCATTTTGCTTTCAGAGTCAGGGCCTGCATTCTCAGGGCACTATATCTGCCTTATATTTTTTCTCTTCAAATTGATCTCATGTGACATGTAATAAAAAGTGTCCTGTGAGGAAAAGAAACCTATTAACATTAGACTGTTTTGCCATTTTCATCTCTGAGCAATACCACCTCAGAAATAAAACTTGAGTAAGCCCAGTCCATGTATAATGTCTATTATCACCCCCACAGGCCTACAGGCAGCAAATGAGTTGTCTTCTTAAATGACAAACTTTGAGACTGTTATGAAACAAGACAGACCTTAAAGATTCAAATTGTAAAAATGGTTTCTAGATCTGAGGACAATTGAAGTTTCGTGCTTTTCATTTGAAAGACAGACTGTCCTTGATACACCCTTTGCAAAGAAACAACCAAGAGCGAGTTCTGTAGAAGAACATGTGTGGGTGGGTCCATTATGTAAGTATGATATCGCAGTGTGAAATTCTTCCAGAGTGCCATCCACAAAGAAAAAGAGCTGATAGGAAAAAGTTTGTGGCTTTCAATTACTGATCACATATTAATTAACTGAAGGCTTTATTGTACTCAAGGCAACATGGGGGATTTGGAGCCATTTTGCTGTTCCAGAATTTCAGTTGTGTCTGACTCTCCAACTTTTCATGACCCCATTTAAGGTTATCTTGGCAAAGATACTAGAGTGGTTTGCCATTTACTTCCCCAGTTCATTTTACAGATAATTACATACTTACAGTTGGTAAGGTCAGATTCAAACTCAGGAAGATGAGTCTTCCTGATTTCAGACCCAGTGCTCTGTCCACTGTACCACCTAGATGCCTTATCTTACTAACTAGGTACATGGAAGATATATAAAATAAATAAAAATCTAAAAGAGAAAAGCAGCTGGTAGAACCTGGAAAGGCCTTCTATGGAAGGTAGGCCTTGATTCTTGAAAGAAGCCAGGGTAACTAAGAGATAGAGGTAGTGTTCTGGGAACAGACATGGGGACAAAATCAGAAGGAGTGTTGTGTTCAAGGTGAATCCTTCAGTCTAAATAATCTGGCACTGATTCCTCCTCACAACCTATCAGCTATAGCTTATAACTTGATGAGCATTTCTTCTGTGGGTACCACAAATGTGTATTAAGTATCTCCAAATTAAGTACAAATAGATATTAAGCTGTGGGGTATTCTACTATTTGCAGTACTATTCTAGATACTAGGAGAGAAACAAATTTTAAAATAAGAGGTAGGTTCCTGGCCTCAAAGAGCTTAGACTCTAGTGTGATGATAGCATCCTGTAACAACAAGTACCCTAGCATACACAGGATGGCTGCTTTTTTATCTGCTTTTCTAAAAGAAAGCAACTTTAAAAGGATCAACAATCTTACTTTAATTACATACACACACATACATATATACATATACATATACATATACATATATATATATATATATATCATTCACTTAGTTCAGGGGGAAAAGTCATCATCCTGAACTTCAGAGAAAATGCAAACAGAAATTACAAGCAGAAAAAACACAGACAGAGAAAATAATATAAATTAACAGACAGGGCTTTTAATTGTCTGACCAAAGCTATACATACATAGTTACCAGAGACAGAAGTATCAACATCTGGGTTTTCAGAGCCTGGGGGAAGGGCGGGGGGAGCGGGTGGAAGGGGCAGGGGTTCTTAACATCTACTCAGAATCTCATCTGGTCAAATCATACTAACACTCTTCCAATGAGTGAGCCCCAAAGCAAAACCTCACCTCAGAATATATATACCCTTCTACAGAGCAAGGGGTCATCACAATCCTCATGACTCAGTGCTTAATTAGACATTAACAAAAGGTATGAAAGTCTTCCTATAAGCAAGCCTCCCCTAATCAAGCTTTTCTTCTTGAGTGCACTAGAGAGTTACACAATAAAGTTTATTTTGAGGTTCAGGTTTTTTTGTAATACAAAACCTCTTTCTACTCCCATTTTAAAACAGCACACATTTGTTGTTATTCAGTTGTTTCAAACTCTTCATGACCCAAAAGACCTCTCTGTTCATGGGTTTTTCTTGGCAAATATACTGGAGTGGTTTGCCATTTCCTTGTGCAGTTCATTTTACAGATGAGGAAACTAAGGCAAACAATGTGAAGTGACTTACCCAGAGTCATACAGCTAGGAAGTGTCTGAGGCCAGATTTGAATTCAGGAAGATGAGTTTTCTTGACTTCAATCCTGGCATTCTATCTACTGTACCACCTACCTGCCCCAGCACACATTTCTTATAGTGCTTTAAGGTTTATCTCATTTGATTTTCACAACCATCCCAAGAGATAGGTGCTATTATTTATGCCCTGGAGATATGGAGAAACATTAAGTGGCTTACCCAGGGTCACACAGCCAGGAAGTGTTGGAGATAGGACTGAAATAAAGGTCTTCTATGTTCTAGTGCTCTATGTTCTATGCCAGTGGTCTACAAAATGGGATGCACAAACCTAGGGGTTGCTGAAAAATGTTTATTAATCTGCTTACCAGGGAGAAAAGAATATACCCACTGTGCACTTTTGAGCTTATTCTGCATTAACATTTTCTCAAGTCTGGGTAATCAATAGAACAATAAATCAAGGCCCAATTTGTAGCATTTGCTGATTTCCAAGGCTCATTCTGAAAAGTTAATAATCAGCTCTCTAAAGCAGGTTAAAGCTGGCTCCAGCACAGACCTGGAAGACAACCCATCGGGACACACAGGATAATCCACTGGAGCATGAATTATGGGAAATACTGAGAGCAGAACGGTTATTCTGAGAGCTTGAATCCAGTACCTGCCTCTGGCTGATTCTCTCTCCTCACCCGGCAGTATGGGCTGTGCTGGAGGATCAATAGCATGCTCTCCTCCTAAACAGGCCAGCACAGGTAGGCAGGAATTCCTTCCTGTCTCCCCAATGAGAATGTGAGCTCTGTGAAAGCAAGACTACCCTTTTCTTCTAATAAATGCTTCTTCATTCAGAAAGTCACTTCTTTACAGGACTTTATACACATAGCACTGTAATAAGGGTGTACTGGAGTGACCTATAGAGCCAACTGATAAGTTTCTAGCATGAGAATTTAAACTCAGAAATTGACCAATGCTCTTTTCTCAAATATATAGGGAACTGGGCCAAATGTATAAAAATAAGAGCCATTCCCCAGTTAATAAATGCTCAAAGGATATGAATGGGCAATTTTCAGAAGAAGAAATCAAAACTTTCAATAGTCACATTAAAAAAAAATGCTCTATCTCTACTCATTAGAGAAATGCAAATTAAAACAATTCTGAGCTATCACCTCACATCTATCATGTTGACTAACATGACAGAAAAAGGAAATGACAAATGTGGAGGAGATATGGAAAATTTGGCACGCTAATGCATTGTTGGGGGAATTGTGAGTGATCTAATCATTCTAAAGAAAAATTTGGAACTATACCCAAAGAGCTATAAAACCATGCATAACCTTTGATCCAGCAATAAAACTACTAGGTCTGTATCCCAAAGAAATCAAAGGAAAAAGGACCTGTTAGTACAAAAACATTTATATCAGCTCTTTTTGTGGTGTCAAAGAATTGGAAACCAAGGCAATGCCCTTCAATTGGGGAATAAGTGAACAAGTTATGGCATATAATTGTGATAGAATACTATTGTGCTATTTTTTTTTTAATGATGAGCAGGATAAGTTCAGAAAAACTTGGGAAGACTTACATGAACTCATGCAAAGCAAAGTGAGCAGAGCCAGGAGAACATTGTACACAATATTATAAGGATGTTCAACTGTGAAAGACTTAGCTACTCTGATCAAGACAATGATCCAAGACAATTCCAAAGAACCCATAATGAAAATGCTATACACCTCCAAAGAGAGAACTAATAAACTCTGAATGCAGATTGAAGCACATTTTTTTATTTTTATTGCTTTGTGTGTTCTTTTGCAACATTACTAATAGGTAAGTATATTTTGCATGACTACACAATCTATCAAATTGCTTGCCTTCTCAAGGAGGTAGGAGGGGCAGGAGGGAGAGAGAGAATTTGGAACTCAAAAAAATTTTTAAATGATTGTTTAAAAAAATGTATGTGCTACTAGGAAATATTTACCAAGATAAGTAAAAATGAAGAAAAAAAAGAAATTGGTCAATGCTATAAATCAGGACTTGATTTATCATTTTGTTGATTGTCTAGAATTAAGAAAATGATTAAGAAAATGTTAACAAGGTAGGTTATACTTAAATATGTGCCATGAGTATTTTTTTCCAGCTAGTCAGTTGTTAAGCACTTAACAGCCCACCCTTGATTCTATGCATTTAACTGGGATTTTTTAAAATGTCATCCAGGGGCAGCTAGGTGGCACAGTGAATAGAGCACCAGCCCTGGAGTCAGGAGGACCTGAGTTCAAATCTGGTCTCAGACACTTAACCCTTACTAGTCTTGTGAATTTGGGCAAGTCACTTAACCTCAATTGCCTTACCTTCCCCCTCTCCAAAAATAAACAAATAAATGTCATACATTATGACTTTATCAGTGACAAAGGCAATGTCTATTAGATTAAGACCTTCCTGAAGATAGGGAATGTATCTGTCTCTGTGGTGACCTATAAAGTAAGCATTTAAATGAATGTGTGTTGAATTGAAAGGGTTCAGTGCTTTGTATTAAGAGATTGCTGGGCTAGCAATCAAAGACCTAGTAATGAACATCTGGCACCATGTTAAATGGTATTGGAACCTTGAACAGATCTCTATAGGTGTGAGAGGAGGCAGAGGGAGCAGGACTAGATAGATGATGTCTGAGGTTTCTTCTGTTGAGGGAGAGGGTTAGGGAGATCAGGAACACTGATTTCTTGAGTTTTCTGACTGCCAAATAACACAGTTTTTACAATAAGCGGGCAGTAATAGGTGGTCTATGTGTAAGAAAAGTGGCAAGGATTCTTAACCTTCATTAGATCATGGATCCCTTAGGCTGCTCAAGTTCATGGAAAGTAGCCTACTGTGTGCCAGGTACTGTACTAAATGCTTTACAAATATTTCATTTGATCCTCATACAACCCTGGGAGGTAGGTGCTTTGTTATCCCCATTTTACAATTGAGAAAACAGAGGTAGACAAAGGTTAAGTGACTTGCCCAGGGTCACACAGGTAGGAATTATCTGAGGCTGGATTTGAACTCAGGTTTTCCTTATTCCGGTTGCACTGCTCTATCCACTTTGCAAACTAGCTGTCTCTTCTCAGAATCATGTTTTTAAATAATTGATGGAAATGCTAAATTTTAGTTAAAGACCAATGAAGATGAAGATGTTGTTTTTGTTCCTCATTTCAACTCACAGATCCCATAAAAAAAATGTATCCATGAAGGAGGGGTGGGAAGTATATGTACTCTAGATTAAAAACCACTTATTTTGAAGGGCTCACATAGTTTGGGGAATTAGATCAGCTGATCTTGTAACATAGTTCTGATTTCCTCTGTCCCATAATGTCTGACTGCCCTAGTCTGAAAAAACCTCTAGTTTTTAGAGCCTAGCTATTTCATCTCTACAATAGACATGTGCCTTTCACCTAACCAAAAGACTAATGTCCTAGCCAATTGGTGCCAACCTACCTATGAAAGAAATGGGAACCTCTTTTATGTCTAAGCACAAGATGCGCCTGAAGAAGACCCCTACCCTCTTATAACAACAATGTTACTTGCAGCTGCTGTGGGGGTGTAAGACCAATAACACCAGCACACAGGAGGGCTGCTAGCCTGGGTTCTTTGATCTGCTTCTCTAAAGGAAAGCAACTCAAAAGTGGTCAACAATCTTACTTTAATCAAACATATATATCATTTACTTAGTTCAAGGGGAAAAGTCAACACCCTAAACTTCAGAGAAAATGCAAACAGAAATTACAAGCAGAAATAATAGCATAAAGACCAACAGACAAGGTTTCTAACCTTCTGACCAAATAATACATACAAATATCCAACTGTCTGACCATTACATACACAATTAACCAGAGAGAGAAGCACCAACATCTGGGTTTTCAAAGCTGGGGGCGGGAAGAGCACTCCTTAACAGCTCCCCAGAGTCTTATCCAGTTCCATCACACAAATACTCTTCCCATGAGTAAGTCCCAAAGCAAAATGCTAACTTCAGGGCATATACCCTTCTTCAGGATCAGAGGGCATAACAACCCTCATGACCCACTGCCTAATTACAAAGCAGCAAAAGGTGTGAGCCTTCCTGAAAAACAAGCCTCTCCTAATCAAGCTTCTCTTGTTTGGCTCCATGTGAGGCCTATTAATGAATGGGGAAGAACTTCAACTCCCATTAACATTACACCTCTATATAAAATACTTAGCCCTCGTCCACATCCCTGGGCAGCCTCATTGTATGGGGCTGGGTAATCTGCCCCCTTGAAGCCACATATGGCCCCCTAGGTCCTCAGGTGTGGCTCTTTCAAAGAGGACCTAGATAACCACATGTGGTCTCGAGGTTGCAGGTTCCCCACCTCTGCATGGGACATCCCAGATAAGTTGTATTGAAGTCTTTAAGAGGATTATAATTTGGCGTAACCAACTGTTTCTGCTGCGCTATCTTAGTAAATGCCTTTGCTAAGAGTTAATTTTGTCTACTGAATGATTGTTAATAGGAACCACAAGAGGGTGGGGAATGACAGTTCATGAGCCACATTTTTAGAAATATAAGTAGCTACAAATAAAGTTTAGGTTGCAATCACCTTCTGGGGCCCCAATCTGTGAGTACGGGTGCAAGTCTGGTGGAAGAACAGGGAGAGAGAGCATATACATACTTATATACATATATATGTGTGTGTATACGGATATACACACACACATATATATGTATATACATATAAATATACATAATGAGGGAGGAATAAATTTAGTACTTTAGAAATGAAACATACTATAGAAGAAAAAATTGTACTCCATGCTTAAGGCACATGCCTGCCAAAGCTCATTTTGATTAATTTTGATTATTCTAATCTAATCATTTGTCTTAGAGAGAGACAAAGACAGTCACCTAATGACTCTGAAAATCCCTCTAACAAGCCATTTTTGAAGATACAATTTATAGGGTCCCCAACGAGGAAAATTCACAACAGGATAAACATAGTTACAGAGCTCAGGGTAAGGTAATAACTCAGATAATAACTTGCTTCATCAAACTGAATAATAGTCACTTATCTTTCAGCATGTCCTTGGAGTTTTTCTAAAACAATTCAACTCCTCTTTGACCATCCCTTTTTAAGAATTCTCCTTTCCAAATGGTCAGAGGTAAAGTCAAGAGATACTTCCATTTACTGAAGTAATTAGAGATGTCTTCCTTCTCTTAGTTTTCTGATTAACCTAATCTAGTCAAGGTGGATCTATCAAAGGCCCTTTGCCCTTATCCAGTAACCACCCTAATTGCTTCAATGAGGAGGTCTTCTTGGGCTCTGTGGAGAGGGAAACAGGATAATTCAAGAAATCCATACTTCCATCAGTGAGAGAACTCCCTCAACAGATTCTTATTACAATGTCTCCATGCCTCAGTGACCTACATGGGTTTCTATTCTGTCCTATCCCTCTCCTTCTCCCTCCCACCATCACTTAGTGGCCAGCCTTTTTTGGTGATGTGTCTCTCTGAAATTAGTTTGACTGGTCCTCAGGCAATAAACACATGGTTGTTCACTGGCCCCATACTTGAAACTTTTATTTCTTGGTAGAACCTTCCAGACATTGCCTTTCATAACCTTTTGAGAACCCAGGTTCTAGGGGCAGCTATGTGACATAATGAATAGAGTGCTGGACCTAGAATTAAGAAGACCTGAGTTCAAATCCAGCCTCAGACACTAGCTGTGTGACCCTAGACAAATCATTTAACCTGTTTGCCTCATTTTCATCGACTATAAAAATATAGATAATAATAATATCTACCTCACAGAGTTGTTGTGAAGATTAAATGAGATATTTATAAAGCACTTAGCACAGGGCCAGGAAGTTATTCCCTTCCCCCTTTCAGCATCACAGAGGTAGGTAAAGGACCTTAGATCCAGAGCTGGAAGGGACATTGGAGCTGATTTATCCTTCTAACTCCTTCATTTTCAGGGGAGGAAACTGGATCCTAGAGAAAGGAAGTGATTTGCTCAAGGTCCCCCAGAAAGTGAGCTGTAGGTCAGAACTATGAACTCAGATCTTCTATCTCCAAGCTCAGCATTGTTTCCACAGTTCTACTTGGCCTACCCACATAAGAATCTTTGCTAGTGACTTTAAAATAAGCCTGTCCAACTGTTATTGTTGTTGTTCTTCAGTCATGTCTGACTCTTGGAGACCCCATTTGGGGTTTTCTTGGCAAAGATACTGCAGTAGTTTGCCATTTCCTTCTCCAGCTCATTATACAGATGAGGGAACTGAGGCATGAAGGGTTAAGTGATTTACCCAGCTAGTAAGTGTCTAAGGTCAAATTTGAATTCAGGTCTTCCTGACTCCAGGCCTGGCCCATTATCTGTTGTACCACCTAGCTGTCCTTACAACTATTAAGAAAGAATATTTGTCAAAGAGAAGACTATTTGCCCACATTTAACCTGAAGCTCCTTTTCTTGGCAAAGTTATAAAATTTGGAGAATTCGGGCTTATCACTGAAACACACTGACAGTTTAATTACAACAGGGAAAATGAGCCTCTGGAGTAGAAAGGCCTATTATTACAGATCCTGTGTTTGCATTTCCAACAGCTTTCTTTCTGTTATTTTTTTGTTGTGGTAAAACGACACATTCATTATGGTCCTATTTCTTCTATTATTTTGTTAAATTGGCTTTATTTTCAAACACCTTAAATGCCTGCCAAGAAGGAACTCTGTGCACTTGTTCTTCCATTATTAAACCCTATTTATTTTAAGCAGTCTGTACTTAAATTGATTCCTCAATTTTTCTCTTTTCTTATCTCATATACAATTAATTCCATTGCTATTTTTAAGATAATCACTTTTTCACTTGGTGGGTTTTCCCCTCATTCGGCCTCCTCTGCATTTTTCCTACTAATTCTAATTTACCTCTAGTTTATACTCATATTCAGTCCTTTATGGGTCAGCTCATGGTTCTGGCCTAAGGAGTAACCAAACAATTTGTCAAGTATAAATTGGGAACTGAGGTTTTTTTTAAAGTATATGTACATACATGTGTGTGTTTATGTATGTATATGTGTATATATATGTATACACATCAAATGTCCTATTATGTTCTTTAAGTAATGTTATTTTATATTTTATTAATATATTAATTTTACATATGCCTGTATAAAATTAACCTTTTTTTCCCCCAGTATTTAATGCATTTAATGAAAGCTTTAATTTCATAATGCTCCCTAAGGTGCTTTATTTGCATTGGCATGGAGGAAAAAAGCATTGGACTTAGAGTTCTGAGATGAGAAATCTGTCCCTCACTTCATTCAACCAGCATTTATTAAGTGTATGTACAACCCTGGACCCAGAGTCAGGAAGACCTGAGTTCAAGTTCAGCCTCAGACATTTACTAGCCATGTGACCCTGGACAAGTCATTCTGTTTCTGTCTGCTTCAGTTTCTTCAGCACCTACCTAAAGGATTGTTTTGAAGATAAAAGAAGATAATATTTATAAAATGGCTTGTAAACCTTAAAGTGTTATGCTAATTCTTGTTATTATTGTTGTTATGGTTATATGCAAGACTGTACTTAGTAGTGGCGATACAAAAACCAGCCTTTCTCTGTATTGGAGGAATAAAGTCTGAAGCGTTATTTCTGGAGTCATATGATCTCAAGGGCAGCTAGGAGGCACAGTGAATAAAGCTCAGGGTCTAAAGTCAGGAAGACTCATCTGAGTTCAAATCTGACTTCAGACACTTACTAGTTATGTGACCCTGGGCAAGTCACTTCACCCTGTTTGCTTCAGTTTCCTTCTTATCTGCAAAATGAGCTAAAGAAGGAAATGGCAAAACCACTCTAGTATCTTTGCCAAGAAAACCCTAAATGGGGTCATGAAGAGTGTGACATGAACAATAACAACAGATGACCTGAGTTCAAATACTACCTCTGACACTGCTTGGATAATCTTGGACAAGGAGCTTCATTCACATCCCTCATTTTCTGTATCTGTAAAACAGAGAATAGACTAAAGGATCTCTGAAATCCCTTCCCACTCTGACTATAGCTTACATTTCTAAAGTATTTGCTACGTACCAGGCACTACACTAAGCATTTTACAATTATTTTCTCATATATCATAACAACCCTGGGAGGTGGGTGCTATAATAATCCCCATTTTCAGATGAGTCAAGTAAAGCAGACAGAGGCTAAGTGACTTGCCCAGGGTCATGCAGCTGGTGTCTGAATTTGAATTAAGGTTGTCCTGACTCCAGGTCTGGCACTTTTATCTACTATACCATCAGCTGCCTAGGTCTAGGATCCTATGGAAACAAGTAAATTTGCCATAAACTGGTGCAGGAGACACCATTAATGAGAGTGTCTTGAAAGGCAAGGGAGATAGCCCATTAACTAACCCTTAAAGGAAGCTAAGGATTCTAAAAGGCAGAGAGGAATGAGTATGTGAGGATTCCAGCCCATACTACACCAGGAGTTTTGAGTTATATTTACACTCATCCAGCATGCATACTTCACTCTCATTATATGCTAAATTTGAGGACACTTTTCCCATGGATGCTCTGTGTATTTCTGGAAGAGAGTTCCCCAGCTTTTGGCAGGTAAATGTTTTGTAGCTCCTATTTGTGCTGTACTAGCTTAGTAAATGCCTTTGCTGAGAGTTAATTTTATCTACTGGATAATTGTTAGTAGGAATTATTTGGGAGTTTCAGGGGAAAGAAAACGGTTCATAAGCCACAGTTTTAAAAGTAGAAGTAGCCATAAGCAGAGTATCTTCAAAGTTCAGGGAGAAGCCACCTCCTAGGACCACATCTGTGAGTGCAAGTCTGGTGGAGGAACATATAGGGGGTGTTATTATATATGTGGGTATATGTAAGTATATAAGTATACATACATAAATGTGTGTATGTAATCAGGAAGGAACAGATTCAGTGCCCTGGAACTGAAATATATTGTAGAAGAAAATTTCGTACCCCACATTTTAGACACAAGCCTGCCAAAAATAAATTTGATTATTCCAATCTAAGCATTTCTCTTAGAGAGACACCAAAGACAGAGCCACTTTATAACTCTGAAAATCTAACAAGCCATTTTTAAGGATACAAATATATAGGGTCCCCAACAAGGAAAATTCACATTAGGATAAACATAGTTACCGAGCTCAGGGTGAGGTAAAAGTTCAGATAACAGTTTGCTTCATCAAACAGAATAATAGTCACTTATCTTTCAGCTTGTCCTTGGACAATCATTTTCGTAAAATCATTTAACTCCTCTTTGACCATCCTTTTTAAGGATTCTCCTTTCCAACTCAAAAGTGAATTCAAAAGATACTTCCATTCACTGAAATAATCAATCTTCCTTCTCTTCATTTTCTGATTAACCTAATCTAGTCTTTGCCCTTGTCCAGTCACCACCCTAACTGCTTCAAGGAGGAGACCTCCCTGGGCTGATCTGGAGAGAGGAAGCACATTGACACATGGCTTCAGTAATGATGTTAGATAAAGACTCAGAAGATTTCTCTTTTAGATTAGTTCAAAGGGGTGGCTAGGTGGCATAGTGAATAGAGCAATGGCCCTGGAGTCAGGAGGACCTGAGTTCAAATCCTGCCTCAGACACTTAACTCTTACTAGCTGTGTGACCTTGGGCAAGTCACTTAACCCCAATTGCCCCTCCAAAAGGTAAAAAAAAATAGTCCAAAGGCTCCAGATGAGAATAATTTTTAAGTGCTTTCTTAATAATTGGGATAACAGTAGGAGTGGAGGAAGAAGAAGGGAGAAAAAGGACTTAGTCTACTTCAGTATCTTCTAAGTAGCAGACATTTGCTATGTATCTTAAGTTGCATTTTAAACTCTAGTTTACAGTTTTCTTAGGAACCCATATCTGCTAGGTCCTAACCTTACCTTGACCCTGTCTGAAACAAAGCAGGCATGTGCCACTTGCCCAAGTTCCTCTTTTGTCACCATCCCTTAGAGATTTCTTTATTCATTCATTCAACAAAGATTTCTACTATGTTACAAGCACTATACTTGATGTTGGTGTTACAGAAACCAAAAGAAAATAGTTCCCTTTACCCCAGAAGCTCATATTCTATTTGGGGAAATAATATAAGCTATGTATGTATGTATGTATCTACAGTATGTATTAACTAGGGAGATGAGGGAGGTGGAAAGGGTGTTTTGTTTTGTTTTGTTTTGTTTTTTATAGAAAGAATGGCACTTGAAGTGAGTTTTAAAAGAAGTTTGAGTTTTAAGATTGTAACAAGGATGGGGGCAGCCTGTGCAAAGAGATGGATTGCCATTCATAAAGAACATCATCTAGAAATAAATAGTAAAAGTTAGAAAAAGAATACTACTTTCTGACCAACGGAAACATACCCTGACAGAGTGTATTAAAATTGCATCTTGTTCTGGTGCCCCTGACCAACATACCCCTTTCTAGTCAGTATAGTAAATTTAGAAGTAACCAGAATAAAGGGGAAATAGAACGAAATAAGATTGCAAAGGTGAACTTTAAGGACATGCATAAACCATCCCAAAGATCAATGGAGTATAATTTACAAATTATGTCAAGTATTACCCACAATTCACATCCCAGTAATATGTACTGAATCAGGGGGTGCCATCAAGGAACTATTGTCAAGATCTCTGATCCAATGATATGTAAATTCCAGACAACATCCAGACTTCCACAGTTCCATACCAGCAGAACATCAAAAAGATAGTGTTAACTTTGAGATGTAACTTTGAAGGCTTATCAATAACTTTGAGAAAGTTTGGATATGTTAATAAAATAACCCTGAGGTGGCATGGAGTAGGAGGTGATATTGTCAGACCTTCACCTTAGAAATACCATTTTATCAGCTGAGTCGAATATGAAATAAAGTGGGGAGAGATTTGAGAAGGCAGGAGCCTGTTCTAGTGTGGTAGCTGTGTGAACTGAGAGAAGGGGATGTCAAGATTGAAATCTGTGATGAACGTAAACTGAAGCAACAAAGCTCTGAGCATGATCAATTTATTAGGAAAGCTCGTAAGTGCCAATAAATGGGATCCAAGGCTCCTCAGTAGTCAAGGATACCCATAGCAAATTCACATAATCTTGGGCAACATGGGTGCTGCTTCTTTCCAATTGACTGATCAATTAGAACCAGGAAAGTGAGGTTGGAACAAAGATGTTGCAATTTGGAATATTTGTGCAAAGGGAAACTGTGGTTGGACAAAGAACCTCATAGGAACATTGTGAGCATGTTCTGCCCACAAATCCCCTGTCTCAGCCTTGTGTTATGCACATTTGGAGAAGACGGAGCTCTGTGGTTTGTGCCCCCTAATCCACCAGAATGCACATGATTTGCAAGAAACTTAACAGAAATGGAGGACAATAATTGATTTGGTTCACAAGATGGAATCCAATTATAATTACAATTCAAAGGGACATATGCTAGAGATGTGAAGATCTGACAACAGATTGAATATGTGCCATGAGTGAGAGTCAAGAATCAAGGACAATGATGAGGTTACAAGCCTGGCAGACTGGGAGGATCATGTCTCCCTCAGCAGGCATAGGAAAGTTGGGAATGAATGAGGGTTTGCATGAAGCTCAGGAGAGAAATTAGGGTTAGAAAATAAACATGGATAGAGGGGAAGAGCAGAGAGGTGAAAGGGAATGAGTCAACCTTACTCTCATTAGACTTGACATAGGGAGGGAATAACACACACACTCAATTGGGTATCTCAGTCTACAGAAGAATAGGTGGAAAAGGGATAACAGGGGGGAAATGATAGAAGGGAGGGCAAATTGGGGGAGGGGGTAGCTGGAAGCAAATACTTTTGAAAAGGGATAGGGTCAAAGGAGAAAATAGAATAAATGGGGGGTGGGATAGGATGGAAGGAAATATAGTTAATCTTTCACAATATGACTACTATGGAAATGTTTTGCATAACTACACAGGTATAACCTATATTGAATTTCTTGTCTTCTCAGTGGGGGTGGATGAGGAGGGAAGAAGGAAGAGAATATGGAACTCAAAGTTTTAAAAACAAATGTTAAAAAATAATTGTTGTTACATGCACCAGGAAATAAGATATAGAGGTAACAGGGTATAGAAATCCATCTTGTCCTCTAAGAAAAAAGAGTTAAGGAGGGAGGGGGGGGCAGGAATAGAGGTGGGATATAAGAGAGGGCAGACTGGAGGAAGGGGTATTCAGTATGCTTGCCATATTGGGGTGGGAGGTATGGGAGAGATGCAGAGAAAATTTGTAACTCAAAATCTTGGGGAAATGAATGTTGAAAACTAAAAATAAATAAATAAATTCTGGAAGAAGAAAAAAAAGAAAAGAAACCTGGGGATCATCTGCATAGAGGTGATATTTGAACCCATAAGAACTTGATGAGGTCACCAAATAAAATAGTGTAGAAAGAAAGGAAAAGACACAGGAGAGATCCTTAGGACACACTGGGCATGACCCAGATGGCTATCCAGCAAGGAATGGTCAAACAAATAGGAGGCAAATCAGGAACAAGCAGTGTAGACTGGGGGTAGAGAGTGGTTTCATTTAGTTAGAATTATGTTAGGTGGTGACTTCATCTCACAAGGTCAATGACAGCTGCTTTCTTAGCAACACCTTCACAGCCCTTCAAGTGATAACATGAACAAATGCATAAGACTGACCTATCTACTTGGGCATAATGGCTACACAAGAAACCCCTGTAAAACTTAGGATCCAGGAGGCTGACAACTAAGAGTCTTGAAACCAGAAAGCAGAGAAGAGGGCCCCTCCTTCTTAACTGCAGCCCCACAAACCCTTCTTCATGTTACCCACCTTCTCAAAGCTGTAGTCACTATCTCTTAAGGTTCCTCTACTTTCTATTTCACTAATTCTCCAAAAATTAGGTTCAGAATAAGTTCCCCCTTGTCACTTCCTTCACTTTCTGAAGGATGAAATTTAATTAGTTATTCTGCTTTCAACAGAAAAGACCCTATAGATGTCTGGATGATGGAAGTTCCTGAACACAGTTATACCCTCCCTCTGAGCCAGCTTTGTGATTACTTTCAGATGCTTCAGTGAAAATGAAAGTAGGAGCTAGAAATTCTTTTTCATATCATTATAGGTAATATTCAGTGACTTTGTGATATAGGGGGAAATGTATAGAGGACCAGCCCTGGAGTCAGGAGGACCTGAGTTCAAATCCAGCCTCAGACACTTGACACTTACTAGCTATGTGACCCTGGATAAGGCACTTAACCTTGATTGACTCACAAATTTTTTTTTTCCTTTTTTGGAGGGGGAAAGGGAAACCAATTGGGGTTAAGTAACTTGCCCGAGGTTACACAGCTAGTAAGTGTGTCAAATATCTGAGACCAGATTTGAACTCAGGTCCTCCTGACTCCAGGGCAGTGCTCTATTCACTGTGCCACCTAGCTGCCTGTAATAGTAATGGGAATTTGAAGATTTTCCCCTGTCCCTTGTATTGGCAAGCTAACAGATACTTAGCACTTAGTTTCAAGTTAAGTATTAAGACCCAGAACTTGTGAATCCCACAATGAGATGGACTTGGTGACATAACAAGAAAGGGCTGAAACAGGGAGGAGCTAATAGTGCATATAAGGAAAAGCCCAAGCTGAGAGAGGCCAGAACTTCTGGGAGCAAGCATCTGGAGGCTGGGCTGCTACTGCTGGACAGAGAGAAGAGAACTGAGAACTGAACTGAGAACTGAGAAGAGAAATGAGAACTAAGAACTGAACTGAGAACTGAGAAGAGAAATGAGAACCGAGGCCTGAACTGGGAAATGAGAAAAACTGAGAAATGAGAAGAGAAGAGAACTGGGAGGAGGCATGACTGTGGTGTCGGTACTTTGTCTGTCTGTTTTGATGTTACTTAGTCAGATTTGTCTGCTAATAGAGGATGGTGCTATTGTTACAGAAGCCCTGGGACCTTACTGCTGGTTCAGAAACCCTGAAAGAGGATTTTCTTGTTGTACGTTTACAGAAATCCTGGAGGAGAATCTTGCTGACAATTTCAGAGGCTCAGAGACTAACTATACTGATGATTTGTGTTGATTCCTCAGACCTTGTTGTTGCGTCTATAGTGATTTCGCAGGCAGAAAGTGAATTGATGAGGATGCTGGCGATGTGAATGAATGTTATTGTGGCTTTGTTAAGCTTTGTCTTCCCAGGAACAGAAACTGTGAAGGACTTGAGGTGGACCAGACACTGTGAGCTTCAATATGGAACAGGAACTGCACAAGAAGCTGGACAAGAACTGAGAGCTCTCTGTCTTTGAACCCAGCTGACAGTTGGATAGATTTAGGCAGGAGCTGGGACCATGGCAGAGGAACCATGGAAGCTGGGAGCCTGCCTCAAGTCAAGATGAAAAGACCTTGGGTGTTTAATGTAAACTGAGAAGATCATGATTTACTAGGGGTGGAGAACTTTGACCTTTATAATTAGATAACTGAGTTAAGGACTTACTAATTAAGGATATTGGAAACTAATCTCCAATCAAGAAGAAAGAAGACTTTTTGATTGCAGAGACTAAAATAATGTGACCTAGGTGGAAATTTTTTTACCTCTGTACATTGTGTCAATTAAGGAGGATTGCCTCCTTAAGAATGATTGAGTTACTAAATGAATATACTTTGTTTAAAACTGTGTGACCACTTTGGTAAAAACTATGTGGCCACTTTAGTGATAATTTGTGAAGTTATAACATTGTAAATGCTGTACTTTGATTTTCTGTGAATGTTTTGCCTTAATCTGTTACTGAATAAATAGAGAGTTCACTATATTGTTTAATCAGAACCTTGAAAACTGTTCACAGCAGCAGTCCTCTGGGAAGCTGCTCATACTTGGCTTTACACTGCCCCAAAAATATTGGGGGGTTTTAAATGGATATAGGGGAAACTATTCAACCTGCGGGAAAATCATAAAGATACTTCTTCCAGAAGCTTAGCTTTAACTACTTCCATACTCAAAGAGTTCTGTAATCCCATCAATGTGAGTACTCCCTCCAGTGACAAAGATCACAACTTCTCCATGCCTCCTGAGTTATTCTTGATGATGTCCTTCCATAAATCCTCCATGGGAGAACTGGAACTATCTTTTGAATCTCTTGACATTGCATGGATACCAGTGGTGCAAAAATAGTGACTAGGAGTATTCCCCTCACAACTCACAGCACACTGATATCCCAGGCTTGAGGTATTCTATAGGCCCATACCACTAAATGATAGCTCAAATCCCTAATCAGTGTGTAATCAAGAAGACACAATTTGTTCAAAGCAAAGACATTTAATGAAATAGCATGGTAAGAAAAGTAGCAACAAAACAGGCCATAAATCTTGGGCACAGCCACCCACAAATATAGATTGTATCAATGGGACACACCTGAAGAAGCATATCACATAAGATCCATGTGTGGAGAGGCAACTCATACTACTAATGCTGTAGGACCACTAACAACTCATATTCTTTGCTGGATGTGAGAAACACACTTGGGGGATAACAGGACTTCCCAGATGGGGTCAGAGAGTGAGCCTGGAGCTTCTGCTGTCCACTGCTTTCCTGGGTGCACTTAGGAAGATCCACATGATGTACCCCTTAAAATGGCAAACCCCTTCTCACTGAAAGAACTCAGAAACAGAGCATGCAGAAGAAGGTGCTTATTACACTTTTGGCAAGGAAGTGGGTGTGGTACTCACTAGGGACATAGACTGATTCAGAAGCTGGAGTGAGGTTATACAGTTCTGTCCTTCCAGGTAGTCTTAGGGTTAGGCAAATTCCTCAGATTCCTCACTTTATTTCCCCATATTCCCTCTATATATACAATTTACATATGCATTGTAGTGAGGATACTTGAGACCTGACCAGACCTGACCTCTCCTAAGGTCAGAGCTGTGTGCCACACCCCCACCTTTCTAGTTCCCTCTGGCCATTGTCATAGTTCTGCAGGAAGGCCAGGGTTTTAGTAAAGAGAAGTGAGAGCTTCCCCACAGCTATTGATTATCTTCCAATAACTTTTGTGGAAGCAAAACAAGGTACCATTATATCCCCTCTTATACTGGATGAGCCTGCTCTACCACAATGGGCACAATGTGACTTCAGGATGTTGTTCCTTTGATTTCCACAGGATGATGATCTGCTTGACATACATGATTTCTACTAGGCATTGCTTCTGACTCAACTATGTCACACATACACACACACACACACACACACACACACACACACACACACACACAGTAGCTACCACTATCCTTTCAAGCTTAAAGCCTGCACAAAGACCATTCCCAGTTCTTTCAGAAAAGGCAGGAAAAATCCTGGCCCCAGGACCAACAGAAACCTTTCCTTCTTTTATTTCCTTGGAGCTTCAGTTGCTGCTGAGGCTTTCTTCTCCCTAGGGTCCAGGTGCCAAAAGGTTTTGAGCAAAGAGCATGGTGATTTGCTGTTGTTCTTGGGCTTCATCTTACTTTGGGATTTTGGCTCCTCTGTCATAAACCTTACCTAGCCCATGGCAATTATACAACATTACTACTCAAATCGACATCTCTGATGGTAAAGTCATAAGCTAAGTCATAGTTATTTATTTAATAACTACCAAATGGCTCTGGGGCATGCCATTCCCAATTTTTCAAACCTTTAGCATCTTCTGTTCTCCCATATACATGAAAGGGTAGAGAAAAGTCAGAGCAAGAAACAAAAACAACCACAGTAGAGTGTAACTATGCAGATGGGGCCAATCAAATTCTGGAAGAGGTTTCTGTCACAGCTCTTACATTTAGATAGGTTTACAATTCCTTTCACATCCATTATCCCTCCAGAGCCTCAAGCCAATTTTTGAGGTAGATTGTAGGTACATATTTCCCATGTGTTGCTGATAAGGAAACAGACTCAGAAACAGCAACTTGTCTATGGTCACATAATTAATAAGTATTAGAGGCAGGATTTGAACCCAGGCCTTTCACCCCCCCAAGTCTAGCTCTCTATCAACTACAATAATTATCCTTTATTCTTTCTGTATGACCATTTCACTCTCATTTCCAACTATATATGCTTCTGATAACATGTTTTACACCAGTTCTCTTGAATAATTCTGTTGGTAATGTGAGGAGTTGTGAGAGATGACTCACAGTGAAGTTTCCTCATTTCTTTTAACTCCCTGTTACATCCCTATCTCTTCTCCATACTCTCTTGTTGTTTTTGTTTTTGTTTTTGTTTTGCTTTTTGGAGGGAAATTGGGGTTAAGTGACTTGCCCAAAGTCACACGGCTAGTAAGTGTGTTAAGTGACTGAGGTCGGGTTTGAACTCAGTTCCTCCTGACTCCAGTGCCAGTGCTCTATTCACTGTGCCACCTAGCCTCCCCTCTTCTCCATACTTTGTAAACCAGTCCAGTCTCAAGAGTAACTCACGATTTCCCCGAAATGAGGTAATTTGAAATAAAACCATACTAGCCCACTTCTGACTGGGCACTTCCAAATTTGGTGAAAGGAAATACATAATGAAGGATTGAAATTGCTTTGTACAAATTAGTTAACACTAATGAAAGGTTGTGAGCTTGCCTCACCAGCCAATGGTGAGGTAGGACAGGTATTAGAGGTAGAGTTAGGATCAGGACAAGAGAAGCCCTCGAGCTTCCACATGCTGCACTCCCTGGCAGATGCTGTTTGAGAGACAAGGGCAGTGCCCTTTCTCATGAGAAAGAATAAAGACCTTTTCTGATCTCAGACTCAGACTCTGAACTTTTTCATGTCACAAAGGGTGATATTATGGTATCCTGTTTTGCTTCCACAGAGATTATTGGAAGATAATCAGTAGCTGTAGGAAAACTTGCTTGTCTTGTTTTACTGGGGTCATGACCTCCCTGGAACTATGACAATGGCCAGAGGGAACTAGAGGGGTGGGGGTGTGACAATCAGCTTGGACCTTAGAGGTCACAGCCAGTGACAGGTATCCTCACTACCTAGCCTATGTCTTGCATATAATCTACATATATAGAGGGAATGTCAGGAAATAAAGTGAGGAATTTGAGGAATTTTACTAACCCTAAGTCTACCCAGAGGAACAGAACTGTATAACCTCACTCCTGCTCTTGTATTGCTCTGTGTGTGTGTGTGTGTGTGTGTGTGTGTGTGTGTGTGTTTAGTGAGTACCACACCTGCTTTCAAGAGAGAAGTGTAATAAATTACTTCCTCTGCTTACTCTGCTTCGGAGTTCTTTCAGTGAGAAGAGTTTTACCCTACTAAGGGGTATATCACATGGATCTCCCCAAGGGCCCCCAGGGAAGCAGTGGGCAATGGAAGCTCCGGGGCTCACTCCCTGACCCTACCTAGGAGGTCCTGTGATCCCCAAAAGCTTTGTTTCTCACAGTAACATGTCACAAAGTATTCAGGCACTCTGTACTCCTTTGTGCATCCTTTGGGTGATCTTTTGCTGTAATTTTTTAAAATCTGCTATGTTCCATAGCTTTATTCAACCAAAAAATAACAAGAAAGGAAGGAAAGAAAGGAGGGAAAAAAGGAAAGAAGGAAGGAAGGAAGGAAGAAAGGAAGGAAGAAGGAAAGAAGGAGAGGGAAAAAGGGAGCAAGGAGAGGGAGAAGGCAGGGAGGCAGGGAGGGAGGAGCATAGAGACTATTCACTGAGGAATAGTGTGCTCTAAGAGCCATAAGGTATCTTAGGAATTCAACCCTCTCATTTTATAAATGAAGAAACCATAACCCAGACATTTCAAAAGTAATATAACAAGCTTTCCTTTATTCTCACAATTGCTATCTACGTGTAAAAGAAGCTACAGTGGAAGTTGTATATAATAATCAATGGTGCTGTGTTTCAAGAATCAATTTCCCCCTCTCCTTAATGTTAATTCTGTGTAATCTGATTGGATTACTTTACTAATCCTTTCCCTTAAATCCTCTTAATGTGAATCTTCCAGTCTGTGGTTTTACTTAATCCATTTAGGGTCAACATGGAAGGCAGTGAAGAGATGCAGAGCTAGCAGTCAGGAGACCTCAGTTCAAGTTATGCCACTAACTTAGCTGGTTGCCTTCGGGCAAGTCATTTTACCTCTCTAAACCTCAGGTTTCTTATCTGTACATTGTTGGAGGGATAGAGTAGATGGTTTTCAATGTTCATTCCAGATCTAATATTCTATAGTAAATCTATGGTTCTGCACCCAGAACCATATCTATAAGCTTTTAAAGCTTTCAAAGGCTTATGACTGCACTGAGACTTTTGAGACACCCTGTTTGGTTTTTATTGCCTCCATCTAGAACATAACTATTTGACCTAGTATTTCATGCAGAGAGAAAGTGCCTGTCATAAAAGTGAAAGCAATCCTTTTGAGTTCCAGTGAAGAAAATGTTCCATGACCCTATGTGACTAGAGTTACTCCACCCTTAAAAAAAAATTCAAATTCTAAGCCAATCTAATGGAAATTATTTTGCCTATTTGAAATGGGTTCATCTATTTGGGATATTTAAGGTCAGTCTTTTGAGGCAAGAAGAAAATTGAGCATAATATTTTAGTAGCTGGCATCTAAGATACCCTGAGATTCCTAAGGAAAAGGTGCTATTGATAAGCTTCCAACTAAATCATCAGTGCATCCCTAAAGCTCTCTTCAGGCAGCTAAGTGGCACAGTGGATAGAGCACTAGGCTTAGAAAGACTCATCATGAATTTAAATCTGACCTCAAATGTGTATTAGCTATGTGACCCTGGGCATGTCACTTAACCCTAAGTTCTTCATTAGAAGAATGAACTGGAAAAGGAAATGGCAAATCACTCCAGTATCTTTGCCAAGAAAATCCCAAATGGGGTCACAAAGAGTCAAACACTACTGAAGGGACTGAACAATGACAAAGGTTCTCTGCAGAAAAACTGTCATTTTAACACAATTCTAATCATGATCACTGAGGAGAGGGAAAGAGACTATTCCAACTGAAATCCTTTCAGAGAAGTCTTTTCTTCCTATATATGGTTTTGTGGCATCTCATATCCTTATGACAAAATAGTAGAACCCCTCGTACTATTATTTAAAGAATCAATTGGGATAACGAGCTGCAATAAACATCTGTTTCTCTAGAGGGAGCCAGAAGTGTGGAAATTTTTATGTGCAGTTAAATTATTCTTAGCTTCAAATATCCAGAAGGCCATAAGGCAATCTTTGATACATACCAGAAGTAGAGGGGAAAAAAAAGAAAGAAGAAAGCATGGAAAGAAAAAAACAAAGAAAAGTCATGCACCTAAGATCTTAAATAACTACCTAAGCCCATAAAACACATTCCAAGTATCCAAGGTAAAAGTTGTCCCAGCACTGTGGGTGCCCCTCAGTTCTCCCTTTCATTCAATGTTTTCCAGGAAAAGTGAATTGGTAACAACCATGTTATTAGACTTGCCTAGCTATTTTCCCCAAAACACATTATCTCTCAATCCACTTTGAGATAATTTGTATAAAGGGTCCAGATTTTTCAGCATTTTTATTGCCTAGAAAACTTACTAGTGAATAGGGCAGTCATTCTATCTATCAGTAAAAAATTTAAAAAAAATCAGGTTCAACGAAATGTGCAATGTTTAAAATTCTTTAGATCTTTCACCAGTGATATCACCAGTTTCTAAGCCACTCTTCTATCCAAGTACTAACATTACTTCAAAGTCCCCTTCATAATCTTGAGAAATAAGGGTATCTTAAAGAGGAGAAAGAGAAAAGGCTGAGGGATGGAAAGGAGATCAATCTTTGTTTGCAAAGATGTTAGCTTTGGGGTAGCTAGGTGTCACAGTGAATAGAGCACCTGGCCCTGGAGTCAGGAGGACCTGAGTTCAAAACCAGCCTCAGACACTTGACACTTATTAGCTATGTGACCTTGGGCAAGTCACTTAACCACCACTGCCTCACCCTCCCCCCTCCAAAAAAAAGATGTTAGCTTCAAGATTCAATTCAATAACCATTTATTAGACACCTACTAAATGTAGGGACCTGTGCTAGGCAGGCACAAAGAATACATAGACAAAAAGAAAATAATCCCTATTCTCCAAAGAGCTAAGACTTATATAGAAGCAAATTATATAAGGATTGGGATTGTTCTTTATTTTTATTATTATTGTTGATATGGAACTGTAATTTCATTGTTATATAAAGCTTCCAGTGTGGAAACTCCCTCTAAGAAGGCATATTAGTAATTGGCCTCCAGCTCAGAGTCTAAACAAGAAGCCATGAAAAGTCAAGAGATTTGCCCAGAGGCTCAAGAAAGTCTGTGTCAATGACATCAGGATTTGAAATTCAGTCTCCAGATTCTGAGGCCAGCTCAATCTATCAACACAGTTTCCGCAGGATGTTCAACTCACACTTACCATAGGACTGGTTATCAGGTATATATTCAGAGACTCTGGAATTGATCCAAATCTGGATAAAATCTAGTAGGGATAAATGAAATATCTTATATTGGATTTAAAAACTCAACGTCACAATTATGAGGATGGAGAGGCAGGAATAAAGAGTAGTTTTTTCTCAAAAATAAATGGAGTTTTTGGGGCGGCTAGGTGGCGCAGCGAATAGAGTGCCGGCCCTGGAGTCAGAAGGACCTGAGTTCGGAGCCGGCCTCCAACACTTAATCCACACAAACAAAAACCTAGCCGTGTAACCTTGGGCAAGTTACTTAACCCCAGTTGCTTTAAAAATAATAATAATAATAAATAAATGGAGTTTTTACCATACTACAAGGTCCATGAATCAACTATATAATATGGTAGCCAAAATAGCTAGGGTTATATTAAACTGCAATAAGACATAATGTCCTGAGTTAGGGAGAAGATAATTCTAATATGCACTGTCCTGGTCAGATGATAGCTGGAGTATTGTGTTCAGTTCTGAGAGCCACAGATTAGGAAAGACTTGATTTTTTAATTAATTTTTTTTTCAGTTTATAAGCATTTTTTCTCTCCTTCCCACTGGGATAATCATTTTTCATCTTTGATTTCCTTTTGTTAATTTATATTATCTGGGGAAATGTTAGGATTTTTTCTTTTAGATAGGAGGTTATTGAGCTGTCTGAAACCTGTCTCATGGGATGTGAATATTTATTAAAGGCCTTGAACATTCCTCAGTCAAGAAGACAAAAAGGGAATCAAGGCTTCCCAAGTAACTCAGCCTGCCTTATTTGCGGAAGGGATTCTACAGATGCTCACTCTATAAGAATGTAACCCTTCATTCAGGGGGGTTCACAGTGACCCCTGGAAATGGAGTTTAATCTGTAGCCTGACTTAGTTTACCTAGAGTATCTGTTTGATTCGGTTTGTTTCCTTAAGGAATGTACAAGATAATAATTCTCCTTAACTAAATTTGTTACTTTTATGACATTGAAAGAAACATTGAAAGAAAGAAATGTTAAACTTTTATGACAGGAATTATAAACCTGTCTCTTTTTTCTTAACTTTTATAGCCTAAAAGAATGTACAAGATTGTAATATAAAAAAGAATTATTTCTCTGTCACTGACATATTTTTGTCTATAAGAAGCCTTCTTAGAATCCTAATGATGGTTCAGAGGTTATTTTTCTACAAATGCCTCCCGCCCCCAAACCTATGCTTAAGCATAATAAAACCTAGGTTTTCAACCTCTATAATTCCAATGTTGTGTTAGATTTTATTTCAGCAACAGTAACCTACCACATGAACTCAAAGAGGAGATATTTCTCCCATACCACCCACCTGACACCCTTCCCCCAAAAAAGAAAGAAAAATAAAATGCTTATAACAAATGTATAACCTGGGACTCAAGACAATTTGCATAAGACTCTCCTAATTGGTAGAGAATCTTTGCTCCATATTTGTGTAAGGGATGGAGCTGTGAAAGCTTGGGAGAGGACAGATCCCAGTTATTATTTTGGGAAAGGCTGAGGTGGTTTCAGGCTCTCTTCTGGAAAAAATCCCCCTGGAAGGAGAGAAAGACTAAGAAAAAACTTCTCTATAGATGAATCAAAACCTGAAGCATATCCCTAGTCCTAACTTACCACTCTAGAAATTTGGAAATTAGGAGGAATTTCCCTTTGGTTAAGATCAGATAGTCTCTCTCTCCTTGTCTCTGTCTCTCTGTCTTTCTCTCCGCCTATCTGTCTCTGACTCTGGCTTCGTTTTTCTGTCTCTCTCTTTCTCTCTGTCTCTGACTCTGTCTCTGAATCTCTGTCTCTCTCTCTGTCTCTCTTGCTCTCTCTCCCTAAGATATCTTACTCCTGGTGGGAGAACTCATTCACTTTGCATTGCCTGGTATACTCTTATTTGTATAACCTCTTTAAATTCTATTTGATATAATTTTGAATATATGAATTTATTTACTATTTATTAGGTGTGAATAGTAAATATATCTTTGTATAACTGGCATTTGGTGGGAATGGAGTCGTCTTTTTTTTTTCTCAATTTATTTATTTATTTTTAGTTTTCAAAATTCATTTCCACAAGATTTTGAGTTACAAATTTTCTCCTCATCTTTCCCCTACCCCCTGCCCAAAGATAGTGAGCCTACTGAATACCCCTTCCCCCAATCTGTTCTCTCTTATATCCTTCCCCATTCCCCCCCCAAAACTTTCTAGTAGGGCAAGATGGATTTCTATACCCCAGTGCCTGTATATCTTATTTCCCAGTTGCATGTAAAAACCAATTTTTTTTAACATTTGTTTTTAAAACTTTGATTTCGGGGCGGCTAGGTGGCGCAGTGAGTAAGAGTGCCAGCCTCGGAGTTGGGATGACCCGAGATCAAATCCGGCCTCAGAAAATGAGCACCCACACATAAATAATGACTAGCCGTGTAACCTTGAGCAAGTTACTTAACCCCAATTGCTTAAAAAAAAAAAATAAAACTTTGATTTCCAGATTCTTTCCCTTCTTCCCTCCTCACCCACCCCCACAGGGAAGACAAGCAATTCCATATAGGATGTACATGTGTAGTTACACAAAACATTTCCATAGTAGTCATATTGTGAAAGACTAACTGTATTTCCCTCCATCTTATCCCACCCCCCACATTTATTCTATTTTCTACTTTGACCCTGTCTCTTTTCAAAAGTGTTTGCTTCAGGGGTGGCTAGGTGGCACAGTGAATAGAAAACCGGCCCTGGAGTCAGGAGGACCTGAGTTCAAATCTGACTTCAAACACTTAACACTTAGTAGCCATGTGACTCTGGGCAAGTCAGTTAACCCGAATTGCCCTCTCAAAAAAAAAAGCATAAATAAATAAATAAATAGATAGATAGATAGATAGATAGATAGATAGATAGATAGATAGATAGATAAATAAATATATAAAAAGTGTTTGCTTTAACTACCTCAATCTGCTCTCCCTTCTATCATACCCCCTCTTATCCCCTTCCCCTGTATTTTCCTATAGGGTAAGATACCCAATCAAGTGTATATGTTATTCCCTCCTTAAGCCAAATTCAGTGAGAGTAAGGTTAACCCATTCTCTTTCATCTTCCTGCTCCTTTCCTCCCTTGTAACATTTTTCTCTTGCCTGTTTCATATAATTTACCCTATTTTATCTCTCCCTTTCTCCTTCTCCCAATATATTTCTCTCTGACCTCTTAATTTTTTTAGATCTTATCCCTTCATAGTCAATTCATCCTGTGCCTTCTGTCTATATATACATGTATACACATATACACACATTCACATATGTATTTATATACACATACACCCTCCTATACATACATATATATGTATGTATACATATATATTCTCTTCAACTATCCTCATACTGAGAAAAGTCTCCTGAGTTACAATTATCATTTTTCCACATAGGAATGTAAATAGTTCAACTTTAATAAGTTCCTTATTATTTCTTTTTCCTGTTTGCCTTCTCATGCTTTTCTTGCTTCTTGTATTTGAAAGTCAAATTTTCTATTCAGCTCTAGTTTTTTTTATCAAGAATGCTTAAAAGTCCTCTGTTTCATTAAATAACCATATCTTCCTTGAAGCATTATACTCACTTTTGCTGGGTAGTTGATTCCTGGTTTTAATCCTAGCTCTTTTGACCTCTGCAATATCATATTCCAAGCCCTTCAATCCCTTAACATAGAAGCCGCTAGATCTTATGTTATTCTGATTGTGTTTCCATAGTATGCAAATTATTTCTTCCTGACTGCTTGTAATATTTTCTCCTTGACCTGGGAACTCTGGAATTTGGCTATAATATTCCTAGAAGTTTTCTTTTTGGAATCTTTCTCAAGAGGTGATTAATGAATTCTTTCGATTTCTATTTTGCCTTCTGGTTCTAGACTATCAGGGCAATTTTCCTTGAGAATTCCTTGAAGGATGATTTCTAGGATCTTTTTTTGATCATGGTTTTCAGGTAGTTCAACAATTTTAAAATTATCTCTCCTGGATCTATTTTCCAGGTCAGTGGTTTTTCCAATGAGATATTTCACATTGCCTTCTATTTTTTCATTTGTTTGGATCTGTTTAATAGTATCTTGATTTCTCATAAAGTCATTAGCTTCCATTTGTTCCAATCTAATTTTGAAGAAATTATTCTCTTCAGTGAGTTTTTTAAATTCCTTTTCCATCAGGCCAATTCGATTTTTTAAGGCATTCTTCTCCTCATTGACTTTTTGGGTCTCTTTTGCCAATTGAGTTAGTCTATTTTTCAGGTGTTATTTTCTTCAGTCAGGCTGTTGACTTGCTTTTCATGACTTTCTTGCATCATTCTCATTTCTTTTCCCAATTTTTCCTCCACTTCTCTCACTTGATTTTCAAAATCCTTCTTAAGGGGCAACTAAGGTGCTTGCTGCTACAGTGGCACAGTGCATAGAGCACCAGCCCTGGAGTCAGGAGGACCTGAGTTCAAATCCAGCCTCAGACACTTGACACTTACTAACCATGTGACCTTGGGTAAGTCACTTAACCCCAATTTCCCTGCTTCCCTCTTCCAAAAAGGAAAAAAAATCCTTCTTGATCTCTTCCATGGCCTGTGTCCAGTTCATATTTTTCTAGCTTTTGATACAGGAGTTTTGACTTTGTTATCTTCTTCTGGTTCCATGTTTTGATCCTTTTTGTCCCCCAAAAAAAAGATTCTGTGGTCTGATTGTGCTTCCTCTGTTTGTTCATTTTGTGAGCCAATTCCTTGATTTTTGAGCTCTTTGCCATGGTAGAACTCTGCTTCCAGAGTGGAGAGAGCTGTGTCCCAAATTGCTGGGGTTTTCACAGTTGCCAGAACTATGAGGAGAGTGCACCCTCTCTACAGCCACCACAAGCTCTGGCATGCTAGCATTCCTCACCCCAGGACCACCACCCAAGACTGCACCCCAAATTCAAGCAGGTCAAGGCAACAGTGATTAGCCTCTGAATGGTTACTTGGTCCCCATACAATTGGTAGGCCAGGAGCTGCAGAGGCAGCCACACAGAAGCAGCTGCAGCTGCCATGCTGCCGCCACCTCTCACCACAGGGGCAGTGGCCAGACTGTGATCTTCTCTCACCCTGGATCAAAAGGGTTCCCCACTGACCTTTTACTTTCTCTTTGGTGTTTATGGGTTGAGAAGTCTGGGAACCACCACAGCTGCTGGTGATTCACTCTCCTGAAGTCTGCTCTGGCTGATCTGGGTCTCGAGTTCAATTCCACATGGCTCACGCAGGACTGCTCTCGGCTCCCAGCTTGGTGTGATAGACCCTTCCTGTTGGCTGCCTTCAGTAGGAGATTTGTTTTTCTCTGTCACTTTTCTGTAGCCCTAAAATTTGTTTAGAGTCATAATTTACAGGTATTGGAAGCAGTTGGATTGGGAGCTCAAGTAAGTTCCTGCTTTTACTCTGCCATCTTGGCTCCACACCCCTGGAGTCAAATCTTCTAGATATGACTTGGGACACCATTTCCTCATTAAAGGGAGAGTGCCTAGGAGTGAAACTTGAGCTTAAATATTATTCCCTCTAGATCAGCAATATTTAGAGAGCAAGGAAATAGATGTAATTCTAGCTCTATATCCTAGCCCCTTTCTGAAAAGAGAGCAGCTGATCTCCTGCTCCTGTTGGGGCTCAGGGCACCCCAAGATGTTGGGGTGCAGAATGACAAGGAATAGATACGTGTATTGAGGTGTCTTGAATGAATTCACTCAGACAGTCTCCAAGTTAAATAAAGGCATTTTGGGGGGGTAACTCTCCAGTTAATTCTCCACTTTCCATCAGCAGTTCTACTTATTTTAAACTCCAAGGAACATGATACCCCTGAACCAGGTACCCCTTGATGGTCCCTTAACCCCTGCTTTCCAGACTCCTTTTGTGTACTGTGTCTATCAAGAACAAAACCCAAACCTAAAAATGTTTTTAGAAAGAATTTTATTAAGTGGGTTTGGACTCCCCTTTCAAGTGTCTGAGTTTTGCATTGTGTAGTGTTCAAGAAGCTTACAAGGGTCCCATATTTAGACAGTTTCCAAAAAGGGCAGTTTCCAGATGTTGTTTGAGTAATACATCAACAGGTAAGTATAAACAGTCAATAAAATTTGGGCTAAGCCAAAACACAAGCTACTTGGATGGATCTAAAACAAGATGTAGATGGGAATCTAAGAATTCCTAGCAGAAATCTCTGAGGTCTCTAGTGTCAACCAGGCCAATCCAGCTTCTAACCTGTGGGTAGCCAAAGCCAAACAGAGCACAACAGAATCAGGAGGGTCAGGAATCAAACAGAAGTTTCCATTTCAAAGTGAGGGAAACAGCTTGCAAGCAAAGTTCTTCTTAAGAAGTGGGCCTCACCCACTTATTGCAGAGGCAGGATTTTTAAGTGTGACAACCACAAACGACTGGACCGCAACACAGGCAGTCTTGGGTCTTGAGTAAACAGTCTTCAAGTTTATAGCTGGACTACAGCAAATGATCTTCAAGTTGTTAGGGTCATTGAGCCTTGTGGTTGTTTGGCAGGGCACAGAACTAGGATTCACTTGGTAGTTATAAACATGGGGGTGGGAAGTTGATGACAGCTACAAGCATAGGGGATTGTGTTGTTATACCAATTTCCAGGCACAGCTTGCTCACTGGGCCTTAGCTCTGGAAACATCTTGACATTTTCCCCTTTTGGCCAAAGGGAGGAAGTCTGAAAGAAGAAGGGCAGGTATGAACCAAAATGCCACAAGAAGTCAGTTGGTCCAGGACAAGATGTTGCCTAGGGGGTTAATTCTTGGAGGGAACCTATTGGGGAAATGTGTTCCCAGGTAGCATTGTAAAACTCCCAATAGGGCAAAGAACATAAGCAGATAGAGTAATAGGTCTTTTCTAGACAGTTTGCTTGTTATAAGCAGAAAAGAAAAGAGGACCAAAAGTGTGGAAGCAGAAAATGCCAGCCCACACTTGAATCAGAGCCTTGGTGGTTGGGCATATGATAAAAGGAAAGAGGGGGAAAAAACTAGGAGAGTGTACTCAACCCTTGTTTGGAATCTTGGGATAGCTATCTCCTCTGGATGTCTATACTTGAAGAACCTTGAGGTCCCTGGATGGTCCTGCCATCCACCTAGGAGCAAAGGCTTTCTTCAAATGATCCAGAAGTATACACCCACAAGTTTGGCATAGTATATAGGAATAGTCAGAAGGACCTATAAGGGCCCTTAGAAACAATGATTGATTGCCAATTTTCAGATAAGACATACAGGTTGCTTGAGATGTGCAATTGTAAGAAAACTCCTTGCATCAGTCTTTGAATCTGAATTTTGGGTCAACATATCTAAACAGAACATAGAGATGGTTCAGTTTCCTAGCCATGCAAGACTAGGTTCAAGCAATGCAATAAGGTTTTTCATAAATTCCCATAATTACATTAAGTCACATTACATTAATGTCAGATTACAGATCAAACTACTTAGAGCACTCACAATGGACTAGTTCTGAGAAGGGAAATTTACATATCACCAAGGTAACCAAGAAAACTTAAATACAAACATCTTAATTATTACCAATATTAACTAACATCAAGTCTCCTTGTATGCTAGTGACTGATTCTCAATATCCATTTAATCAGCATGTTGTGAGTCCCAGATATCTCATGTAGTTATCTAATATCTAGATATCTTTTCTTGGACAATAGGCTTTATTCTCAGGACCAGCTCTAAAGTAGGTTTTGCTTCTCCATTTCCAAATCTGAAGATTCCTAGATATTCTGATAATTCTGAGTACAATCACTTAAATATGTTTCTCCAATTTTGAAGCAGCTTCAGAGAATTTTAGTTTATATCCTATTTCCTATTTCCATCCTTTTCTAAATCCTGTACCTGATATAAGAATCTTTTAAAACTTTATGAACAATGGGGTGGCTAGGTAGCTCAGTGTAATGGGAATGTAAATTTAAGATCTTCCCTGCCCATAGGCCCTTTGATTGGCTTAAGTGCACCTGGAGCATGTGGTGGGAGGCTTGTTTTTCAGGAGATACTTTGTGATTGGGCAAGGGGTCAAGACGGTTGTTACATTCTCTGAGCCAGGAGAAGGCTATATAAACCCTGATATGAGTGTTTGGGGGATCACTTTGAGAAGTGTTGTGTGATTTGAGTAGATGAGACTCTGGGCAGCCTTTGAGCCCCCCAGCTTTGAAAAACCCAGATGTTGATGCTTCCCTCTCTAGTAACTGACTAGGTATGGATGTAATGGTTGGAAAGTTGGAGGCATGTCTGCTTATTTGTTTGTCTGTATTTTTTGTCTGCTTGTAATCTCTGTATTCTCTGAAGTTTAGGGTGTTAACCTTTTTCCCCTGAACTAGGTAAATGATATGTTTGATTGATTAAAGCAAGATTTTTAACCTATTTTGAGTTGCTTTCCTTTAGAAAAGCTAATCTAAGAACCTGTGTTGGCAGCCACCCTGGGTATGTCAGGGTTCTTGCTGCTACATGCAGTGAATAGAATACCAGCCCTGGAGTCAGGAGGACCTGAGTTCAAATCTGACCTTGGACACTTAACACAAAAAACTAGCTGTGTTTTTCTGGGGCAAGTCACTTAACCCCAATTGCCCTACCTTCCCTCCTCCAAAAAGCAAAAAAAAAAAAAAAATGAAGGTCCAACCATAAAATGAGCTCTTCTGACTTTTAAAATTATCAGACAGATGGGAAATAATTTCACTTTCTTTACCATTACCAATACAATTTACATGTAAAATCCTTAATCCAATTCTGAGAACTTATTACTAAAACATACTCAAAGCCTAAATTTCCATGACAGATAAATTTGGAAGCCAATCACAAACATCTGTATGTAGTTCTTAGAGAAAACTGATCCTGTTGCTTTCTCAAAATTTGCTATTCCATTTATTTATAAAACTTTTTTACATTATATCTTTGTCTTATTACTTTGCCCAATCGTTCCCATAAAAGGATATCATCCCTGTGTTATAATTTGACCACAAATACAAGTTAAAATTCCAAGATGCTCATACTTGCATCCTATTATAATAACTCAGAGATGTTCTAATATCAGTCTATTATTTAATACAATTAATACTTGCAAAACGTCTTGATTATTAAAATTTTCTATAAAAGGAAAAGGCAAGACATAGTTATAACAATGTCATCTATCATAATGGGGGAGGGGGAATTCCCTTAACTCTATTTTATTCCAGGCATGATCCAGTAGTCACAGGGTATTAAAAACAAGGTTCAGGATTAACCAGGTGGAAATTTTCCTTTTCAGAAAGGAAGCAACACAATGGGGAAATGAAGTCATGAGGATCCTACTTTGGTCATGCCAAAGTCATCCCCAAAACTTGTCCCAGGCACAAACATCCACCTTTAACAGTTCCCAGACTGCAGCACATGCCATTTTCTACTATTGTCTTCATAGAAATTCAGACAATTATCCCTGTAATCAAAGTTCAAAACAATAGTTAATTACTTTCCTAGGAATTTTTACCTTAAATAGCAAAGTTTCATTCACCACAACTTAGGGCTCGAATATTTTTCCTGATATTTCCCTAACCATTAACATTTCATTTATCCTTTACTTATAAGTTTAAATTACTCATATTCTGAAGCTTCAGACATATAGTTGACTCATCATTAATATATTGAAGCTTCATCTTTAAACCACCCTATACACTTTCATAATAGTCAAGAATTGCTAATGAAAATTTGATATTATATTGGGGCGGCTAGGTGGCGCAGTGAGTAGAGCGCCGGCCCTGGAGTCAGAAGGACCTGAGTTCGGATCCGGCCTCAGACACTTACCACACACAAACAAAAACCTAGCCGTGTGACCTTGGGCAAGTTACTTAACCCCCCAATTGCCCTCAAAAAAAAAAAAAAAAAGCAAAAAAAAAAAATTTGATATTATATATTGCTATTATCTGCCTAAAAAATTACCTCATTATATATTTAGCAGTTTTCAAATATTTATTTTTACCACATCCTTTTAAAAGCCCAATTTGTGTGTAATAGCACCCAGATTAAAAAATTTTGCTTAACAGTATTTGTTACAATGGTCTCTCAAATTTCACAATATAAGATAATACTTCTGACACCAATTAACATCAACCAGATCAAATAGAAATATAATAATAACACAAACAATATTATGTATTTAAAACATGAAACAAAACTTCAGATGACATCGATTACATTTCCAAATTATCACATATAAAAATCATTGATCTTATTACCTTTGGCATTTTAAAACCACTTTAGAGTTAACAGGTGTGGAACAATTACATACAAGTAAGAAAATAATAATAATGTAATGCTTAGCATATGCCAGGCACTATGTTAAGTATTTTACAATCATATCATTTTGACCTTCATAACAACCCTGGGAGGTGGATATCATTATTATTTTTCTCTTTACAGATCAGGAAACTGGGGCAAACAGAGATAATATAATTTGCTTAAGATTACACAGCTAACAGATTTCTGCAACTCAAATATAATTCAAGTTTCCCTATTTTTTTTTTGCAGCCTTCTTTTCAAAACCTGTATTTGGAGAGTGAGAGAGTTTCTGCAATGTAAGGAAGGGTTAACAACAGGTTGTTGTAAGGTGCAAACAGTTGACCTGGTTTTTTTTTTTCTTCACTCTGGAATTACGTCCAAACTAGCTGCCTTTCTTCTTTGCCTTAGAACAATGAGGTTATTTATCTTCCCATTTATTTTTAAATTTTTTATAAAATTTTATCTTTGTTTTTCCTTAATACCAATTCTACATAGTGGTACCCCAAAACTTACTAAGATATTTCAGAAGGGAATGAGTTCCTGGAATTAATCAAAGTCTCAGAAGTTTTTCCCTGCAATCTTAAAATGCTTAATTTCCAAACCTCCAAAATCTACCAAGATGTTTTTAAATCTTCAACAACTTTGATCATCTGACTTTATTTCTGTAATTCCAGCTTAGAGAATGTAGAAATGAGAGGGAAAATGTGTTTTTCAGGTTTTTTTCTTTCCTTTTTCTCTTTTCTTATAACCTAATCTCCTGCAGAAAGCCTAAAGTGGAAGGTAGTCCTGCTTAGAGGGATAATTGCTCCATGTATGAAAATTCATTAATCTTTCCCAGTGTTCTAAACTCTTTAGCTACAACCCTTAGAAAGTTTAATGGTCGGCTTGCATTTTAAACCTTTCAAGATAATAGAATCTACAAACAACACAAAAATGACACAGATATTTCACATTTTACAAAGACACAAATAGACCAAATGACAAGAGAGATACAGACACAAACAATTCTAACAAAACATGGCGCTACAGTCCATAGCCAGTTTTAACATAGGCACACAGTTGCAGAGGCATGCAGTTTAAGAAGCAATAGAGGCACACAGTTATAATTTTACTCCCCAAAACCTACTTTTTTTTTTTAAAGCAATTGGGGTTAAGTAACTTGCTCAAGGTTACACGGCTAGTCATTATTTATGCGTGGGTGCTCATTTTCTGAGGCTGGATCTGATCTCGGGTCATCCAAACTCCGAGGCCGGCGCTCTTACTCACTGCGCCACCTAGCCGCCCTTTAGGGCAATTGGGGTTAAGTAACTTGCCCAAGGTTACACGGCTAGGTTTTTGTTTGTGTGGATTAAGTGTCGGAGGCCGGCTCCGAACTCAGGTCCTTCTGATTCCAGGGCCGGTGCTCTATTCACTGCGCCACCTAGCCGCCCCGCCAAAACTTACTTTTGACAATAGAAATAGTAGTAGAGTAGTGGCATTGTCAGAGGAGAGAACAGGGTATATTTGAGGAAATATTGCAAAAGTGAAATCAACAGTCCTTGGCAATAGATTGGATATGAAAGTTGGGAAATAGTAAGGGATCCAGGGTGACTCCTAGGTTGTGAGACTGATTGACTGGGAGAATGGTGTTGTCCTCTACAGTAAGAGGGAAGGTAGGAGTTGGGAAAGATTAGGAGGTAGGCAGTGAGGGGGAAGATAATGAACTCCATTTTGAACATGATGGGTTTAAGATGTCTACTGGACTCCATTTCAGAGAGAAACAACTTCCTAAGAATTAGGACAATACAAAAGTAGGCCAGATTGTTTTGGGTAGTAATGGGTACCCTTAAACTGGAGATCTTTAAGTAGAAGTTGAATGACCACTTCTCAGGTTTATTACAGAGGACTTTTGATTTTCAAGAATAGGTTGGATGAGATGAACTCTGAGTTCCATTCCAACATTGAGATTCTGTGAACATATTGGTTTGTACTTAACTTTCTACCAAACTCCTATTCAGATGCTTCATCGTGGCATGCAAATGATCCTGGAAGACTGAAAGCTTTGCCACTAGAAGGTAAACTCAAAAAAGTCTTAGTCCAACCCGGAAAGACTGAGCATGGCTCTGGCAACCAACTGGGCTTGTGTATCTAAGGACCAGTCCAGGTAAGTACAGAGAACTTCCTCTCCAAAGGCCAGCCACCTAATATTTTTTTCAAGCACAGCACCTCATAAAGATTATCTGCTAAAGTGTGGAAAAGTTGTAATGTATCTGCATGCATGGTTAGAGCATCCACATTAATGAAATCACAGATCCTCCAAGCAAGAAGTAAACCCATTAACAAGTAGAATCTTACTTTTAAAATTGTTTTATTACATTTCCTTCCCCTGAAGACTGATAGAGAAAGTAATCACTTACACAAACTCAACTGGAATAATTCAAGTGGTTATAGCTAAGGACAAGGGAAACTGAAACCTACAATGCTGAAATTCAAATGATCACTCAGATATATAACAGAAAACTTCATTGGCCCAAATTGCTAAGTACCATCTAAAGAGAAGCAATTTCTAAGCTGCAAATACAGTTGATGTTGTTAATTGAAACAGGTAAAACCAAATCTCTTGCAGCATTAGCTACAGTCATTAACTGACTTAAAATATTTGTGTTTCCCTTAGGCAATTCCCATGTTAATTTGATACTCAGCACTTGATTAAATTTACTTTACACTTAAATACAGACTTTTAATTTTACTCTAGATACTTTCTGTGCCTATACTGAAATGCAATAGGCATTGCTATTACCATTTCAGAGTAATTTTTAAATCATTTGAGATTTCTATCTCTTTGCATTGTCACACAGTCATTATAACTATTTGGGGGGAGGAGTAGTTAAGAACCCCAGGAAAGGCAAACAGGCATGCAGGGAAGAGGTAGCTTTGATACAACTGTCTAAAATTATTAATTATACCACTCTTCCCCCAACTATTAAAGAATATCAAGATGTTCTTGTGACATTTGTTTGGTACACTGATGTTAAATCTAACCCCTGAGTGTATCTGTGACAGAGTATATGAATGAAAGGATGAGAGAAGTAAAATGATTGTGTGAGCCTGAGACAAAGAGAGAATGGAGGGTGAACAGTTACCTGCCCTGTGGAAGGTGGGTGTAGAATATTAGGGAGCAAAAGTAAACACTGGAGTCAGTTCCATGTTCTGAATGAGTGACCTAAAGATGTCCACATGCAGACTCTCACAGCCAATCCTACATTCATAGGGAATTGTGGATGCTTAGGGAGTGCAGATTAGACATCAAGGAAGAAGCAGGTACTACCTGCCTATATAATTTTCTGGAGATGTTGGGGCCCTGGGTTCTGCACTGATAAAATGATATCTGAGAGTGTGGATGACACATCCCGATGGAAGTGAGGTGTTTGAATGGCACATGAATGGCTCATTTTTGAACCCTCCAGTGTCTCTACTCAGTAGAGAATGCTCTGAGGAAAATCAAAAGGCCACAACTCATTTGAGAGCATAATTAGTAACAAGAGGTAAAGTGCTAGGGACCACGTGTGAATGAATGTGTAACACATTTGACGTTTTGCTCAGTCAGGAGTCTCCTAGAATGGAACATTAATTGTAAAGCATAAAGTGCATGGTGACCTTAAAAGAGCAGTCAGCTGTAGAAAGAAGAGCCTAGCATAGTGTAAGGGGCGCTGAATTTGGAGTAAGAAGACTCGAGTTTAAATATTTGTTCTGTTATTTACTTTACTACTCTTGTGTACTTGAACAACTCACTTTACATGTCTAGGATTCAGTCTCCTCATCTGAAAAATTAGGTGCTTGCCTAGATGATCTCAAGATCCATTGCATTTCCAAATCTATGAATCTATGTCTAAATTAAAACTCAATTCCTGGTTCTTCTACTAAATGTGGCCTGGGACTGAATCAGTAATAACTGGTGGCACTTAGAGTTTACATTATACCAAGTATTTTATATGCAATTTTTGATCCTCCTAATAATCTTTCAAAGTAGGTAATGTCAGGTTTTCCCCGTTTCACACATAAGGAAATTGAGGGCCTGCTATATGGGCATAACAACCTTCTACACAAGAATCTATAGTAACACCTTTTGTCTAAGGTCTCAGTAAACTCCTCATCCTAATCAAAGTATTTATCCAATCTAATCTGTTGTTCAGAAGTTTTTTCAGTACAGTTCAACTGTGTGATCCCATTTTCCTTGGCAAAGATGCAAGAGTGGTTTGCCATTTCCTTCTCCAGATCATTTTACAGATGAGGAAACTGAGGTGAACAAGGTTAAGTGACTTGCCCAAGGTCACATGTCTAATAAGTGTCTGAGGCTAGCTTTGAACTCAGGAAGATAAATTCTTCTGACTTCAAGTCCAGCATTCTATTACTACACCACATAGCTGCCCTCCAATCGAATATACTGTTTCATTAAAGTTAGAAGATCTGAATCAACAACCAATTGCCTATTCTAGCCAAATCAATCATACTTCTTAATTCCTGCCTCAATATCTCTTTGCACATGCCCTTCTGTCCACCTAGATCTCTCCCCTATCCATCAAAATCCTCCTCTTTCAAGAAGTTATATAAAATATTTCTGGACTAGAAATGCAGAAAGCAACATCACCAATGTATTCATTTGCTTTGTATAATTTGGGTCACAAGAAAGAATATCTATGATTGGGAAGGAGGGGTACTGAGAGAGGGTAAGGAAGGTAGTGGTTAGCATTACAAGAATTTTCAGGGTCCTTACTAGCCACTGCACAAATAAGTCAACATAGGTTACAGCCAGCCAGGTACACACTCCAGTTTACCCACTCAAGAATGTGACACACACTATCAATTAGTGATGGATATGTGTGTTTCACAATTCCACTGATGACACATACATACATACACAGACATACTATATATAGATACACACACATATATTGTCAACCTGAAAGTTTGGTTAAAGGAGGCAAACAGGCTAGGTGATAAATAAATTCATAATGTTTATCCCCTTAAAGCTAGCAGATTATGTGCTTCACAGAGTGAAAACATCTGTTCTGACTGTCTGACAAAAGAATGACAACTTTTTTATATGTTTTTGGACAATTCCGGCTCAGCATGTCTGTGTCACTCAAATTTATGATCTCCATATATATTTAACCATATTATGAGAAAGGAATTGACTTAATTAAATAGGTTGTAAATACAATAAGATAAGAGAGTTGACAAAGTGTCCATTAAAATTACCACCCAGGATATCTGTGTTTCCTTTACCATTAACATGCCATAACATAGTATATGTCGATAAAATGTTAAGATAAGAGAAAGTCCCATTATAGGTGCCCTGTCCTTGGTAGTCATTAACAGAAGAATGCTCTGGTCAGCTCCCTCTGGTCTTGTTGACACAGGACGTATTCTCTGAGTTTACTCAGATCTATTAGGCTGAGGTACTTCTTGCTAATTAGTTCAAGCTCTGGCCCTTATTGGGGTTCAAATGATCTGAAATGATTGTCAATATACATACACCCCCATATGTAGAGAGAGAGAAACAGAGACAGAGCAGGAGACAGAGAAAGAGACAGAGAGATAGACAGAGACAGAGAGAGAGAGACTCCTGAGCTACAAGACCCAGAGAGTTTGGGTAAGATCAAGAAGGTCATGTAAGCAGGCTTAGAAAAAAAGCAGTTTGGGGTAAGTTCTGATAGGGCTTAAAGAAAGAAAAAGACACATTTTTAAGAAAAGAAAAAGAATGTTGAAATTATTACAAAGGACTTTAGCATAGGCACTTACACTAGACCAAAAAAAACTATCTTCTTTATCAGTCAATTAGTTAATTGGCATCTATTAAGCTCCTAAGCAAGCACACTCTATTAGATGGAATAAGGAAAAATGAGCGCTTTCCTGGATCTATTCAAAGTCCTAAGAGTTTTCTTTTGTAATTGTAAAGTGATTAGGGGAAAGGAAGTACTGAAGGGAACATTTCATACATTCAGTGTCATACAGAAAAAAAGAATTAAATATAATAACAGCAAATATAGCACAAAATGGAGTTAGTTATGTTCTCCCCAAAACCTACTTTTGACAATAGAAATAGTAATTTTTTTCAAAAAGTAGAAAATATCACCAATGAAATGTTAAAAAAAAAATACACAGCAAAGAATAGGGAAAAATTCAGAAGAGGATACAGACAAGCAGGGTAGTTCTATTGCAATCATGTTGAACTTAATTTAAATTTAATTTAATTAATTTTATACATAATATATTTTAATTAATTTTTAATTTAGTTTATAAATTTATATTCATATATTATATTTAAATTTATAAAAATTATAATTAAATTGATTAAATTTAAAAATAAAAAACTACACAAGTTCAGTTTCATATACAATCCTCTACTCATTGAAATGCTAATGTTTAAGTTAATAATTTTGAAAAAATTAAATTTTAAAGAAAAATGCAAAACCTCCTGCTTTCCTACAAATACATTACAAGTGTTATTTTTTTCTTTAAAATTTTAAAAATATTTTTTACCAAAAAAGCAGAGTTTTTGTTTTGTTTTGTTGTTGTTGTTGGAAGGCATATACAATCAAGCCAGGAATTTTGTGGCTGGAGGATGATTATATTGGTTTCTTTGCTTAGTTTTTGTTCTGATCACCTTTGATGGCATTCCCATCAAAGAGAATTAGAGGAATAAAAAGGGCTGTCCTGGCCCAGCCTCTATACAACTCTTAGGGAAGTTTTGGGGTAGAACTCCTAAAATGGATTTGGGGGCAGTAACTCCCTATCATGATTAAATGAGAGTTTTAAGGAATATTCTAACCCTAAATCAAATATTTTTATTGGACCTCATGAACTTCAAATATACACAGATACCAAAAGACTTAATCTTAACTTGGACCCTGGTTGGTTTCTGTGGGCTGCCCTTAGCTAGGCCTCCCCCTTCACCAAGAAATCTGATATAGGCTATGCACATATGATCATATTAAACATATTTCTACATTAGTCATGTTGTAAAAGAAGAATCAGAAAAAAAGGGGAAAACCACAAGAAATAAATGAAAAGGAGAGGAAATAGTAAGCTTCAATCTGCATTTCTGAATGCATAGTTCTTTCTTTGAATCTGGATAGCATTTTCCATCATGAGTATTTTGGAATTGTCTTAGATCACTGTATTGCTGAGAATCACTAAGTCTTCTTAGTTCTGTTGCTGTTGCTATGCACAATGTTTTCTTGGTTCTGCTCACTTCATTCAGCATCAGTTCATGTAAGTCTTTCTGTGTTTTTTCTGAAATCTGCCTGCTCATCATTTCTATGGCACAATAGTATTCTATCACATTCACACATCACAACTTATTCAGCCATTCCCCAGTTGATGCACATCCTCTCAATTTCTAATTCTTTGCCACCACAAAAAGAGTTGCTATAAATATTTTTGTATATGTGGGTTCTTTTCCCTTCTTTATGATCTTTTTGGAATACAGACCTAGTAGAGGTACTATTGGATCAACAGGTATGAATACTTTTATAGCCCTTTGGACATAGTTCCAAATTGCTCTGTAGAATAGTTGAATCAGTTCATAACTCCACCAGCAATGCATTAATATTCCAATTTCCCCATATCATCTCCAGCATATATCTTCTTCCTCTTTTGTCATTTTAGTCAATTGGATAGGTATGAGGTGGTACATCAGAGTTGTTTTAATTTGCATTTCTCTAATCAATAGTGATTTAAGACATTTTTATATAACTATAGATAGTTTTAGATTCTTCATCTGAAAACTCTCTGTTCATATCCTTTGGCCATTTATCAATTGGGGAAGAAACACCTATGTTTCTAAGTTCAAATCTAGTGTCAGACACTTACTAGGTATGTAAGTGACTAAGCAAGTCACTTAACCCTGTTTGCCTCAGTTTTCTCATCTATAAGAGAGCAGGAAAAGCAAAAGGCAAACCACTCCAGTATCATGGCCAAGAAAACCCCAAATGGGGTTCACAAAGAATTGGACACAATTGAGAAACAATGAACAACAAAAGAGCTAAAAACCTGTTAGCCCATGTGTCAGTTGTTAGCCCATGTCAGAAAGGTTTTCTATCTACTTAGCATCTTATTCATCTTAGTAGATAGGAGCCAAAAACCCAGAAGGTGACCCTAAAGAGCCGAAGCCCTCTGGTTTGAGCCACCAACAATAATCAATCAGTCAGTCAATAAACATTTATTAAGCACCTATTATGTGCCAGGCACTGTGTATTCATGGAAAGATAACACCCAAAAGAAAGCTTTAAAAGGGAGAAGGGGGAGGGAGGAAAGTGCCCAGTGAGGGGGAGGACAGCGGGCATGCTAGAGTCCAGTCCAAGTGCAGATAGTGAGAAATGAAGAATTGGCTGGTCTGGAGACTTAAATGGAGGCTTTGGAGTGAGTTCTACCTTCTAGCCCTGCAACAAGTGGGGCAGAGAGTACCAAAACGGATGTAACCTCTCATGATGATGAGTTTCTTAGTGATGAGATTTTCTAGAAACACGACCATAGTAAAGTCTGATCCAACAAGTGCATCTGGTAGGAAATGGATGCATTGAGGAAGCATACTTTGCTCCACTCTCCAACCATCCATATCAGAAGAAGAGAAGATCCTGAGAGTATTAATAAGGTGTGAGCACCAAAGCTGATTTAGTCTGACAGGATGATGACTTTCCCTGGTGATGAAATTTCCTGGGAACATGATCCTGGTGGAGTCTAGTTGCCCAAGTTGATTGCAGAAACTCAAGCAAGCCTGATAAGAAATGGAACAAGGTAAAATAATTCCTCAAAGGATCATGAAACCAAAAATCAAAATAAGCTGATACAAAGTAGACTTCAAATGGGAAAGCAGACTTGTATTTTGTTAGGACAGTGGTCTAGATGGACATACGCTTTATGGATGCCCAAGAAAGATGAAATGGAGATCTGTTCAGCAGAAGCTGATGTCCATCAAACCAATGTCAAAAAAACTGGGTCAGGTGAAATCCAGTACCCAAAAATTTAATCAGTGCCTCCCAGGTAACCATACCTGGAACTTTTCCATTTGGCCTCAGAGGAGAATAAGGATTGAATATGTGGCATGTCCTGCTATACTGGATAATGGATTTCAAGTAGCAATGGTATTTCAGTCATTTTATGAAAGGTATTTGAAAATATATATCTGTATGTGTGTGTCTATTTATATCTACATCTATCTATCTTACCTTTAAACCCTATACAGGGACTAAGGGAGCTGCCATTTGGCTATATATTTGGTATGTCTAGATCCAACAAATATCTCTATAGTGTTACTAGGACTGTATTACATTGACTGAGAAAAGTATTACATTCTTTTCAAAGTATTACAGATACGGGCCTCAATATATGACATCCATACCTCCCTGCAGAAGTGTAAGAAGATGGAAGCCAAAGTGACCTTTTCCAGGGCCTGAAAGATGTTATCTCCTGGCTCCCAGGGCATTCCCCCTCTTTTCTCCAGAGTTCAGTGTCTGCATCCCAGTCCTCTTCACTTTAATCTCAACATTTACAGAGCTGCCAATTTAATCTACAAGATGTTCCCTTAAATACTGCTATTTCTCTTGTGAATTAAGGCCATTTAAATGAATTTTAATGAGGGCAATTTGAGTGAATTTTAGGAGTTAAAAATTAGAGGGCCTAATCAGCTTCTCCTCCCAATTTCAATTTCTACATTGGGTGGGAAAGTCTCTTCTAGTCAATGATTAATGGGGTAAACCAGAACCTTTACTATGGCGGGGAGAAGTTGCAAACACATTCTCAAGGTTTGTATCCACAGGAGATTTCTTAAAGGATACTGATGACTGCAAATGAGTCTGCCTGTATATTGGGGAGGTGATGTGGCAGCTCCCAAAATGTCTGTGCTAGCTTACCCCTTCTGTTTCAGGGAAAAGATCCTGCTCTGACATGTGTCAAGGAAGCTTCCTCACTTTTGGATAGCTTGAAGGTGAAGGTGGAGAAACAAAGTGTTACCTATTACCTCAATTCCTATTCTATGCTTTGGGATCTTTGAACATTAAAAGTGATTAAGGAGGTTGAGAGGCACAGGACTGGATTGCCCTGCCCCCATTTACTAGTGTCTGGACATAAGGTAGGTTGTGAAAGATCTTATCTATAATCCCAAATGCTATGGGGCCCTTTAGGGGCCCTGTAGACCCCTGTGGACACTTACTTTTGAAGTTATAACTGGGAAGTCAGTGGGAAATCTTCTAAGTCAATTATAGAGATAAAAGCAAAGAAAAGTGAAAACCATGTAAGGCTACATAGGTATACAAAATTGGAACTAATTTATGGAAAACAGGACTTCTCAGGGAGTCTTGATTCTAAATGGTTTGATATTTGCCAGGAGGGTGGTCTTGGGTTATTCTCTCAATTGAGAGACCAAAGCCCTTCAGATGAAGAAATTACAGTTTTCCCCTTCAGATTCTACATTTGGGATGCTAACTCAAATTTCAATATAGGAGGAAGAAATAAGATATGAGGGAAGCTATATTAATAACCAGTTATTAATATAGCTCTATATAATTGTATATATACATATATGTGTGTGTGTATATATATATATATATATATATATATATATATATATATATATATATATATATTCTAGCGAGCATTATCAATTTACTTGCATTCCTTACAGGAAGGATGGCACCTGGTACAAAATTCTAAGTAAATATATCCTTATACTGAAGTCACAAGCCAGACACTATGAAATTAATCAAGATAGTCATAGTTGAACAGGCTCTAAAACATCCTATTTATCAAACTTCAATGCCTCTGACCTATACCCTTCATTTCAACTCAGCCACCCACCAGGATGGTCACATCCTTGATCTAAGATCACCCCACCCTCATCCCCAGTGTGTCACCTCCATAACACATAACTCAGAAATCCCTGAATCTGAACATAACTTTCTACCATTACATTTTTTTCCCTGTGCTTCCTCCAGTCATTCTATACCTCTCTGCTTCCCAATACTATCATCTTTGCTCTGGGCTCACTTTCCTCCTTTCAAAACCTTGACCCATTCCATCTTTCATTATTCTCTATCTATGACTCCCTCACCCCATTATCCTATTACTCCTCATCCCTTTCCAAATCCAAATCCTGAATTAATCCCACCACATGCTTCCTCCAATCTTGTTTCCATGCTCCTGAATGCGAATGGAAGAAGTCACACAACCCTGCTGATTGAGTCCTCTATAATTTGTTATCACTGTTCAACAAGATGCACTCACTGCTGCAAACCAATCCTAATACTCTTTTCTGAGGAAATGTCTATCCACCTTCCCTGTAGGAGGTATTTCAATCCACCCCCTTACCATCCATTACCTCCCTGGGTCTCTCTTGGCAGAATACTTTCCCCATAATTCATTGAAAAAATAAAAGCATCTGTTCTAAACTCCTTCTCATCCAGAATTTCACACTTCAAATCACCTCAATTTGATTCCCCATCCTTTCCCCCACTTTATCTCATTTCAGGGGTTTAAGTAGCCCTTCTCCATGCTAACTTCAACACCAGCCTCCCTTCTTGCATCCCTGCCATCCTTACCCAGCCATTCAGGGGGCTTGCTGCTGTGATCATCCCCCTCCTAATTTTCAAACTGTTCTTAAATACTGGTTACTTTTATGCTGCCTATAAACATGCCCATATTTCCCCCATCCTTAAAACAAAACAAAACAAAACAAAACTTTCAGTTAGCTATACCCTTACTCTCTCTTCTCTTTCCAAACTCTTTGACCCAAACTCCCAGAAAAAAAATCTAAATTTATTTGCCCACAATTTCTTATTTCCTATTCACCTCTCAATGCCTTTGCAATCTGGTTTCCATTTCCACTACTCTACTGAAATCATTCTCTCTGAAGACAACAGTGATCTCTTTGTTGAAAAATCCAATGGCTTTTTTTTTTAGTTCCCATCCTTCTTGACTGGCCTCTGTGAGGACCATCTTTGCTTCCTAATTACTTCTAACCCAAGTTGCCATGACAGTGCCCTATCATATGCCTTCTTACCTGCCTGACTAATCCTTCTCAGCCTCCTTTGCAGGATCATCATCTATGTCCCACCCTCATTTGGGGATGTACCCAAGACTGTCATGAACCTTCTCCACTCTCTGCTCTCTCTTTCTTTTTCTGCCTCTCTCTCTCTCTCTCTGTTTCTCTCTGTTTCTGTCTCTGTGTCTCCTCTCTGTCTCTCTGACTCTTTCTTTCTCTCTGTTTCTGTCTCTCTTCGTCTCTGTCTCTCTGCCTCTTTCTGTCTATCTCTATGTCTGTCTGTGTTTCTCTGTCTCTTTCCCTGTCTCTCTCTCCCCCTCTATCTGCCAATGATCTAATAGGTTCCCATGGATTAAACTGTCAGTTCCACACAGATTGCAAAGAATCATATAGGAGCATAGAATGTTTCAAGGGACCTTAATGGCCATCTAATCAAACACATACCACATAGGAATCCCCACCATAAGACACCTGATAAATGGTCATTCAGCCTCTACTTGAATATCTCCAAATAAAAGGGGACCTACTACCTCTCCAGGAAGTCCATTTTTGGCTAACTCAAATTATCAGGAAGTTTTTCTGAAATCAAGCCTAAATTCTCCCCCTTCACAGCTTCTGCCTATTTCTCCAGATTCTACCCACAGAGAGCAAAGAGAGCAAGTCTAATCCTGCTATCACATAATAGTCTTTCAAATACATGACAATATCTACCATTCCCTCCCCACCCCAAGTTTCTCCCAGGCAAACCATCTCTATTAGCTTTAATCTATTTTTATCTGACAAGGGCTTGATGCCCTCCATCGTCCTGTTTGCCTTCCTCTGGATGCTATCCAACTAATCAGTGTCCTGAAAGTGTGGCACCAAGAACTGAGCTCATTATTCCAAATGTCTTCTAAATAGGGTAGTATGTGTGGGGGAGGGGTGTGGGGGGGAGGTGGGTGTATGATGCACATACCATCACCTTATTATTCCTGGGAAGCTATACCTCTCTTAATGCAATATTGAACGTGAAGTAAATTTCAAAAACCCAAATTTTTATAGGCAAACATTTATTTAAATATGTTACCTCATCTTATACTTATGAAGCTAACTTTTTAAACCCAAATATCCTAACTTTACATTTATCTGTATTGAATTTCATCTTAAATTCTGCCCAATGTCCTATCAAGTCTGTCAAAATCTTTTGATTACTGACTCTGTCATCCAGTATGTTAACTATGAATGAATTTTTTTAAGTATTAATTACTTAATATGTATCCTGGAGTATGCTAATGACTAGGAACACAAACAAATAGTTCTTAACCATAAGAAGATTACATTTGAATACAGAAAGATAACACCTAAAAAGGACCTAGAAAAAGGAGCGACAAGGGTTCCAGGGAAGGGAATCTGAATTCTGGTGAGAGAAGACCAGAGTGTAGACCACATGACTTGGAGATATTAGGGAAGTGATATGATGGGTGAGCTTGGGACAGATCAAGATGAGGTGATAGCTCATGTAGGAAAAAATGATTTGTTATATTGTTCAGGAAAAAAATAAGTTGTTATTCTGTTTAAATCCAACACTATGTGATTAAAGGTTGTCTATACCCAAAATGTCACCTGATTCTAGTAGCTCAATAGGAATACTGGGATGGTTACAAGGTATTTTGGGTTTCTCCAGGTCCTTGATCTACCTAAAGCATTCTTGTTTTGGGTTACCATACCCAAGACTTGCAGTGGGTCCACTTGTACTTTGACTTCACCCAAACTTTATTGAATGTTTACAGTTAGTGATATCTAAATTTATCTTGCTTTCAAGTTGCTCTCTTGGCAACTTTGCTATGCTTAACTATACATGCAAAAGTGGTTGTTTTGTGTGCAGGGACCCTTGTCTAAACCTTATGTAATATAAACTCTCAAGAGCCTGGACAAGAGCCTCACTTCCTTTCTTGCTTGCTCTCTCCCACCAAATGACCTAATAAATTTCTTTTATAACTATTTCAGATGTTGGGGTCTCTTTTCACACACAACATTCAATAATCCAGCCCCAAGGCCCCTGGGGCAATGGTCCAATGGTCCTCCAGTGGAAGGAGGAGGCTTAGAGATGACCTGAAGCTATGCCTCCCTGCTGAGTATGGATCTTGATAGGCATGCTGTTGTTGCTGTTGCTGTTGTTGCTACTGCTATTTTTATTGTGGTAGCATTTTAATATCTGACTCTCTATGACCCCGTTTGGGATTTTCTTGGCAAAGATATTGGAGTGGCTTGCCATTTCCTTCTCTAGCTTATTTTACAGATGAAGAAACTGATGTAAACAGAGTTAAGTGACTTGCCCAGAGTCTCATAGTAAGTGTAAGTATCTGTGTCAGATCTGAATACAAGGCTTCCTGACTGTATGCCTTGCCCTCTACCCACTGTACCACATACCTGCCCAATAGGCATGTTACCAATGCTTTATTCAAATCATTGATAATTTTTTTAAAGCATGAAATCATTGAAGCATTAACAACTTCTCTTCTAGTCTGACTATATAGCCAATTCTGCATCCTTCCAATTTTATTGTTCTCTAGTCTAGAGGTGTCCAAAACACTGCCTGGGTATTGATCCACAACAATTGCCAACACTGCCCTAACCAAAGCTTAAAAATTTAATTGGGAGAAAGTAGAAGCAAGGTGACCAGTGAGAGCTAACAATTTTGCTGTAACGCCTTCATGTCCTCCCCTACAATGGATGATAAAGAGCACCAGACCAAATTCTGATTGGGAAAGCTAAGGAAAAAATCACAAGGAGTCATTTTTCTAGCCTAGGAAAGCCTAGGAAGTCAGAAAGGTCTGCAAACACTGAAGTAGTAGCTGTCCAGAAGTGCAATGAAGCAGCAGCAGTCTGTGGAGGTAGCAGCAGCATCAGTTAACTGCCTAGAGCCCAAGGGCTGATCACCTGGATAGAAGGAGATCCTAGAGGACCCCTGTAATAGCACTGGGCACAAGAATGGGTACCATCTGGCAGCTCCATTGCTCCACTACCCAGTTCCAGTTTACAATTCCCAGGTGGAGAAGAGCAATGGTGATCATGAGGGAGAAGAGACCCTACCTGTAAAAGGATCAAGTTCCAAAAATTTAGCTGACTCTTAATCCAAGAACAAAGAGGGATACAGATCTAACCTTTAGTTCTACACATAAGCCTACCGTGGAGTAGACCAGGACAGAAGACAAAAATTAAGGGACAGTCAGAAGTTTGGTTGCTCTGAACTTATATAACCTCCCAGTGGTCTATGACTGAGTCCAGCAGCACTTTACAGAAACTCAACCACACACATCAACAGATCCAAACTGGTTCAGCAATTTGCAAACCAGGAGTGAATGAACAACAAACAGACCTGTCACCAGATCATGCCGTTTTGGAAACTCACAAGTTATTTGAGCAGTGGAAAGACATAAAAGACAGAATATCAGGTCAGAAAGTCTCTCTAGAGATGAACAGAGACCAACACTAACTAGGTTTGAAGCATGAGAAACCAAAAAGAGAATCTGACCATAAAAAGCCAGTATGGTGACAGGGAAGCTCGAGACAAAAACACAGAAGACAGTGACTTGAAAACTTCTATAAGCAAAACCTCAAAGAAAAATGCAAATTGGGCCCAATCAAAACATTTATTAAACTATGTGCTAGAATCAACAGTAATTTCTTGAAGAGTTAAAGAGATTGGGGGGGAAAAGAGTAAAAAATTATTTTAAAATCTAATAAGAGCTGTAAAGGAAAAATTGGGAAAAGAAATAAGAGCTATGCAAAAAAAAAAAAAAAACCATGATAAGAGGATTAACAGCATTGCAAAGGTGGTACAAAACCTTGTTGAAGAAAATAGCTCCTTAAAAACTAAAAATGGCCAAGTGGAAGCTAATGACTCTGTGAGATATCAAGAAACAATAAAACAAAGTCAAAAGACTGACAAAAAAATAAAAGAAAATGTGGAATATTCCATAGAAATACAACTGTCCTAGAAAATAGATCGAGGAGAGATATTTAAAGAATCATTGGACTATCTGAAAGCCATGATCAGAAAAAGAGCCTAGACATCATATCTCAAAAAATTATAAAGGAAAACTGCCCAGATACCTAAGAACCAGAGGGCAAAGTAAATCCCCTGGTCACTTCCTGAAAGAAATTCCAAAATGAAAACTTAATAGTAATATTACAGCCAAAATCAGAAATCCCAGGCCAAGGAGGAAATATTATAAGCAGCCAGAAAACAATAATTCAAATATCATGGAGTCACAGCCAAAATCACACAAGATTTAGCAGCTACCAACATAAAAGAGTACAGTGCTTGGAATATGATATTCCAGAAGGAAAAGGAACTAGGATTACAACCAAAAATAATCTACCCAGCAAAACTGAATATAATTACAGGGGAGAAATGGATATTTAATGAAATAGAGGACTTTCGAGCATTGTTCATAAAAAGACCATAGCTGAATAGAAAATCTGACATTCAACCTAAGCCTCAAGAGAAGCATAGCAAGGTAAACAAGAGTGAGAAATCATCAGGGGCTAAACAAAGTTACACTTTATTCATGCCTATATGAGAAGATGATATATGTTCCAAATGTAGAACCCCTCAGAATTTTATCATTACTAGGGTTTTTAGAGTCTATTTGACAGAGGGTATGGGTGTAATCCTATTACATTGGAATGATCTCAAAAGAAAAATGAAAGAGTTAGAAAAAAGGACACACTGGGAGAAGAACAGGGGAAATTATCTCATATAAATGGGACATGAAATGAGGAGTTTATACACTGGAAGAAGGAGGATGGGTGGGGAAACAGGCAACATTTGAACTTCACTCTCATCTGAACTGGCTTAAGGAGGGAAGAATATACATACACACAAATGAATATAGAAATTTATCTTACCCAACAGAGAAATAGGAAGGAAAAAGGTTAAAAGAAAAGGAAGGAGTTGAGATGGTAGATTAAAAAAAGCAGTCATCAGAAGCAAAACAGATTCTTCAGGAGGAGAGAGGGTATAAAGAGACATATAGGAAAAAGTATATATATATATGTATATGTATATATGTATATATGTATATATGTATGTATGTATGTATGTATGTATACATGTATATACATATATATGTATATACATAGATAGATAGATAGATAGATAGATAGATAGATAGATAGATAGATAGGTAAAAGGATGGAGGGAAATACACAGTTAAGAATCATAACTGTGAATATGAATGGGATCGCTTCACTCACAAAATAGAAGATAGCAGAATGGATTAGAAACCAGAACCGAGCAACAGGTTATTTGTAAGAAATACACTTGAAACAGAAAGATAAGCACAGAGTTATGATAAGGGACTGGAGTAGAATCTATTATGCTTCAGCTGAAGTAAAAAACAAAAAAGGCAAGGATAGCAATCATGATCTCAGACAAAGAAAAAAATACAATTAAAAGAGATAATGGGGGAAACTACATCTTGCTAAAAGATACCATAAACAATGAATTAATAGCTATACTAAATACATATATGCCAAATAGCAGAGCATCTAAATTTTTGAAGGAAAAGTTTAATGAATTATAGGAGAAAATAGACCGTAAAACTATAATAGTAGGGGACTCAATTTATCCCCTCTCATATCAAGAGAAATTTAACAATAAAAATGAACAAGAAGGAAGTTAAGAAGACAAATAGAATTTTTGAAAAGTCAGATATGATAGCTCTCTGGAGAATACTGAATGGAAATAGAAAGTAGTATAACTCTATCTGACCTAGGTATGGCACTTTCACAAAAACTGACTATGTATTTGGGCATAAAAAGCTTGTAAACAAATGTTTAAAGGTAGAAATAGTAAATGAATCTTTTTCTGAGCATAATAAAAACTACATTCAATACAGGGAATAAAAAGCATAGATTAAAATTAATTGAAAACTAAATAAGCTAATTCTAAAGAATAAGTGAATCAAGGAAGAAATCATAAAAATAATCAATAATTTCATTAAAAATTATGACAACAATGAGATAGCATACAAAAATTTGTGGGATGAAGACAAAGCAGTAGTTAGGAGAAATTTTATGTCTGTAAATCTTTATATTAATAAAAGAAAGAAACAGCAGATCAATGAACTGAGCATGCAACAACAAACCCCCCAGAAAAACTAGAATAACAACAAACATCCCCCAATTAAATATCAAAATTTAAATCCCAGAAATCAAAAGTATAGATTAGTAAAATTGAAAGTAAATTTTTTTTAACTAATAAAACTAGGAGTGGTTTTTTTAAACCAATAAAATAGATAAACCATTGGCAAATTCATTTTGAAAAAGAAAGAAGAAAATCATATTAACAAAGTATCAAAAATGAAAAACAGTCAATTTACAACCAATAATGGTGAAATAAAAGCAATTATTAGGAGTTATTTTGTCTATGTGCCAATAAAATTTACAATCTAAATGAAATAGATGAATATTTTTTAAAATATCAATTGCCCAGAGTAACAAAAGAGAAAATGAATACTTAAATAACCCTATGTTAGAAAAAAAAATTTGAACAAGCCATGCATGGATGAGCTATCTAAGAAAAAATGTAACTTAGAAAAATTCAACAAAAAAATTTTAAAATAAATAAAACATCTATGCATCCAAGCCAATATGCAGCCCACAGAGATCCTTATGTATGGTTTAGTGGCCCCCATTTCTATGTGAGTTTGATATCACTGCTCTAGTCCATCTCTCCCCATCTCTTCCACAAGAATCATGAGATATTTACCAAATGCTTTGCAAAAATTTACATAATATGCCTATAGCATTCCCCTAATCTATTAGTTTCTTAGACCTGTCTTAAAAGAAATAGGATTAGTTTGGAATGATTTGTCTCTAACAAAACCCTGCCACTTCTTTGTTACTTTGTGGTTTTGTCACTTTCCTTATTAGATGTTCACTAACAATTTCTTTAAAGATATGTTCTAGAATTTTCCCAGAAATTGAAGTGAAATTCTGTGTCCTATGGCTTGTAGATTCTGTTCCCTTTCCTTTTCTAAAAATCAGAACAATATTTGCTATTCTCCAGTCTTTTGTTTGTTTGTTTTTTGAGGGGGGAGACAAGGCAATCAGGATTAAATGATTTGCCCAAGGTCACATAGCTAGTACATGTCAAATGGCTGAGGCTGGATTTGAACTCAGGCACTCCTGACTATTGGTGCTAATTCCCCAGTCTTAAATAAGCAGATAGGTGGTGCAGTGGATAGGGCACCAGGCCTCAAGTCAGGAAGAGCTGAGTTCAAATCTGGTCTCAGATACCTTACTAGCTGTGTGACCCTGGTTAAGTCACTTACCCCTGTTTGCCTCAGTTTCCTCATCTGGAAAAAGAAGTGGCAAACCACTCCAGTATCTTTGCCAAGAAAACCCCAAATGAAGAGTCAAACACAACTAAACAACAACAACAAAGGCCTATATGATCTCTCCTGTTTTCCATTGCTTTGGTTTTTGTTTTTTTTTGGGGGGGGGGTTGTTTTGTTTTGTTTTTTCTTTGGAGAGCAATTGGGGTTAAGTGACTTGCCCAAAGTCACAAGACTAGTGTGTCAAGTGTCTGAGGCCGGATTTGAACTCAGGTCCTCCTGACTCCAGAGCCAGTGCTCTATTCACTGTGCCACCTAGCCACCCCCATTGTTTTTTTTTTTTAAATAACACTAACAGTGACTTAGAAATCACATATTTAGTATCTAGTGATGTTATTCAGCTGCACCTAGTGGTTTTAATTCATTAAGGACAGATAGGAGCTCTCTCATTATCTCCTTACTTAATTTGGAACATCAATTCCCCTTTATCTACTCTTATTCCATCATTTCTAGAGTAAAGGTTGTTGTCCCTGAAAGATAAACCAAAAGAAAAAAAAAATAAAACAGAGCAGTTACTGTAGGGAAAATATTTTATAAACTATTATTTATTAATATTGTTTAGACCTAAATTTATATGGTTCGATGTTGCTTAACCTAGAATGTTAAGAGTTGATCATGCTGACTAGAGATTAATGCATGGAATGCTTAAATCCCACACAGATCTTGCTTTGGGTGCTTTGGCTTTGAACAAACTTTACTTATGTACTTACCTGCTGATGTATATCTCAAGCAACATCTGGAAATCACCCTTTTTGGAAACTGCCTATGTATATGTCCCTCAGTTTGTACCCTTGTTTGAAATTTATTGTGAAATTTATAGAGAACTGAGAAGGGAGCCATACCTTTATCGGCACCTTTGTTTGACAAACTGACAAAATTCTTTCTAAAAACTGTTTTGGGTTTGGGGTTTTGTTCTTGACTGACACTATGATTTTTCTCTTTGTCAATTATCATCCTCCCATTCACCCCAAGCCCTGGTCCTATAGTCAATTTGATCCTCCTTTCCCCCCCAGTATAGTTTACTAAAAAAATAAAAAACAATAAGAAATCTTTTTCTATGAACTTTAAATTCTCTTGCCAGTAAAGTTCATTCTGAGCTTTAGCACTCTTTAAACTATTTTTACAGGACTGCAATATACTCATATTGTTCCCCTGTTACCCACCCTTGTCCTCCCTTCTCTACATATCTTTTTTAAAATCTATGTTGGTTAGTGAATTCCCTGTAAATATACATTGGTCTTTTCAGACACATTCTATTCCTCCTCATTAGAATTGTTTCTCTTCTTGTCTTCAGAATTTCATTCTTAAGAGTTTCTCATCCCTCCTGGCCTGACCTGCCCGGTAGATTTTTATTCCATAGGATCCTAATAATTCTTTCTCTGAACACTTTGAAATCTGTTTTCCTACAAATCCCCTCATTGACTCCTTTCAAAGTAAAATTCTCTTACCTGTGTGCCAGAATCTATTATGTGTTTGTTCCAAACTTGAGATCTCTTTCCCAGACCCTTTGTGTATTTTCTCTTTCTATCTCAGTGCTCTTAAGGGAAAGAAGAATACTAACAGCTAGGTAAGTACTACTTAGTAACTAGTGCCCAGGAATTTGCCAACAATCTTTTAGAGGGTTTGTGAGATCAAAAAATATTTTCATAATTATATTAAGACATTTTCATTTCCAATATAAATAGTATTGATAATCTACCTAAATGAAAGTTCTTTGGGGGATTCTTCAGTAATTTTTAAAACCGAAACTAAAATCTTTTTGAGATCAAAAAGTCTGAGAATCACTGTATGTTCCAAAGACAAAATAACTTCTGTTTCTCCCATCCATTGATCTTTACCCAAATGCTTCCTCTTCTGAATCCTGGATTTACTCACAAAAGAATGTCTTCTTACTATGCATTGTTACCCATATCACCCCCTCTTACCTATCTTATTTCTATGATTAAGGTATACCCTTCCAGAGCCATATTCCAGAAGGAGGTTTCATTCTACTAAGTCTCAATTATACTTATGAACTCAAGCTTGCCTCCATGCATTATTAGTACTTGTAGGCATTTGTGTATTGGTTGGTTGTTGTCCTTCGTTCTCAAAGAGTTCCAAAACGACATCACCATGCTAAAGTCAAATTTCAATGTGTCCGACTGTGGCTGATCAGACCAATATGAGCTCAGAATGCTCTGCCCACAGGTCGGGCACAAATAGTCCATGTGAACATTTGGGGTGGAATCTCCCAATTTGTGCATCCTGTGTTTCCTTTTTGCTGTTTCAATTGTGCTTTGCTCATAGAGCACAGCACCTTCTCTGAGGTGGGCACACCATGCTGGGTGGTCCTGTGTCAGTGTCTCCCATGTCACACAATCAATTCCAAAGTTCTTAAGGGAGACCTTGAGAGTGTCCCTGTATTGCTTCTTCTGACTACCATGTGAATGTTTGCCCTGTGTGAGTTCCCCATAAATTAGTCTTTTTGGCAAGTGTACATTTTGCATTAGAATAACGTGGCCAGCCCATCATAGTTGCAGTCTCTGAAGCAGAGTTTGAATGCTTGGCAATTTAGTTCAAGTAAGGACCTGTGTTTGGTACCTTTTCCTGCCAGATGATCTTCAGAATCTTCCTAACACAATTCAAATGGAAGCAATTCAAGTCCGGGCATGGTGCTACTAGACTGTCTAGGTTTCACAGGCATACAGCAATGAGGTCAGCACAATGGCTCTGTAGACCTTAAGTTTAGTAGTCTGTCTAATACCTCCTCTCTCCCACACCTTCCTTTGGAGACTCCCAAACACTGAGTTAGCGCTGGCAATGCATGTGTCAACCTCATTATCAACGTGTACTTTCCCTGGAAAGTACACTACCAAACTAAGTAAACGCACTTGTGTATAGATACTTGAGATAAGAGGCCCCTTTCCTGGATTTTGTCTCCTGTGAATTTCTCAGTTCTTCTGAGTAGTAATCTCCACTACTACTGCTGAGTACATGTTTTGCCTTTCCCTGTTTAGCTCCTCAAGAAATAGAGTGTTTCTTCTAATTATTTTATTTTCCTTATTCCCCTTCCTCCAAATATTTAGTAGGCACTCAATAAATACTTGTTAATTAAGTACCTAACTAGGTAGTTCCTCTTTCTGGTAGACTGAAGAGAAAGGCATAAAAGCCATAAACTACTGAAAGACTTTCCACAAAAGAGATTAGAGGATCACAGCTCTAGAGCTGAATGCCAGATACAACTCACAGATCTAGAGCTTGAAGTGGCTTAAAAGACTAAGGGGCGCCTAGGTGGCATAGTGAATAGAGCACTGGCCCTGGAGTCAGAAGGACCTGAGTTTAAATCCGGCCTCAGATACTTGACACACTTACTAGCTGTGTGACTTTGGGCAAGTCATTTAACCCCAATTGCCCTCCAAAAAGAAAAAAAAAAGAATATCTAGTCCAATTCCCTTATTTTCCAGAAAATTAAAGAGTGGCCTAAAGAACTGAAGAGAATTGTCCAGTCTCAAAGAGGAAAGAAAGTAGCAGAGCCAAGATTCAAATGCAGACTCCAAATCTGGCACCATTTCCCCCGGATCTCAAACAAAGCCACTGGACAAATGCCTCTTTAAAACCATGCTAGTGACACTTGGTCCATTACTTATGCAATTGCCTATAGTATTAAATTCAAAGATGGTCCAGTTCTTTTCCTTATATTATACTATTTAGAGCCATAGCAATTTTTCTTAGGAAATACTAAACAATTCTCCCCACTAACTTTATCATTTCCCACTGACCATTGGCTAACTGACTTATTCTTAGCCTATTTCTTCAAAGTTAAAAGAGCCTCCTCAGGAGTCTCAGTGGTTCTTTTCTATGGCAGTGCTCTCAAGTTTTTGAATGAAACAAAATCCTTGAACATCAATAAAAGAATTAGAAGCTACCATTAGCTCACACAAGCCTTCTCATGAACAAAAAGCAAAGTTATCTTCAATTCTGGAAAAGATAATGAAACACATCAAAGATTCAACTTCCACCCACCTAGAAAAACACAGGTAGGGTTCGATAACCAAGATGGCTTTATAAAATGCAAATTATGTGGCACCAATTTGATTTCTTTCAAAGATGAAGTGACAGATGTTGGTGATGGGAATGCCCAGGTGAAATGTGAAGTATGCAAACTTTGTAAATATCCCCACACCATTAACCTCTTTCTGTGCTTTTTCTCCGCACTCCCCACCACCATCAATGTGTCCTCCACATTCTACCCCCACCAGTCTTCCAGTGTGCTCATTGCCGCTTAGTGTCCTTTCTGTCAGAGAGGAAATCAACCTGATAAATTAAACTATTGCAATGTGTAACACATAGAAATATTTACATTTTAAAAAGAGAACTTTAGGAAATGAGTAATGCTCAACCCATGGGAGTAAATGTCTAATAATTGAATTTCAAAGAGTGTGACATCAGGAAGGGATATTTTTTGACTTGGGTTCTTGAGGAAGGGAAACTTCATGGTTTCCCTCAAATTGTACTACAAATGTAATCAATAAACATGGTACATACGGACTTCTATAAAGTTTTTATTCAATCCAACAAGACATATGCTCATAAACTATGGTGTTTAGTGGAAACTACTATGGACGTGTAACAAGAGGCTGGTGCCCCCTCATCCAGAGCCAGAGTAAATATGAGAAGTGATGGCAAGTGTTAACTGGAGACTAGTCCTTACAAGCATGAACAGAAGACTGCTGATACAATTCCATACATAAAGAGTCTGGGGAGTCTGTTTCCTGAGGAGATCTAATAGAAATGCCTTGGAAAGATTTGGAACATGGGTAGACGTTCTGAACTGGTTCCAGTCTGCCAACCTTGTGATGAACAGGAATCTCTTTGATTAGTTACAGCTGTATACCCAGAACTGAGGATACCTTCAAAAAGGCATTGGGTGAGCTCATTCTTCCCCTCTTAATTTAACTGCTCCCTGTCTGGTAGCCTACTGGTAAGAGAAGAGATAACGCTATAAGGGAACAAGCTTGGGCCTTCCCCATCCAAAACCAATAGAGAACGCCTTGTACATCCTGCTGGGAGTTGCATGCCCAATGAGGAAAGACTTCTTGGGCCCAGGCCAGGCACGTTCCATCTAACCCAAAGCAACCACTTCCATCTGTACCAGCAAAAGACAACTTCGCTTTCCTGCTACCAAACTGATTTCCCACCTGGGATGTAGAACAACCCTCCTTTGGCTTCAGACCTCTCATTTTCTGCTGTGCCTGTCCTTTGAGGTTAAAGGAATGGCACTCCACTCAAAGAAAAATAAAAATCTTTATTTTTACACTTGGTCATATCCTTCACATCCCAGTGACTCCAAATCCCTGTGAAGCCTAATCTAAGTTCCGTTTCCCACTCCTTCCACCTAGTGCCTCATTCTTATCCCTCCCACCCCAAAGTTTCAACCTAACTCCACCCAGCCCTTCCAATGTACCCTTTGGAACACTTGTTCCATAGGTAACAAACTTCTCTTAAATATTTGCCTCTCTCAATTCTTTCATCCACTAGCTCTTACTGTAAACTGCCTTCCTCCTGGCCTCTCTTCCCAATACTTGTTGCACCTTCATTCATTCTCCTCAGGTCGCTGGTCAAGGTAGGGGAGTTGGGGCACCCCTTGCTCCCCATTGCTATTTCCAGGTTCTTCTCCTCTTTCCATCATTCAGTAACCTCTCTTTCTTTGAGGCTCACACTATTCATATCTAACATCCTAGTAGCTGTTGTCTACAGACCATTAGATCACCCTCTTTCCCTCCTCAGTGAGTTCAATGCCTGGCTCACAATTCTTCTCTCTTCCCAAATTCCTGCCCTCATATTAGGAGACTTCAACATACATATTAACTCCCAAATATCTTCACTACTCCATTCCTCAACCTACTCATTTCCCATGAGCTAGTCCTCCATCCCACCTCAGCCACACACAATGGTGGTCACTTGATCTTGCTGTCCCTCACAAATATACCACCTCCATGTTCTAGCATTCTGTAAGGCTTTTTACCCCTCTTTTTGCCTTCTCTCTTCAAAATCCTACTCTTTGTCAATGCCGTCCCCTCCAATCTCTTGACCCAACAGTTTTCTCCCAGGTCAGCACTCCTGCTCTCTCTTCTTCTCCTCATCTTGACCCCTTGGTAACCAATTCAAATCTACCCCATCCTCCTCTCCTGAATCTCCATTCCCCTTATTGTATTGCTGATTACACCCAGTCAAGTCTCAGCCTTGTATTACTCCTATCATTTGTCACCTTCTCTCTGACAAACGTGCCATTGAGTAAAGGAGGAGAAAATCATGTAACTATTCTTATTGGGTCCACTCCAAATTTGTCACAACACCTCAACGTGGCCCCCACTGACACCAGGAAACCCTACTTACTTCCTTTATCAACTCACTATACCACTCTCCACACTGACCCTTCTAAAACTTTTCATCCCTCCTCAAAACTCCCATGGCTCCCCCATCCTCCACTCTCAGCTAAGAACTTTGCCTCTTAAAAAAAAAAAAACTGAGGCCATTCATTGAATGGTGGATTCCCTCTTCTTCCCCCACTTCCTGATGATGAAGTGGCCTTATTCCTTACCAAGGAATTCCTTAACCCTCTACTTGTTCAAGTGATCCTACTCTTGAGGCGGCTAGGTGGCACAGTGAGCAGAGTACCAGCCCTGGAGTCAGGAGAACCTGAGTTCAAATCTGGCCTTAGACACTTAACACTTACTAGCCATGTGACCTTGGGCAAGTCACTCAACCCCAATCGCCCTCCAAAAAGCAAAAAATAAAATAAAATAAAAATTAGTGATCCCACTCTATCCCAATTTCCCCCAACAGATAGGCCCCTCTGTCACCCCCACTCTTTCACTTATTTTCAGTTTCTCTCTGTCTACTGGCTCATTTCCTGCTGCCTACAAACATGCCCATGTCTCCGCTATTCTGAAAAAATCCTCAAGTGATCCTTCCGCCCCCACTATCACCTTCAATGATATATCTCTTCAATTCTCTGTGGTTAAACTCAAAAAGGCCATCTCCAATAGGCATTCCCACTTTTTGTCCTTTCAATCTCCTCTTAATCCTTTACAATCTGGCTTCTGACCTTATCATTCTACCAAATGCTCTCTCCAAAGTTACCAATGATCTTAGTTGCCACATCCAATGTTCTTTTCTCAATCCTCATTCTCCTTGACCTCTCCTCCTTGATACTCTCTTCTCTGTATGCTTTCAAGACACCATTCTCCTCTGGTTCTCTTCCCACATATCTCATTCATCCAGATCATGCCGTCTAATGAGAGGTGTCCTTCAGGATTTTGTCTTGGGACCTCCTCTTCTCTCTCTATACTGCTTCATTTGGTATTCTCAACTCCCCATAGATTTAATTACCATCTCTATGATGACAATTCTCAAAAATACAAATTCTGCCCCAAACTCTTTACTGATCTCCAATCTCACATCTCTCACTGTTTTTCAGGCATCTTGAACTGGATGCCCAGTAGACATCTTAAATTCAAGATGTCCAAAATTAAATTCATTATCTTTTCCTCTAAACCCTCCCCATCTGACCTTCCCTATTACTGTCAAGAACAAGACCATCCTCTCTATCCATCCACTTTACAACCTAGGAGTCAATCAGGATTCCTCACTATCTCTCACCCCCCACATCTAATCTGTTGCATTGGCCAGTTGATTTCATCTTTGCAACCTCTCTTGAATTTACTCCTTTCCCTTCTCTGGTGCTGCCCCAACACTCCAGTGCAGGTCCTTATCATTTTCACATCTTGATTATTGCAGCAGCCTGCTGCTGGGTCTACCTGCCTCAGGTCTCTCTGTCTATTTCAATCTACCCTCCATTCAACCACTTAAGTGATTTTTGTAAAATGCAGGTTAGATCACATCACCTCACCTCCATGCACACACACACACTCAATAAATTCCAGTGACTTCCTGAGGTACTAGTCACTGGGGGTCAACAGAGGGAGGGATACAACAGAATAGGAGGGGTTTGAGCCAATAGCAATAGAGAAAGATAGCTTTAAGTTCCAAGAGGTATCCCTAAAGCCCTCAGAGGGATATGGAACTGACCTTGCTATGGGAGAATAAGGCTAGATTACTCACTACAGAAGCACGTAACACTAAGGTTCAGCTGTGTTATGAAATATGAAGAAATAATACCATTACAATGTCCTAAAATTCCTTTGTCTCATTTAAATCAAAGACCTAATTAATCTTTCTTGAATAGAAGACAATAAATCCAGGAACAAATTTTCATTCCCTACAACCAAGAGCTTTAGTATAGTTGATGATAACCCAACTAAAAGTAAAAATATCTCTTTATTCACCTTCGACCAGGGGAACCATTAATTTTAGGAATATATTTCTCTTTAGTATATCAATATTAATATTATTATTGCTCTATGTAACTTAACCAAAAACTCCCAAATTTAAACTGTGTACCTTTACTTTGCTATGGAATTCTGTCTTCTGTTTTAATATTACTATAAAATATAAGAGGAAATTGCTTGGAAGAGAAAGAATTCCAGTTAACTGGAGAAATGTTTGCAGTTTGATCTCTTCCTCCAAGCAAGAATGCTCACCCACTTCTTTTTGTAGTAGCAAAGAATTGTAAATTGAGGGGATGCCCATCAGTTGGGAATGGCTGAACAAGTTGTGGTATATGAATGTAATGGAATATTATTATCCGACAAGAAATGATGAACAGTCAGACTACAGAAAAACCTAGAAAGATCTGAATGAACTGATGCTAAGTGAAGTGAGCAGAACCAGAACATTGTACATATTAACAGCCACAATGTGTGATAACTAATTTTGACAGACTTATCTCTTCTTCACAATGCAAGGATGCAAGACAACTCCAAAGGACTCATGATGGAAAATGCTGTCCACATATTTGGAGTCTAAATACAGATTGAAGCATATTATTTGCTCTCTCTCTTTTTGTTTGTTTCTTCTTTCTTGTGGTTTCTCCCATTGGTTCTAATTCTTCTTTACAACATGACTAACGTAAAAATAGGTTCAATATAAATGTATATGTAAAACCTATATCAAATTACATGCCATCTTGGAATGGGGGAGGGGAGGAATGGTGAGAAAATCTGGAACTCAAAATCTTATGAAAGTGCATGTTGAAAACTAAAAATAATTTTTTTTAAAAAAAGAATGCTTATCATTAAATTATTTCTAGCAGACTTTGGCTAAAACTTGGAGTATAATTTTTTTTCACAATGTGCTAAATTATTGCTCTAACTTTTAAGGTGGCAAAAACCTTCATCGGTTTTTTGAAACCTTTCCATGTGTTGAAATTTTAGTTCTTCAGCACAGTTGAGATGGGGCCTACACATGATGAAGTAGACAAAATAGAATGGAACTGCTCCATCAGATTTTCAGGGAACCCTAGGAATTATGTGAAGCAAGACACTACATTCAGTCATACTAGTAGTGGGAGTATGTTGTTCAGTCATTCAATCATGTCTGACCCTATGGACCATAGCATGCTGGGCCCTTCTATCCTCCACAATCTCCTAAAGTCTGTCCAAGCTCATAGTAGTAGTATACAGCTATCTAAACATTTTGCCAAAGATGAAATTAATTCAATTCAACAAATATTTATTAAATGTATCTATCATGCACAAGGCACTGTGCTAGATGCTAAGGATAGAAAAGCAAAAATAATACAGTTCCTGCCCTAAAGTGCTTACATTTAACTGTATAGACACAGGCAGGAATTTAAGATATAAGGAGAGTAATAAAAATTCAACATTTGGGTTGTATTTAACTTTTTTTAACTCTGTGTGTGTCTTTCTGTCACTGTCTGTCTCTCTCTCTGTCTCTATCTCTCATTTCTCTCTCTCTCTCTCTTTCTCTATCTATCTATCTATCTCTATCTCTCTCTCAAAGGTTTTGAGTAAGGAATAAGAAATGTTGTGGGTCTCCCTCCAGCTACAGGGAAAAGCCATGAGCCATGTGGCCATGAACACATGACACTAATGTTCTTTTGTCTTTGTTGGGATTATTCTTTCCTGATCTTAGATGAGTGAGTTTGGGTCACAAAATGGACCAGGTAACAACCTTGTGAACTTTGAAAGTTTAGAAAAGCCATCAGAGGCATTACAACTTGAGTCCATAGCTAAGAGTAGCCAAATCCAGTAAAGAACCTTCCTTAAGGAGAGCCAGTCCAGGAGGAGCAGATTGGCTGGTTTAGCCCAGACAGGACATTCAGAGGCTGGACCAGCTCTTCATCAAGTTAAAAACAAGTGGACTATGGGATAGAATGTGAGGACTGGGAGGAGGTGTTGAAAGAGATTGTTTCACAACTCCCCTACACACTATAGCAATGGTGCCTTCTAACCTCCCTCACTACTAATCTCTTCTCCTAAACACAGCTTTCCATTTCATTCAAGTCATTTGAATTCCTGAACTTGATTGATCAGAAAAAAATGAGGTCTCCAATTTGGCCTAACTTTTGAATTACATTCACTTGGATTGATCAGAAGAGGGCTACTGTTCACTATCCCTGATTGCACTAATTACTGGCACATATAAGATATTTGGGGAAGGTACAACAAGGAAACTATAAAAGATGATGCATTCCTAATAGAGACACTGTGCGTTTGGCTAATGTTCATTATACTTTGCTTTGACTGTGTGGGTCAAGAGTTGGTCTGAAAAATTCAACAAATACAATAGGTCTTTATTAAGTTACTCTATCCTAGGGTATAGAGGACACCACACACACACACACACACACACACACACACACACACATACACACATGACCATCCTCTTGTCTTCAAGGAGTTTACATTCTATTTATGAAATACAACATACACATGAATGAATATAGTACAAAGGGGAACTGAAAAAGTAGAGAACATCAACATCTCTAGGGAAATTAGGGAAGGCTTCAGACAGAGTGACAGAGTTGAGCCTTGGAAGAAGACAAAGATTCAGAAGGTTGGCTGTGAGGAAAGGTTATATTTTAGGCAGAAGGAATGGCTTTGGGGAGTCAATAGAGGGAGAAAGTGAATTTTTCCAGTTTAATTTCAAGGCAGTATCCTTAAAATAAGTATTAAAATAACTGAGAGGAAGGGGGAAAGAAAAATCTAGCAAAATTGGCAAGAATTGTCAATTGAACTTTTTTCACCTAAAAATATAATTCCTTATTAGAATAAAAATATTGATTTATCTCTAAATTACTAGGTTTTTCAGAACAACTTTAGGCCTACATATGATAAAAAGCAATTAAGTACAAAGACTTTGTTATTGTTCATTGCTAAATTTCAATTGCTTTTTTAATTAAGTTTTTTTTCAACTGCTTCCAATCACTGATTACCTTAACCTTGATTTTCCCTATCAAATCTAAGTAAAAAACAACTTGAGTTCCTACTGGATCCTTTTCTGGGGGTCAAAAATCTGCTGGTTGATCACTTTTGGATTTCACTTTGCTTTACTGTTTGGGAATTACATTAAAGTTTGCTCCTTCGAGCAATTATCTACTTAATTATCTACTTCCTTTAATTATCCTAAGATTTCCTCAGTACTTTATCTTACCTTTTTTCTCCAGAAAGAACTACCTTTCCTTTACATGACTTTTCCGGAGCTCAGTTTCCTACATCATCTTTCCCCTCTGGCTATCTATCAGAAAAGTAGAAGAAGCATGTACCACTGCTGACATCTGCAGCCTGGCTTTCCCATCAATCTAGATTTTCTCTAGTAGGCAAGTTAGGAGTCATTTACTCCTTCCTATCAATATCTATTTTCTACTATATTACTTAACATTGCACTTCAAATTACCATTTTATTTTCAACCTGATTTCTTTCCAAAGGCTTCTTAAGAAGGTTATCCATTTTTTTTCTGTAAATCTTTTCCATGCTGACACAAAACAGTACAAGTTGGGGGGGAGGGGTGTTAATTTTTTAACACAATTATTTTGTGTTTGGGGTCCTAAAAATATCCATAGTAGCCAATCAATACTAAGGATTCTTACATATTGTGTTTACTGTGCTCAGTTCTTAGAGAAAGGAGATGAGTACTTGTCTGTTCCTGCCCCAACACTAAAAAAAACGAAAACAATATTTTGTCCCCATAAGATTTGGGAGTATAAAGATATGGAATGCATATAACTATGACAATTCCTCAAAGAAACATCTGGTCAGCCTACAAACAAGTTACATGCATTGATCATTTCTGCAAGGAGATGAAAATAAAACATGTTTCACCCTAAGATCACTAAGGAAATAGCTTTTGAATTGTATACTATATTTTAAGTATTTTAATTTAAGTACTTTTAATTTGTGAATGATATTTGGAATCAAGAGGTTTTATTTATATCACATAATCTTTTATTCCATGAGCATAATTTTAGCATCTAATGAAAGGGTTCTTTATGTACATAGAAAATTAAATCTTACTTTCTAAATAATTGAAAGAAACAAAGAAGAAAATCAGAAGAGGCCTCCTTTCATTGTTGCTATTCACATATGTTCATTTGGGCTGTTATTTATTTTTTCATGTGTTTCTACAATTTTTTTTTACTCAATGAAAAAATCTACACTCTGTATATAGAAATTCATAGAGGATTTAGGGTCAGCATTTTGTTATTGTTGTTGTTTACTGATCAGTAATGCAATGCTAAAGAAAGTGTTTGACAAAGGACCTGCAGTTTTCTTTCAGATTGGATGTTTTGAATGCATGTTTAACATTCAGGAAGTGTTGCTGGACTCAGGCATTGCACCTGATCCCATTTCCTAAAATGGCTGTTTGCTTTGGACCCAAGTACACAGTCAAGACTTGAGTTCATTCCTAGGGGAGCCTGGACTCTAATGAAAGGGATTAGGGACTCTTTTCTCAAACTCTTCAACAATTTAAAACCCAACCCCCTGACTCTGGAGATTATTTAATTCTAGTTTAGCTTTCGGCTCACGTCTAGATCTCTCCAAGTGGTGGAGTAAAAAAGTTATTCAATGTACAATGCAAATAAGTCATAGGACAGGGCTTTTTTTTCCCTATATACAAAAGAAATGCTAAAACACAAAAGGGTCTCCCAAGTGCCCACTGACACAATGACTTAAGATATTATTAAGTAACTTAACCTATAACTACTGTTACAGTCAGTCAGTCAACTTATATTTATTAAGCATTCACTCAGTGTCAGTCAATGTGAAGCACTGGGGATACAAAGAAAGGCAAAAAAAAATTGGTCCCTGACCTTAAGAAACTCACAGTATAATGGAGGAGACAACATGCAAACAAATGTATACAAACAAGATAGATGCAGGATAAATTGAGGGTAACCTCAAGAGGGAAAGCACTAAGATTAAGGAGGGACAGGAAATGCTTCTTACAGAAATTAAGACTTTAGCTGAGACCTGAAGGGAGTCAAGCAAAGAATTCCAGATATGGGGGAGAGTCACTGAAAAACACTTGGAGTCAGGAGACGTTGTTTTAGGAACAGCAAAGAGGCTACTGTCACTGGATTTCTGGGGATATGATGCTGAATAAGGTGTAAGACGACTAGAAAAGTAGGAAGGGGCAAGATTATGAAGGGTTTTAAAAATCAAACATAGGATTTTATATTTGATTCAAGAGGCAATAAAGCTCCTGGAATTTACTGAATAAGGGGATGACATGGTCAGACCTATACATTAGGAAGTTCAATTAGACAGTTGAGTTGAGGATGGACTGGAATTGTACAAGATATGAGGCAGGGAGACCAACCAGTCAGTAACTGCAATACTACAGGAGTGAAGTGATGAGGGCATACACTGGGGTGGGGGCAGTGTCAGAGGAAAGAAAGGGAGTATAAGAGAGATGTTAGAAAGGTAGAGACAACTGACTAGACATGAGGAGTAAGAGTGAAGATGATATATATGTTGTAAACCTGGGTGACTTGGGCAGTGGTACCCCAAACCACTATATCTTGGGTCACTGTCAGTCATCTTGACTTTTGTCTTGCCACTGGACTTTGATGACTCTGGAGGAAAGAGTGAGGCTGACAACTTTGCACAGCTCTATTTCACTTAAATCCAATTCACTACAAGTCAAGACCTCACCCTTGTGATGCCATTTGTCTTCTTTGAGAATGAAGGACAAAAAAGAACAACCACCACCCTCCAACATAATGTGGAAGTTGGGGAAGGCTTGTGGAGGAAAGATAATGATTCAGGTTTTAGACATGTTAGATTTAAGATAGCTATCAGACATTTATTTCAAGATTTCTAATAGGCAGTCGGAGATACAAAACTGGAGGTCAGAAGAAAAGGTTAGGAAGAGGTGTTCACAGAACAAATGCCCTGAATAAAAGGATTTGTTCTGTGAAGTTTGGATTCAGTCTGCACTTGAAGAACAAGAGGGCCACAAGTGGCCTCTAGGCTGCAGGTCCCCCACCCCTGGTTAGGGTTACAATCTCTCAGGATGCTGATATTTGAACTTTATCAGAACAAAAGCAATCTGTAGGATTGCTGGCTAGTTATTTTACATTTCACCACAGTTCACACTGTCCAAACTATTACAAGTACATGTCTCCTATAGTAAAATAACAAACCAACAAAGTAAGCAGGTCTCAGGTCCATCATCTTCTCCAGAAGCACAGAAGTAATTGTCAAGGTCTCTTCCCCCCAAACCCAGGATCCAGGACAGTTTTCACTCACGCAGTTGCTTCCAAGTCTTGATATGTCAGAAGCATCCAGGGAGTTTGTCAGCTTCAATTCCCCTAAATTCTAAATTGTACATGTGTTAGCTCAAAGCAAGCAGAGAATGTCTGTGCATGTTCTATCCAGCTCTTGTTATACATGTCACACATATTTGTTCACATTACATATGCTGTAAAGTACCATGATGTAGTAAACAGAGAGATGGCTGGGGAGTCAAGAAAATCTGAGTTCAAATCCTGCTTCTGACATCTTGGGTGTGTGACTTAGGGTCTCATAAGGAAACCCAGGAAACCCATTAACTGAAGAATAATTCTTGTTATTCATTAGAAAAGGGGGTTTCCTCATTGAGAGTTTCCAACATTAATGAAATCACCTATCTAGGAACCTCCTCCCCAAAATAATCCAGCATTTTACATTTAGAAGGTACTCAATAAGTAAATAATATTGAATACAGTACAGTAATATATTTATGAAATAACAAGTGTTGGAGGGTTTTTTAGTGGTTCTATACAAAATGATGCCAAACATCATTTTCTCTCCTTAGAAGTACAGTATAGTGCTTGCAAGAACAACTTATAAGCACCAGCCCTGGAGTCAGGAGGACCTAAGTTCAAATCAAGCCTCAGACACTTAACACAAAAACTAGCCATGTGACCTTGGGCAAGTCACTTAACCCCAATTGTCCTCCAAAAAGAAAAAAAAAGAACAACTTAGAAAATACAACCCTTTGGCAGAGCAATAACAAAGACAAAAGGTTTTTGGCACAAATAATATTTTCCTTTTTAATTAATTAATTTATTTTTAGCTTTCAACATTCATTTTTATAAGATTTTGAGTTCTAAATTTTTCCCCTTCCTGCCCCCCCCCCCATAGCATGTAATCTGGTATAGGCTATACATGTACAATCATCACAAATAATATTTTCATTCTTTAAATATTGAAGCCTACTTACATTTTTCCTCCTCCTAAAGAAGCAATGCATCAGATACAGTTTCTCTTTTTCCAGAATTATGAACTTAATTTTAGAGCTTTGGAAACTTTTTATCCTTTTCTTTCCATAAAATGCAAGTGATAACAGGATGCTACCATCTAGTGGAAGTTTTCAGTTACACTGAAATAATTTGGGCATGGCCAGTAAAACCAAGCTAATCCAAGATGCTCCACATTAAGAGGAGGATAAAATAGCCAATGAAATTAAAGAATCCAAATTTTTTATATGGAAGGGAACTTGGATAAGTCACTCAATCTTTTAGGGTCTCAATTTCTTCATCTATACAAATGAGAAGGTTGGGTTGAATGCTTTCTAAAGTCACAGTTCAAAATCCTATGGTCCCGTGGCCTTTGTGATATTGTAGCTATAGCCCAGCAACCTCATTTTACAGATAATAAAACTGAAATTTTATTTTACTTAAGTTTGTACAGCTAACAAAAGCAAGACTTGGACAGCAGAAAGGTACATTAATTGATCAGCCAAACAATCAACAAACATTTATCAAAATGTCTATCTATGTACTAGATATTATACAAGATTCTTGGGCTACAAATAGTCAGTCCCAGCCCCAGAATACAAGCTATCTGCAAAATACAGAGTTTCTTGGTAAGGTGTGGAGAGGAGACTAACAATTGGAGAAACTGGGAAAGGCCAAGAGGCAGAAATGAAGATGGAGCTCATTCCAGGCACTGCAAAAGCACAGATGGGAGAAGAACTCTCCTTTACAGAGGGTAACAAGCAGGATAGTTGGCAGGATGATAGAGTTAGTGAAGAAAAGTGATGTGTAATCAGCTTGGAACAATAGGCTAGAGGCAGACTTCAAGAGTTAAGGGGAATGTAAATGGTATAGTTTTGGAAATGTTGAGCCTGAGATGCCTATGAGATACTCAGGTAGATTTGGGAGTCATCTGCAAAAAGACAGATGTGTCCATTGATGCTGTTGTTCCAGGCTTTCCCATCCCCCAAGCTCAGCCCTCCCTCAGGGAAGTGAGCAGACTGCCAGGTCAGCTCCATCTGCCCCCAAGGGATCCCTGAGTAGGAATTTCAGCCTAGGGTAAATTCACTGTCAGGCATGACCCCGTTCTTCCCTGTCCCCTCCCCCACCAATCTTTGCCCTTACCCAGTCAGCTAACCTTCACAGAGGTGGGAGTACTTCCGGGTCAGGGAGACTTGGTTCCGGTGGGAATTTTGAGGTGTGGACTGACCAATCACTGTTCTTGGCCTCTGCAAGTCTCTGCTTGCATAACACCTAACTGTTGTCCAGGTGGCATCTCTTTAAAAACCAGCACATTGTCCTTGTAGACTCACTGTTCAGTTTGGGCCTGAACCCAGACAGTCCCATGGAAAATCAAATCCACTTCCAAATTTTACCCTCAGGGGTCTCTTGTCTCACTCCTTTTGACACAACAATGGTAGTGTGTGAAAGAGGAAGGGAGAGGGAGAGGGAAAGGGTGAGGAAAAAAGGAGAGGAGAGGAGGGGAGGGGAGGGGAGAGGAAAGGAGAGGAGAAGAAGGGAGGGAAAGAGGGAGAGAGAAAGAGAACACACATAGGTTTGTTGCTCCCTTAAAAAAAATAAAAGTATGAAGTGCTATAAAATGAGATGTGTTGAAATGTGCTGTTGTGTCATTTCCCTTTCCTCTAGGAGCTTGCCCCATGGTCTCTCTCCCTGATTTTCAATCTATCACTTGGGCCAAGATTGCTTCCATCCTTAAAAATCTTTACTTGACCTTACTTGTCTTCTGAGCCTGAATGGGTATAAGGTTGAAGATGGACTGAAAGGGGGAAAGTACTCACTTCTTTCTCTTGCCCCTATTCTTGGAATGTGGCCATTGCTGGCCAAGTTTAGCTATATCTTTTCTCTTTCCATCAGGCATTCCTACTTCCTAGTCACCAGCCTTGACTCCACCCATGTAAAGAGCAGAAAACTGTGAAGGGATGTGGGAGTAGATAATGCAAGGTGACCCAACAATACCACTGGCCCCAAAGAGCAAAAATGGTGCTCTGACTCATTTTAGTCTGAGGGCAGTAAAACCCCAAACCCAGATTATTTGAACCTTCTGGAAAGTTTATTTTTTAAAACTAACAAGATTCTCTCATTTTTAGCATGGCACCCCCAGTTAGGACAAAAGAAAAAAGGAACCAAACTATAACTTTTTTCTTTAACAGTATTTTTTCCAGTTACATGTAAAGATAGATTTTAACATTCATTTTTATAAAATTTTGAGTTCCAATTTCTTCTCCCTCCCTTCCTTCCTCTCCCCAAAACAATGAACAATCTTGATATAGGTTACACATGTACAATCACGTTAAAATACATTTCCACATCAGATATGTTGTGAAAAAAGAATCAGAACAAAAGGGGAAAACCATGAGATAGAAAAAAATGAAAATAGTATGCTTCAATCTGCATTCAGATTCTATAGTTCTTTCTCTGGATGTGGATGGAATTTTCTATCACAAGTCTTTTGGAATCATCTTAGATCATTATATTGCTGAGAAGAATTCAGTCCATCAAAGTTAATCATCACACAGTGTTGTATATAATGTTCTCCTGGTTCTGCTCCGTTCATGTAAGTTTTTACAGGTTTTCTGAAATCTGCCTGCTCATCATTTCTTATAGCACAATAGCATTCCATCATATTCCATCACAACTTGATCAGCCATTCCCCAGTTGATGGGCATTCCCTCAATTTCCAATTCTTGGCCACCACAAAAAGAGCTCCTATAAATATTTTTGTACATGTGGGTCCTTTTCCCCTTTTTATGATCTCTTTGGGATACAGACCTAGTAATAGTATTGATGGATCAAAGGGTACGCACAGTTTGGTTGCAAACTATATACAAACTATAACATTTTAGAGAGAGGCTTCAGATTTTTGTCTCTCTCTATATGTCAATACCAACACTATAGAGCTTTCCTTGAAACCCCTCTGTCCACAATTAAGGACAAACATTATTCCAAAAGCAGTAAATATTTATCTTAATTTATTTTTCATGAACATATATCCTTATCAACAAATTAAAACAGAAATATGACTTCAAGGGACAGAAAAAATTTAATTAAATGTCTATCATCTCAGGCAGCAAGAAGGGGAGCTGGGAAACAGCCACATTTGTGTCTGGAAACTTCTTCCTTATATGGAAAGCAAGCAACTGGATCCATTCTGACCATAGAAAGGGAAGAGAGCTACTATATCCAGAGCCTAGGCAGCACCTCCCCAGGCAGTTTTGGCATCTCAATGCTTGGCTTCCCAAGCTTTTAGTCTTCTGCTCCAACTGTCTTTCCATTTTCTAATTTACTCAAAATACATGCCCACATCTTCTTTTGACCCTGCCTCAACTGTCCCATAGGACGTTGAGGGTTGAAGTAGACTAGGAGCTACAGTGATAGCTATGTCCCAGTATCTTCTCAAACTACCAGCCTGCCATCTTGTCCACATTCATTTTCTTTCCACTTTTTTCCCAGTCTCTATTATACTCTGCCAATGAATACTGGTAACTGATAAGTAATTTTTAAACTTAAAAAGTGGTCTGGAGAACTATAAAAGATAATTGATGATTTGCCTAGTCACCTAGATAGTATGGAGAGTTCAGGGAGGGCTAGCACCTCTGAAGTGAAGGTTTGCTAAGCCCTTTTCAGGGCTGCTCATCCACCTTTCAACCGACTTTTACCTGAGGCTCCAAGAAGCTGTAACATAGACAGTGGTCATATCCCAGCAGAGAAGCTAAACCAGATTGAGGGTAACTGATAAACCCATTGGTGAGTTAGGGGGATGTCTACCCCAAGCATGTTAAGACTTTCCCCAGTAGAATAGGCGGATGAGAACTATTTGTTCCAAGGGCCATGAAGGCAACTGAAGCAGGCACTATGGAGAGCTTAAAGCTTGGTCAAACACTGAAAATGCCAAGATTATCCATTGTATCCTGGGCCACTGACAGTCATTCTGACTCAGGTCTTGACCCTAGACTTGGAGTAGAGAAAGTGACACTGACAACTTTATGCAATTATGTCTCACTTAAATGCATTTCACACAAGTCAAGACTCACCCCATGACATCATTGGTCTTCTTCAAAATGAAGGATGTACAACAAATCTTTTTATTTATTTTATCAAAGACAGGATTTGGTCTTCGTGATTCTGAGATATTATTTCTATCTACCACACCACAATCTTTATGTATTTTAATATAATTTATATAACAACAATATATTATATTATGACACCATAATAATGTAAGATTATATTCGAACTTATGTAATAATTGTATTGAGTATACGTTTTATCAATTGTGAATAAATTGTAAGCTCCTTCAAGTCAGAGATTTTATTTATTTATTTTTACATCTCTATGGCCAAACACAATACTATATTTATAGTAAACACTTAGAAAATATTGGTTCAGGGAATAGATAGGGGATAAGTAAATCTGAGAAAATAATCCACTTCAGTAGTTAAAAGTAAATTTGAGGTAGCCAATCAATAGTTGCAAAGGTAAATTTGAAAAGTCTTGGCATACAGGGAGTGAGAACTAGTGGAGAAATGAGAATGACACCTAGGTTTTGAGCCTAAAGGTGAGAGACACTGACTGTTGTTGCCTAGGAGAATGTTACCTTTGATAATAATATGGAAGTTAGGAGGGGAGATTTTAGGAGGCAAGAAGAGTTCAGTTTTGTTTGTTGAGTTTTGCTGAGTTTAAGATGTATGCTGCACACCCAGTTTGAGATGTCTGAAAAGTTGCTGGATTTGCAGTATTGAAGGTCAGCAGGGAGATTATGCCAGGATATTTCAATTTAAGCATCATCAGCATAGGGAAATAATTAAATCCATAAGAGCAGATGAAATCACCAAGTGAAGTAGTAGAGAGGAAAAAGAAAATAAGGTCCAAGACAGAATTCTCAGGAATACCTATAGTTAGAGGGAGAGACCTGGATGAAGATCTGGCAAAGGACACTAGTAGTAAGAAGAAATCAGAATAGAATGAGTGGCATCCTGAAAACTTACAGAGAAGAGAATATCAAGGAGAAGAGAGTTATCAACATTGTTAAAAGCTGTAGAGAGGTCAAGAAGAAAGAGAATTAAGAAAAGGCCATTGGATTTGGCAATTAAGAGATCACTGGTAACTTTAGAGAGAGCAGTTTAATTGGAATGATGAGATCAGAAGTGAGACTGTGAGGGGTTAAGAAGTGAACAAGAAAGTAGAGGCAACTATTAATATGTTTTCAAGGAGGTTGGCCACAAAAAAAGACAGAACAGACATAGGACAATAATTAGCAAGGATGGAAGGGTCAAGTGAAAGGGTTTTTTGAAGATGGAGACATGGATATGTTTGTAGTCAGTAGGGAAAGAACCAGTAGACAAAAAGAGACTGAAAATAAATGATAGTGGAAATGACAGAGGGGTCAACCTGTTGGAGGAGATGAAATGTAATGAGACCACTTGTGCAGGTAGAGAGGTGAGCCTTCATAAAGAAGGCCACGTCTTCATGGGAAACGGGTGAAGGAGGAGATAATGGCAAAAGGCATCTGAATAATATGACATGAGGAAGAGGGGAGAAGGAGCTCACAGCAAAAGGCCTCAATTTTTTCTGTAAAATATGAAGCAAGGTTTTCAGAGAGACTGGAAGGAGGTCAAGTCATGTGACATCTGAGGAGCCTCTGTGAAAAGTGTGCTGACTTGATGAGGGAGGCACAGTAGAACTGTCTAGCAGCCATGAGGACCCAGTTGAAGTTGTATAACATGAATTTGTAGCAGATCCAGTCAAAAGGGTTGTGTGATTTTTTCCCCACCTACATTCAGTAGCATGTGTGTAAGAGCTGAGTCATCCAATAGTAAGAGTCATTCAAGGCTGAGGCTTGACTGGGCGCAGTCAGCCAGGGATTCAAGAGAAGAGGACAGAGTAGAAATTAACTGGTTCACAAAGGAGCCAGATGGGGAAAAGAGGAGAGAGTAGCTAATGCAGAGGAGATGGCCTGAGGAAGAACTGAATTAAGGAGTCAAGGGACTGAAGATCAAAACTTGAATAGACAAAGTTACCGGCCCTGAAATTAGGAGGGCCCAAGTTCAAAATCAGCCCCTCACACTTACTGGGCAGGTCATTTAACCCCAATTACCTCAAAAAAAAAAAAAGAAAAAGAAAAGAAAAGAAAAGAAAAAATTGGGCAGAGTAGGATTTTGTAAGGGAAAGCAAGAGTGATAAAAAGCCATGACTTTATGATTGGAGAAGGGGATTTCTGCATCCTTAAATGTGGAGATGGTTCATTTGCCTATATATGACAATCTTTTTGCATGGCTAAGGTGGCGAATATGAATAACAAAGATCTGATCCACAGACAACAAGCTTCCCTTCAACCTACATCTTCTCCCATTCCTTCCATTTTCTAGCAGTCACTGAAACTGAAAATCAGAGCTTCTCTCTGATGACACAGCCTCCCAGGCTACCCTTTCTAGTACTGGCTGCACCTTTATTAATTCTCCTTGGCTTGCTGGTCGAGGCAAGGGAATTGCTCCATACTGCCACTCCTTATTCTCCATTGCCACTTTCAGGTTCTCCCCTTGGCTCCATCACTCAGATGTTCTAGAGGGCACAGAGGAAGGGGCATGTAGCTTTTGGCTGAGATGGTTAAAAGGAATGAGAATAAGCAATAAGGAGCTGGGGAATGGGGTCTGGATAATTATCTATAGGATTTCAGAATCACTGGGATGTGAAGGATATGACTAGATGTGAGACTCTTCATCACTGAGCAGAAGGTGCCACTCCTCTTCCCAGAGGAGGCTGGAGATTAGGCAAGAGACTGGCAAAGCAAGGGATGGAAATCAAACCTTCAGAGCAGATGAAAGTTCTGCTCTCCATCTACCTTTCCCCTCCTCTGACCTCAAGAGACATGTGCAACAGGACATAAGGTCAAAGGGAAGCTTTCTCTTCTTACCTGAAGCTGGAGGTGGAAAGCTCACACTCACAATGACAGGAAGATCTGGCTCCTCTTCTCACCTAAGGCTGGCATCCATAGAGGAGTATGGATTGCAGCCTGGTAAGAAACAAGAACAGAATGAGAAAGCCCTGGCACAGTCAGGGCTCTGCTTCCATAGATTGGTTTTCCTATGCTTAATGATTATGGATGCAAAAATTTTAAGTGACTTGTTAATGTGGTACTGCCCATACAGTCAGAAGAAGTGAGGAAATAAATGCAAACTGCAGAATATGTTGAAGTCACTTCAGACACACCCACACCCACAGAAGATGATACACTCATGTCCTGCCAGCAGATTCCAAAAAAGTCAGAGTGGAGATTGGAGACTGGGAGGTGGGGAGGACAGAGAGTACATGTGAGAGAGTCTGACATTCAAAATCCATTGGGAAGAAGCTCATAAACTTTCGCAGCAAGGAATGTAGTCACACACAGAAAAGACATCTAGATTAGATGTCCTATGCTGTTTGGGTATATCAGGCATCTAAGTGAGAAAAAGAAATGTGGGAGGAAAAAAAAAGTTTAGCCAGAGGCATGAACAGAATGTGATAGGTCAGGATAAGCAAAAGAGGAGGTGAGGTAAACAGAAATGGAGAAGCAGTTTTAAAAAGAAACTCCCCAGCCAATAAATAGAGGATTTTAAATGTATCGAAAGTCAAAGGGCATTAAGCACTTGACCATCATAATGCAGTGGGGAGGCAGAGGGAGAGGGGGGCAGAGGAGGAGTTGAAAAGGAAATAGCCAAGGTATGAATGCTATTGGGGAAGCTGGGTGGCACAGAGGATAGACTGCCAGGCCTGCAGTCAGGAAGAGTTCAAATTTGGTCCCAGATGCTTCCTAGCTGTGTGACACTTAACTCTGTTGGCCTCAGTTTCTTCATCTGTAAAATGAGCTAGAAAAAGAAATGACAAAGCACTCCAGTATCTTTGCCGAGAAAACTCCAAATGGAGTCACAGAAAGGACACAACTGAACAAAAGCATGAGTGTTGTTATGGATATTTTACAGATAAAGAAACTACAGTGGGGCTGGGGGTTGGGGGTGGGGAGAAGCTGGGAAAAAAAGGGAAATATTTAGATTGGTCAGTAGTTACTGTGAGTCCTATGTGTTTTTGCATTTTATCTGTGAGGTTATAATTAAGGCTGCCTTGTACCAAATAGCAATTGTGTGCTGAAGGCAGGTTTAACTGGATAGCTGATGGTTAAATGTATACCTCAGAAAATCACCAGTCACTATAAATCAAGTGTTGATTTATTGCTTTCTTGATGTTTTCTAGACTTAAGAAAATGTTAATAATACGGACTAAATTTAAAAGCATGTGCATATGTCTTTGCCCTCCCCCGCCCAGTCCTTTAGTTAAACATTTACCAGCATACCCCTGCATTTCCCTATAAACATTGCTACATCTCAACAGAATTGCAGTAGAAGGTTCAAGAGTCAAGAAGTCATCACCAGACTAGAGGCCTAGTGAATATGAGTTAATAATTAATAATAACAATGATAATAACCAGCATTTATATAGTGCTTTAAGGTTTGCAAAGTGCTTCACACCCATTATCACATTTGAGCCTCAAACAACCCCTTACTGGGTATTGTCACCTTAAGAGCTTATGAACAATCTGGAGACCCTTTTGCGCACACATGCACACACATGCTTCTGAGATTCTCAGAGGAAATGGGGGTGGGGGAAGTAGGGGCAAAACAAGCCAAAGAGATAATAACTATCAGGCTGCCCCCATGCTGGAAGCTGGCCTTTTTGAGCCTGGCATTATGGATCACAAATTATAATTACTATTCCAGTTTGACTGATGAACCAGCTAATGCTCAGAGGGGCTGAGTGCTATCCAGTAAATGAGAGCCAAACTTAGGTCTCCTAACTCCAGTTTCAACTATTTCCCACAACATCAAGAGGAGAAGGAAATCATAAGCCTGTATTCCCCTGGAATTCCTGGAATTTCATTTCCTGGGAAATAGAACACTAGCCTAGGGCAATTCCTTACATTCAGATGGCAATTCCTGGGAAAATCCTAGAACAAACTGAACAAATCATTAAAGAGATAGTGAAAACTTAAAAAATGGTAATCACTATGAGTTAAAGATGGGTCACCTTCCTAGGCCCTACCAGGTATATAACTCAGAAAGTCTAGCTACTGAAGAGGGAAGGGTGATAAGGAGGGGGGGAGGGTAAGTGGTTCTGCCAGGGATACCTCTCCTGGCATCCAGTCTGGAAGGAATTCACCAGGCTCAAGCAGACTTTGAAGCCGAAATTGTAAAGTTTATTGTTACGCTGTAGAGAACAGCGGGCTAGATTCTTATGGAACCTGCAAACTCGCAGAGGCAGCAGGCATAGTTTTAAGGGGTCAATTATGCTAACTAGGTGAGTAAGGGTGGGATCAGGGAGGAGTTAAGGAGTGGTCAGTGCTCAAAGGACCATACACTTTTAATATCAACTGCGCAGGTGTATTGCCCATGATTCACTGGGAAATAGCTCAAGAGGGGGTCTAGCTGGAGGTGTGGTTCTAGGCCTGATACGTCACTAAAGAGTGCCCAGTCTGCCACCCACCAAGGTCATCAGAGACAGTATGGGTATATAATTGACTAAGGAGTTACCCTATAGATAAGGTATTGAAGAATTCATGGTGGGGCTGGCCACTCTAACTAAGGGAGATAACATTTACATAACTTATTGTTTCAAACAGACATAAACAGGTCATGAGATGTTGCTGGGCAGAGCGCTGGAAGGGGGAAGGGGCAGAGTCAATGCTCTGAGGCTGGGGGGGTGGAAATGTGATCTTACAGACTGCTTTTACAAATTGATTTTACAGACATAAATCCCAAAGCACCCCATTTACAAACTGATGTTACAGATTGATACTACAGACATATATATATATCACAAGGACCCCATCACTACCACTGGGCCTGTCACAGAACCATCTCCCAGACTGATGTGAGGAGACCAACTCCCCAGTAGTGCTAACCAAGCCAAGATCTCAAAGCAGTTCAATAACATATCCAATGGGGCAGCTAGGTGGTACAGGGGATAGATAGAGTGCCAATTCTGGAGACAGAAAAACTCATCTTCCTGAGTTCAAATCCAGCCACAGATACTTACTAGCTGGGTGACCCCAGGGAAGCGTTCACCCTGTTTGTCTTGGTTTCCGCATCTCTAAAATGAGCTGGAGAAGGAAATGGCAAACCACTCCAGTATCTTTGCCAAGAAAACCCGAAGTGGGGTCATGAAGAGTAAGACATAACTGAAATGCCAAAACAACAACAACATATTCAAAGATACAGAAAACATTGTTGGGGAAACATGCACAACAGAACCCTCCTGGACACCACTCTCAAATGAAATAAGCAACATCAAGGCACAGTAATGCACAAAGGGAAGACATCAGGTATCCCAAACTAATAAAGCCATGCTACCTTACTACAACAGTCCTTCCTGACTCTTTACCTCTTTCTACTTAGGCTCACTCACTCTGTGCATTGATTGTGTCTGCAAAATGGTGGGAGCCCAGCCCCAATAAAGCAGGCATGATGGCATTACTTATCTCTGTTAAAAATACTGTCAGCATAGGTACTGGCAGAAACACCAGTGTGCTATTCTACCTACCACTTTATGGTACAGTTGGGGTAAGGGGGGCAGGGTGGGGATGAAAACAAAACACTAGATTTGGAGTCAGAAAGCATGAGATTCAAATCCCAGTTTGGTCACTACTACTGACTTCAGAGAATTCACTTAACTTCTCAGTTTTCACATTTTTTGAATGAGGGGTTGAATTAAATGGTCTCCATGGTTCCTTTTCCAGTTCTAAATCTATGCTCCTGTGAACTCCAAAGCTGACATATTGTCTTCCAGATTGTACTAACAACAACAAAGTTAAAATTACCAACATGATTTATCAAGATTTCAGCCACACATCTGACCAAAGACTCTCATAAAATTCTTGTAGATAATACAGAAAGATGAGGACTGGGTGATGGCAGTTGATTGGATTTAGGATTGATTTAAAGACAGAACCCAGAGAATACTGATTAATAGAAACAGCTTTCCAATGAAAGACACCAGGGATCTGTCCTTGGTCTTCTTTTGTTCAGTATTTTAATTAATGACTTATAGGAAGACATAGAGCTGGCATATTTTGTAAATTTTACAATGACATATATAGCCTACAAGGACTCAGAGGGTAGTTCTAGAATCCATGATTAGAAGACACAGTAACAATGACTTTGGAATAATTAAGAAAAAAACCCTAACAATTTGGCATCCAAAAAGAACTCAACAGTCTTAACTGAATCTAACAACATGATATTTAATAAGAATAAATAGAGCTATGGGGATGAGGATTACTATTTGACAAACTGCTAAAAAAAAAAACTGGACAGCAGCAGTATTATAGAAATTTGGTTTAGACTAACACCTCACACTTTATACCATGAGAAGTTACAAATATATGACATAAACATAAAAGGTCACATCATAAACGAAGGAACTAGGAAGAAATTACCTTTCAGACCCACAGATAAGGAATAATCAAACAAGATTCATAATCATACAAGGGACAGAGAGGGTCACAAAAGATAAAATGGGCAATACTGATTATGTAAAATTAAAGTTATTACACAAACAAATCCAACACAGCTAAGATAAGAAGAATAGTTAACTTGAGAAGAAATCTTTGCAGAAAATTTCTCTGATAAAGTTCTCATTCCAAGATATATAAGAAGCTGATTCAAATATATAAGAATAAGAGTCATTCCCCAATTGATAAATGGTCTAAGGCTATGAACAGGCAGTTCTCAAAGAAAGAAAACCAAGCCATGTGAAAAAATGCTCCAACTGACCAATAATTTGATAAATGAAAACTAAAGCAATTCTGAGATTCTCACCTCACATCCATCAAATTTGCAAAGTTGACAAAAATAGAAGATTACAAATGTTGAAGGAGATGCAGGGAAATGGGTACATCACTTCACTTTTGATGTAGTTGTGATTTTGAAAAGCATTCTGAAAAGTAATTTGGAATTACAACAAAAAAGTTACTAAACAATGTATATCCTTTGACCCAACTATACTACTGCTAGATCCATACACCAAAGAGATCAAAGAAAGAGGAAAACATCCTATATGTACAAAAATATTTGTAGCAGTTCTTTTTGAAGTTCCAAATAAAGTCCCTCAAAAGTAAAGAGGTACACAGGATAGTTAGGTGGCACAGTGGAATCAGAGAGAAGTCACCTTCCTGAGTTCAAATCTGGCCTCAGTTTCCTCATCTGTAAAATGAGCTGGAGAAGGAAATGGGAAACCACTCCAGTATCTTTGCCAAGAAAACTCCAAATGGGGTCACAAAGAGTCAAACACAACTGAAAAACAACTGAGTAATAACAACAAAAAGGTTGCCCATCAATTGAGAAATGAGCTGGACAAATTTTGGTATATGAATGTAATGAAACAGTATTGTGCTATAAAAAAAAAATTAGGAAAAGACAGTTTCTCTTTTTTTAATTTATTTATTTACTTTTAGTTTACAACATTCAGTTCCACAATCCCTTGAGTTCTAAATTTTCTTCCCCTCCTTCTCCTTCTCCTCCCCTCTCTCCTCCTACCCACCCCCCCCCATGGTGACATGCAATCCAATATAGGTTCTACAAATACCTTCACATTAAACATTATTCAGGTTGTAAAAAAGAATTATAACCAATGGAATGAACGAGAAAGAAGAAACAAAATAAAACAAAAAAGAGAAAGAGCAAGTAGTTTGTTTCAGTCTGCATTCAGACTCTGTAGTTCTTGTCTTATAACCTTCAATTGCGGAGGAGTCCAGTCTATCAGTCAGTCATCACAAATACGATGTGTCTGTAATTGTGTATAATTATGTTTTCTGGTTCTGCTCTCCTCACTCACTCAGCATCAGTTTATATAAGTCTCTATGGGTTATTATGAAGTCAGAAAAAAGATAGTTTCAAAGAGACTTGGAAAGAACTGGTGCAAAGGAGAACCAGAAGAACAATTTATAGTATAACATAAATACTCTATGGGGTAGCTAGGTGGCACAGTGAATAGAGCACTGGCCCTGGAGCCTGAGTTCAGATTCGGCCTCAGACACTTAACACTTACTAGCCACGTGACCTTGGGCAAGTCATTTAACCCCAATTGCCCTGCCTTCCCCCCTCCAAAAAAAAAAAAACCCAAAATATAAATACCGTAAAAATGAACAATTCTGAAACACTTAAGAACTCTGATCAATTAATGATCAACCATGATTCCAGTGGAGTGATAAAGAAGAAAGTTGCTCACCACATATCAGAGGAGGGACTGATATGGAAAATTAAAAAAATGCATTTTTAAACATGGTCAAGTGGTAATCTGTTTGCTTTGATAATGCTTATATAAGGGGTCATCCTTCCTCCCTCCCTTCCTGCTTCCCTCTCTCTTTTTCCTTTATTTTTTTCCCTTTCTTCTTTTTTCTTTCTTTTTTCTTTCTTTCTACTAGGTTAGGGGAAGATGAAAGGTAGAAAATATAATTTTTTGATAAATGAAAAACATTTTAAGCTATCTAAAAAGGCAAATAAATGAAGATTTCTTCCCTCTGGCTCAAAAAAAAATCAAATAAATGTAAGATAAGAAAGACCTAGCTAGAGAGCAACTAATGTGAAAAAGACCTGAGAAATACAGTGAACATGTTCTAAGTGAGTCAGTGGTGTGATATAGCAACCAAAAATGTAATATAGATCTTAAGCTATTTTTTTAATGTGAATCTCACCATAGAGAATAAGAGAAGAATTTTTCCCACCGTGCTCCATCATACAACTGGGGTCACACAAAATGCACAAATTTGGAGATAGACCCAAGTGCTATCACCATGATAAACATATGTGAGAATTTTCCTCCAGGGGTGATTTAGCAACAGAACCATTGAAAGCACATACTTTGGAATCAACTGGTATTAGTCACTATTTTCCCTCCTAAATTCAACCCTTATCCAAATGTCACTATTTCTGTCCATAGCCTATAGACTCTGGGAAAACTATTCACAACTCCTATTCACACTGGTAAGCTGGATCCCCAGAAGGCAGCTATTTCTCCCCTTCAGTGTTCCAGGAGTGCCTATGAGGAGTTATGGGATTCTTATAATGCTATCAGTTTATGCCTCCATCCTGGTGGCATCTAGATGGCACAGTGGATGTAGCACCAGACCTGGAGTCAGAAAAATCTCCAAATCAAATCTGACCTCAGACACTATTACTACATGATCCTGGGCAAGTCACCTACCTTCAATCTACCTCAGTGTCCTCATCTGTAAACTAGGCATAATAATAACACTTTCTTCCTAGGGCTTTTATGTAGATAAAATAAGATGTTTGTAAAGTGCTCTGCACAACTTAAGGCATCACATAAATATTGCTATTATTATTGTCATTTTTCTCCCCAATATTAATTGCCAATTATCACTTTATTTTTATAGATGTCATTAATTAGCACCTCACTGTCAATTTAATGGGCCAGCTAGGTGGAACAATGGATAGAACACTAGCTCTGGGGTTAGGAGAACCTGAGTTCAAATCCAGCCTCAGACACTTACTAGCTGTATGACGCTGGGCAAGTATTTAGTCAATGTGATACCCATAGCAGTTGCTATGAATATGCAGGCACATTCCCAGGTTTGAATCACAAAATATAACAGACTCTCTTCCTTGAATATGAAACCAAGACATGTTTTCAAACACCAGTAAGTCAAATCCATCATAGTAACAAAGAAGTCTATATACATTGCCAATGCAGGAAACACTGATACCCCAAGTGTTCTTTTTAAGACAAAATCCATACATGTCACCAATGCAAGGAACACAAACATTCCCAAGCCTTCTCTCCATTAGGCCTCCCCATAAAACAAGTTCCTCCAAGTAAAATCACTCCCTCTCTCACTCATGCTAACTGCTCTGCCTGCGCTCTCACTCTCTCGCTCTCTCTCTCCCTCTCTCCCAACTCAGTCTCTCTCTCAGTTCTGCCCCATCCACACTTCCTGCTCCACCCCTTTGGCAAGCTCCTCTTACCATGGGCTCCGTGTGATCACATAGGCCTATTCAGGGGCAGGGAAGATCTTCAAATTCCCTTAACATTACAGCAAGTCACTTAACCCTGTTTCCCTGAGTTTCCTCATCTGTAAAGTGAGGTAGAGAAGGAAATAGCAGATCACTCCAGTATCTTTGCCAAGTCTCTATGCTCAAATGGTGTCATGAAGAGTCAGACACAACTGAACAACATAAGATATTTACTGAAAAGATATAGAAAGAACAGAAGTATAAAAGCATCCCCTTTCAAGTGAAGGCACACTGTCCCTTCTACTACCTCAGTCCCTGGGGAGAGTGGGTTTAACCTTAAAGCAGTTTCTACAAAGCGCTTGTCCCACCAAATTCATTTCTGAATGCAGCATATAAACCTTTCCTTCGGAATATGGTTTTTGATCTCCCAGATTATCTGCTGCTGAACTGAGTACAGTACATCTCTCCTCCAGGCTGCCCTAAAGCATCAGGCTGAGCAAACCCTGGTAGGAACTCCCATGTCTGGACCATTGTTCCTTTAACCTTTCTAAGTCTCATAAGACATTGAAGACAACAGAAACAGGAGGTGGGTCCATCCCAGATACAGGCTTACCTTGAAGGCCATGTACTCATGGACCAACTCAATGAGGAACAAGGCAAGACAAGAGGAGAGGAAGAGCAGCCATACAAGCTCTCCAGAACTTAGAGATGCTCTTACTTCTTGTGACCAGTAGGAAAAAAGGGAAGCAAGTTTCTCCTTTGGGGCCTTTTTATGCACTCTTATTTCCAGCTCAGAAACCTACAAAAAGGTCCTTTCTTTACCATGTGTGAAGAGAACAAGAAAAAAGTCATCCCATGCCTCTGCATGCTCTGAAGTAGAGAGCCAAATTCCTCCATTCCTTGTCATCACACACTTCCAGAATCAGTCCCATGAAACAGCCTTCTGAGCTCCCTGTAAGTGCTCCCAGAACTGGGCCCTCAGTGAATCCCATATTACATGTCAAGAGTACCAGCATATTTCCAATCACTGAGGATTGAAAAGTAAAAAAAATAATAATAATAATAAGTTATCCTCAACTCTTCACTTTCCCTTACTTCTCATATCCAATTAGACACCATATCCACAACATCTCTTCTCTGGCTCCTTCTCTCCACTCAAGTCACCATCCAAGTCTAAGCCCTCATCGCCTCTCACCTGGATTTACTGCTATCGCTTCCTAAAAGGACTCCCAGCTTCCATTTTCTCCCCTCTCCAATTCTCTAAGGAATAATAATAATACTTTTCCTAAAGCACATCTAAACATGTCACTCCCCTGTTCATGAAAACATCAATGGTTCACTATTGCCTCTAGGATAAATTACAAACCCTTTTGCTTGGCATTTCAAGTATTTCAAGGTCTAGCTCCAATTAACTTTCCAGGCTTATTGTATATCACTTCCATTCATGTACTTTGTGTTCTAGTCATCTTTCTATCCCTCCTCAGCCCTCCATTGGCTCCCCTTCCCCCACTCTTTCAACTGAGAACTCTGCCTCATGTTTCACTGACAAAATTGAGGCCATTTGCCAAGAACTCCCTCTTCTCCCTGTCTCCACATCTCATGTCACTCAGATGGTTTCTGTCCCTATCTCCTCCTTCATCCTTCTCTCATATAAAGTGTTGGCCCTCCTCCTTGCCAAGGCAAAACTCCTCTAAATGTGATATCATTCCATCACATCTTCTCCAGAGGACTGCCCTATTGGCCCCACTCTCTTCAATCTGCTTCCCTACTGCCTACAAATGTATCTGTGCCTCCCTCATCCTTGAAAAACTATCATTTTATCCATTCTATATCTATCCTTCCTATTGTGAGTAAAATTCTTAAGAAGGCTGTCTATAACAGTGTCTTTACTTTCTCTAACTTTCTTCTTCACTCTCTGCAATCTGGCTTCCAATTTCATAACCTCATCAATGATTTCTTAATTTCTTAATTCTTAATTCATGACCTTTTTTTTATATCTCATCCTTCTTGACCTCTCTGAAGCCTTCAACCCCACCAATCACCCTCTTTTCCTTGATACTCTCAGCTTTTTGTCATACTGATCTCTTCTGATTTTTCTCCTACCAGTCTGACTCCCCCAGCCCCCCCACCCTTCTCAGTCTCCTTTGCCGGACCTTCACACGTTAGGCCCACTAACAATGGCCGACCTGCTAGGCTTTGTCCTGGGCCCTCTTTTCCCTATATATTATTTAGCTTGGTGATCTCATTGGCTCCCATGGATTCAACTGCCATCTCTGTTCAGATGATTCCTAGATCTATGTATTCATCCCTCACCTTCTGCCTGACCTCCAGTCTTATATCTCCAACTATTTATTAGACATCTCAAGCTGAATGTTCCATCTTAACTTCAACATATCCAAAGCTGAACTCGTTATTTTCCCTGCCCCAAACCTTCCCCTCTTCCTGACTTCCTAGTTACTATGGGTACTACCTTCCACCTTTCTCTCTGTCACCCAGACTTGCAATGTAGATACCTCAGCTTCTCACTCTCTCTCACCCTGCCCCATATCCAATAAGTCACCAAGTCCTGTTGTTTCTATCTTTGCAATACCCCTTGTATATACCCTCTTCTCTCCTCTGACACTGATACCATTCCAACACAGGCCCTCCTCACCTCCTCACTCATGCACTGCTGCAACAGCCCACTAGTTGATCTCCCTGGCTCAAGTGTCTCCCCAATCCAATCCATCCTCCAACGAACTATAAAACTGACCTTTCAAAAACACAAGTTTGGCCCTCTATTCAATAAACTTCAGTAGTTCCCTATGACCTCTTGGATCAAATATAAAATCTTCTGTTTATCTTTTAAAATCCTTCATAATTTGGCCCCTTCCTATGTTTCCAGTCATCTTCCATTTTATTCCTCTTCATTTATTCTCTGATCCAGCATCACTGGTCTCCTGGCTGCTCCTTGTATAAGATACCCATCTCCCAGTTGCATTATCACTGACTGTCTTCCAAACCTGGAATTTGCTCTCTCATCCCCACCACTGGGTTTCCTTGTCTCCTTCATGTCCCAGCTAAAATCCTACCTTCTGCAAGAAGCCTTTCCTAATCTCCCTTAATGCTAGCACCTTTGATTATCTCCAAATTTATCCTTTCTATATCTTGCTCAAACACAATTGTTTACATTTTGTCTTCCTCATTAGACTGTGAGCTCTCTGAGAGTAGGGACTGTTTTTGGTTTTCTTTGTATCCCTAGTGCCAGCACAGTGCCTGACACATAGTAGGGTCTTCATAAATGCTTGTTGACTTGACTTGTAGCCAAACTAGCCTACTTGCTGATACCCAAACTTGGCTTGCTATCTCATTAAGGTCAAGTGACTATAAGTTCAGGGAAGAGACAGAGTTTGCCAGAGGTGGGGGCTTAAGAGTTATTTTGATAAAGTCAGTTCACAATAATTCACATGCCTGGATAATGACTTGTTATTATCACCAGCAAACCTATGCAGAAAGACAATGTTAATTATCCAGAGAGGACATGCAAAATCTGAATTGCCCACCAGGTGGCAGCCAATTGAGTCAGCAATCTAAAACTCCGAAATTACTTTCTGGTAATTCTGTGCCCCTAAAAGACAGTCCTTTCCTAAAGGTAACAGTGTATCACCATTGGACACTAGATTACCCCTTGGCTAGCAAAGTCTGAAATTAATCTAAGGGACTGAATACAATACTGCTCAAATTATCATAATACTAAATAAGCTATCTGTAACAGCCTCTACCCTATCTAGATTTTACTTTCTCTGTTCACTATTCCCTGCTTTCAAAGATTCAGAATATTAGCAGGCTATAATCATATAGCTTATTGTATATAGAATAAAGGGGGGAAAGCACTAGACTAAAAATTCCTGTAGACAAATTATCAAAAAGGTATTCAATAACTTTTCTGAAAAAAAAAATGCTATGTTATTCTGCCCATTTATGGATTTTAAGAGACCAAATTAGTGTCTACCTGTGGAATTCCAGATAGTAGGGCAGGCAGATACTATTAGTAGGGGAGTCTCCCTAGAGTCTTTCAAATCACCCCACCTAGTTGACTACTTACTTCACATAAGCATACTATCCAGGCTATAACTTTTTTTTGAGCCAATAAGGGTTAAGTGACTTGCCCAGGATCATACAGCTAATAAAGGTCCTAAAGCTAGATTTTAACTCAAGTCCTCCTGACTCCAAGGCCCATGCTCTATTCACTGTGCCACCTTGCTGCTCCAAGGCCATAAACTTATTTCAGCTAACATAGTAGGGATATTGGAATATCAAATATAAGGGACATGAAGGTCACTTAGGCCAGATTATAGATGTATGGGGGGGAGTAATGTGTAATAAGGCTAGAAAGGTAGATTGGGGCCAAATGTTCTCTCCTACCTATAAATTAAATGGAAAATTTTGAATGTATATACATATAGGTAGATGTATACAATATATGTGTGCATGTGTGTGTGTGTTTAAAAGACATCATGCCCATTGCAAAAAGACGTGGGTTCAAGTCTTATCTCTGACAAACATAGGCCATGCATCTCTGGACTAGGGTTTAGCAAGTTAGGCAGTTCTCTAAGGCTCTACAATGCAGAGGTGTCATCCTACATTGGTGAGCAGAGTTTTCCCATTCAGGAGTCCTCTATCAATGAAATTATAAGTCCAGTCCCTATCTCTGTGACCATGTGCACACACACACACACACACACACACACACATTTTAAATCTCCAACTGTTATATTCCTGCTACCCACTTCCATCATGAGCTCAAAAAAATGACTGGCCATTCTAGGTTCCCCAGATAAATGTAAAATGGCTGAGGGAAGGGACCCTATCTTAGCCATCTTCCATGCTCCCTACTCACACAGAACTTGCCTATAGTGAATATATGGCACTCAATATGGGTTGATAGATGGAGGGGTGGCTTAGTTCTAGGTCACAGCGATATGGCAGTTAAGGGGAACGGCCAGAATGGAATCAAAGGGAAGCTCAGAATTCCAATTCTGCCCTTGTTTCCACAGTGACACCTATGGGATGGCAAGGTCAGTCTTGGTCTGAGAGGGTCCCCCAAGCACTGGGGACTAACCAGTCACTGATACTGAAAGGATCATTTGTTTTTTGAGACAAGGCAGTGGAAGAGCAAGGAGGCAGAACTGTCCATAGGGGTAACCCTCCTCCTGGGGGATTCCCAAACATTAATTCAGGCCCAGGTCCAGTCTCTTTCCACTGAAGCCAGTGTCAACACCCAGTGGACACCCTGGAGCACCGAAACCGCCTTCGAGGAACCAGCCTAGGCCGAGCTCCTGGACACCAGAACCGACCTCCCAAATCCCCACTCCCTCTCCATGTAGAACAGGAAGCAAGAGAGGGACAGGAGTGGGAGCGGGAACGAGAACATGAGTTACAGCGCCAGAGAGCCTCTGTCTATGGGGCTCATGAGATTGAGGAATTATCTGAAAGCATCTTGGGTAAGAAACTACTTTCCCCCGGCCCCATTGTGTTCAGACTCCTAGGAGCCCTTTCTTCCCTTTCCTCCTCCACATTCAGCTTCTGAACAGGTCCAGGAAGGGGCAAAAGACAGAGATATTGAGAACCTTTAGGCCAGGGACGAATTTAGAAGGGATCTAGATAACCTATGCAAATTAGTATGCAGATATAACCCAGCAGTGGTATAGATCTAATCAAGATCTGGCAGGGACCTCAGATATCATCTAATCTCCTCATCTTACAGAAAAGGAATTTGAAGCCCAGGGAGGCCACAAAGGTCAATAGCAGAATCAGGAGTCAAGCTCAGATCCTCTGACTCCAAATACATTGTTGTGTTTTGTTTTGTTTTTTACTTATCACGAGGCTGGATGCATTAACACATGGCTAGACCAAGACAAAATTGGGACTTGGGCAGAAAACCACTGATTTAGAATCTGAAGACCTGGGCTCTTTTTGATGGTTAGGCCCTTGTCACCAGCATTTGGTGTAACTCTGGGCAAGACTTCCCTACCTGGGAAACAAAGGGATTGGACTATAAGGTCTTTGCCAGCTCTAAATCCTCTATTTTTCTTTGGTTCCTCTGCCCCCATTACAGACCTTTCTTCTTTTGTCACTTCTGAGCTACTTTGAAGGCTTATTATATATTTTGTTCCATTATGGTCTTATTCTCTTAATGAGTTGTCACTATTGGAACATACAGTGTGAATGGTAGGTTGATAGACCCATTATCTCATGGGATGGACAACACTCTCCTCAGTGCAAAACTGGGTTCCCTTCAAGCTTTCTCAACCTGTAGGATTCTCATGCCCTCACACAAACCTTCCATAAAATATCTAATACAATGGTGACCTTGCACAGCCCTCCCTCACTCAAATCATAGTCAACTTCAAGTCATGTCATCATCTCCCTGAAGTCACAGTTCTCTTCAAGAACGAAGGACAAACCACAACCACAACCACCTAATTAAGCATCTATAGTTTGCAGGGGGGTATGTTTAAATTAACAACCGTTCCTTGCCTTTGGTCTAGCAGACCCAGATTTTACAATCTAGAAGCTCTCATGCAGAGTATAATTATTCTCCCTAAAAACCACAAGAAAAAAGTGCCTTAGAATCCACTAGTCATGAAGATGGGGAAAATGTTGATATAGGTATATAAAGTTTGTTTTCTGTGCTCTAGTTATCCTCCTTTCTCTGTTTGAAATCTCTTCTGGCCTTTCAAGGTTCCCTCCCTGATGCAGAACTCCCCTTAGGAAAGAGGAAAAGCATTTCTGAAAAGAAGAAGTCCTTCCACAATGTTCATATAAATTAATCCATACTAAAATACTAACAACAGTCTGTCCTCGATTTTAAAAAAGTTAACAAAACAAGGCAATTTCTAACACAAAGGAATGAGACTAGAATGGTATAATTTTAGTTACCAACCAAAGCCAGGGGTGGGGGAATTTTCGGCCTCAAGGTCACATGTGACCCTCTAGGACCTCAGTCAAAAGGACCTAGAAGGTCAGATGTTGCCTTCAGGCCTTAGTTCCCTACCCATAAACTAGACCAAAGGGGTTGATTCTGTTTTGGAGGACTTCAAAATCATATCACAAAGGACATCTTTCATTCTGCCCAGACCCACACTGGCCCACTCATATGACAACCCTGTAATAAAATGAGATAATATAAGGTACTTTGTAAATCCTAAAGTTGTAAACTTAGGCAATTGAGGGGCTCTTGAAAATCAAAGTATCCATTTTCACAAAGGGCTATGTAAAAGTCAGCCAATATTATTAATAGTTGGAAAAGCAGATGCCAGGTCTCTGCAGACTTGATTATGGGACCAGGAGTACACAGAACTTTTGGCTCCATTGAGAAAGAGTAAGGAAAACACTGGAACATAGTTGTTGTTTTTTTCCTGAGGAATCTTTTCTATCCCATTAGGTGTCTTCTAATTGTGCATGTAAAGTGATTTCTTTCCATGTATTTCTGATTTTGTATTATTTTGCATTTGTACTTCTTTTAAAATCGATCACTGGAAATGAAAAAAACTAGTCCAAGAACACTGGTTCTTGAAATCAGGGAAGTGAGTTTGAATAGAGCCGCTAGGTGATATGCTGGATAGACCTGGAGTAAGGAAGACCTTAGACACTTCCCAGCAATGTGAGTCACTTAACCCCTGCCTGACTCAGTTTCCTCATCTGTAAAACGCTACCTCCCAGCGTTAAGAATCAAATGAAATGTTTGTAAAGCACTTGCAAACCTCTTAGTGCTATAGACACACTATTAGTAGTAGTACAAATTCCACCTGTCTGGCCTGAGGCTAGTCACTTAAATTTCTCTGTCTGACAGCCTCCATAAAATAAACAGGTTGGGCGAGATGTCCTCTGATGTGCCTGCCAGCTTTGGTTCTATGATGTGAGTAAGAAAACAAAGACAAGGAGCAGGATGGCAAAAGATCGGACGCAGTGGGAAGGGCAGAGGAGAAGCCACTGATACGGGGAGCTTGTTTAGGTATTTATTTCAGCTCCTGCCGTGCCACGCACTGCACACGTACAAAGGGAGCAGGACTGCAGAGCCCCGAAGATGCCAGTGAGTCACTATCAATAATCCATTAAGCGCCTGGTTACCAGCACGGGCCAAGTAAGCCTCAGCGCCCCCCGCCTGAGCCTTCTACCTTACAGGGCCCAGGCCCCGGGCGCCCACGTTATGGAGATGAGAAGGGGGAAGGAGGGGTTGGGAAGCGGCTCGGGACGCGCCTTCCAGGCTCTGACACGTCGCTCCGACGCGGGGGCCGTGCCGAGCTCCCCGCCCCTTTCCTTTATCCCTCTCCTGGCAGCCCGGCCAGCTGTAGCATTCCCGACCTGCAGCCCAGGTCCTGTGCTTGCTGCCCCCAGCACTCCGTGCACGAGGGCCCGCTTGGCTGCGCGCGCATCCTGAGCGCGGCGAGCGGGCGGACGTGCGGAGCCGCTTCCCCAGCGTGGCCATGGAGGACTCGGGCCGGCCCCGCGGGCTGCGCGGCCGCGGGCGGGGGAGAGCCTCGGGCGCGGCGGCGCTGGTGCTGCTGCTGCTGCTGCTGCAGGCCGCGCCCGGGCTGGGCCGGGCGGCCGAGGAGCCCGCGGAGCAGCAGCGGTCCCGGGCCCCCGACGGCCAGTGCCACTTCTACGCCGGAGGCCAAGTGTACCCGGGGGAGGCGGCCCGCGTGTCGGTGTCGGACCACTCCCTGCACCTCAGCAAGGCCAAGAGTAGGTGCTGCGGCGGCGGGGGTGGGGAGAGGCGGGGCGGGGCCCGGACGCGCTGCTCCCCCAGACCGCCGGCCCCGCCCGGGCGCGGCCGCGCTGCGGGGAGGCGCCGAGGATGCTGCGTGCAGGCAGCCCCGAGCCCCGGGAGGCCGACGTGTTCCAGCTCACGGAGCTCTGCCGCTTGGGACTGGGCTAACATTGGGCGAGTCGTTTCTCCATCTGCAAAACAAAGGGATTGGACTAGAATCCCGGGGTGGGGAACCCCTAATAATAAAAGGATGTATTCTCTGAATTTTGGATTCAGCGAAGGGCTGCACTTGAGGACCTGCCGCAAGTCCCCACTCCTGGACTAGATGGCCTCTAAATTCCGATCCATTTGTGAATCAGTGATGGCGGTAGCAGCAGCAGCAGCAGTATCAATAGCAGACTGCTACTGTTATTCAGGGTGAAATGAAATGGCGTGCTAAAAGCCAACCTCAGTTTCCCCAGCTGCAGAATGAGGGGACTGGACTGTGGCTTTTAGATTCCCTTCCGGCTCCAAATCTGTGGCGCTGTTATTATCCACAGTGCAAGGAAATGATGATTCCTTTCTAGACCAATAACTTTAATGTTCCTTACTGCCTTTTTTGTTTCCCAGAACTACATAATACTCTGGATTGGGCCAGTGGAAAAGGAAATGGAATGGGGGAATTGGAATTAACAAATTTAGGTTCAGAAACCTTTGTACCCAGCCAGTTTGAACTTATAACTATTTGCTTTTCTAACCTACTTAGAGAAGGACACGTCAGTGAAATGGTACCAGATTCAAGCCCAAAAAAAGATTAGTGCCCATGTGAAGAGTTTAGAACTATAACACTGGGAGGAGGGAAGGGAAGACTTAAGACAAGAATGGGTCGAAATTAGCTTTCTAACTAAGCTCTCCTTCCTATGAATGGCATCTATTTATGGATATTTGCTGAATACCTGACATGATGGGTGCTGTATTGAAAACAATCTCTGCTTTCCAGAAATTTCAGGGAAACATCATTGTCTTATTGATCTTCATAAACTAAATAGCTGCCTAACTTACACTTCATTAAATCGATTTTATGAAATCTTTACTGATAAGTGGCATCAAGATAAAAACTAACAACAGATTGTGCTAAGCAGACATGGAAATTTCTCACGTATAGGAGCCATCTTCCTATAAAAACAAGCATTTGAAATCTGTCTGTAGTCTTCAGTAACTCTGTGGGCCTGGTTTTGTGTTAAAGAGTTCATTAGCATGAAAGATGATTTCTTAAGAAACAGCCTACTTCTGTTCCTCCAACAATCCAGCAACTTCCTCTGTGTGACCTAACCAGTCAGATTAACAATGTGCAATCTCTCACTTTCTCTCTCTCTTTTTTTTTAAGTTTCTAAATCAGCACCTTATTGGGAAGGAACAGCTGTGATAAATGGAGAATTTAAGGAGCTCAGATTAACTGATTACCGAGGAAAATATTTGGTTTTCTTCTTCTATCCACTTGACTTGTAAGTAAGATTCTCCAAAGTACTATACATTAAAACCTCTAAAACCTCAATCAGTTAGTATCCAACAAAGTAGAACTCTCAGTTGAGCAGAGATTTTTCTCAGCAGATTCAGTTTCTGGAAATGATACAAGCCCAAACAAGAAATTTTGTCCAAAAAAAAAAATAGCTTTTAGAATATATGGGGGCAGCTAGGTGGCACAGTGAATAGAGCACCAGCCCTGAGTTCAAATCCAGCCTAAGACACTTAACATACACACACAAAAAAACTAGCCATGTGACCTTGGGCAAGTCACTTAACCCCAATTGCCCTACCTTCCCCTCTCAAAAAAAAAAAAGAGAAAGAGGATATATGCCAGAGTTGGTGCACAGTAATTCCAATCTCATATGCTTTTATTAACTACAGCAATTATATTCACAATTACTAAAACACTTTGTAGTGTAGAGGAAAGAGAGTGAGGCTTAGAATCAGGTGGGAAGTTTGGTTTTGGACCCCAGTTGTGACAAGTCATGGGACCTAGTGATATATTGCAAAGACTAAGCTGAGCTAACTTCTGATAGGATCATCAGCATGGAGGCTTAGGGATGTTCTGGTTTTCAGCCCCAGCAATTTGAAAAACCATGCTGTAATGAGGGATTATCAACATCCATAGAGGAGGTACTACCCACATTGACAAAATTACAATTCGTTGACATTTTTATGATGCCAAAAAAGGAAAGAGAAAAATATTTCCTGGCTTATCTGCCACAAATTAATGTTACTGTTTCATTAGATTTAGCTTGGAACTTCTTTAGTATGGTTTAAGCTTACTGGGACACTATTTAAACCCACTTCCATCAGTTCCTTCTTAGATTTCTCTAAACTGAGAGGATTTGGTATTTCTCTAAATGAATTCTACCAAATCAACTTCACTGAGACAGAGCATGAGTATGTGTAATAATTAAACTGTTTAGTTTTAGATCTGTAAGAAAAATCTTTTTAATATTTGAACAACTGCAATTTGTAACATGACAATCCCTAGTAAAAGCCCAAGCTGAAACTACCTATATGTGAGCATACATAATAGGAGTGTGCTGATAATGTTTGTTTAGCGAACAGACTAAACAAACATTAAAAGGCTAAAAAAAAAAAAGATACTTTTGCTCAAATGTAGTTTAATAATAGATGATTCCCAGTTGTATTACAAACTTTCATATACTAGAACTTATCAGAGATCACCAATTGATCTGTCTCTTTCAAGAATCCCAGGATTCATTTTAATATTCTTTACTGTGTGTTGCCCCCCTCTCATTGGTCTATGAGCCAATGAAGACACTGGCCTCCTTACTGTTCTTTGAACAAGACATTCCATATCCTGACTGGGCATATTCACCAGCTATCCCCCAGCATGGAATGCTCTCCCTTCTCAACTTTGCTTCCTTCAAGTCCCAGCTAAAATCCCAACTTTGATGGGAAGCCTTTCTTAGTCCCTCTTAATGCCAATCCTTTTCTCTTCATTATTTCACAGTTTATCTTGTAGGTTGGTACTACACACCAATTAAACATAATCTTCATTATTAACACCTTTTGAAGTAGCAAAGCAATAAATCAGGCCCTGAATTGTAGCAGTTGCCAGTTTTTGAGGTATAGATGCCCACCCTGAAAATTTAGCAATCAGGATCTCCTGTTAGAGGTAACTCCGGCACACCCTTGCCTATAGGTAAAATAGTATTGAACTTTTGGAATTCCCTTTAGTGATAAAACTATTCTGCTTTTACTCTAAGGGCAAAAAAAAAATATGGATTGATAGAACAGATTTTTTAAAAGTAGTCTAATGCAATTGAAAATGTGTTTGCAGGATAGCCCTGGAATCAGGAGGATCTTGAGTTCATATTCAGCCTCAGACACTTAACACTTAATAGCCATGTGACCTTGGGCAAGTCACTTAACCCCAATTGCCCAGCCTTCCCCCTCCAAAAAGAAAAAACAAGTGTTTGCAATTCTGATTTGTTTTTAAAAAAACAAACTCACTAGAAAACAAGAAATAAAGAGCATTCTACAAGTACAAAGAAGTGTTGTTCTCCTGTCCTGGGCACATATCTAAGTAAGATTCCTTAGATTCTGTCCCAACATGCCTTTAAACAAAAGGATGAAACATCAGGGCACCCAACAATCCACCAGGAACAGAACTGATGTACCTTTTTTTTCCCTGCTACTATTTTTATTTATCTTCCCTAAATCAGTTAAGAAAATTTGTCTGAGAAATCAAAGTGTTGGAGAACCTAAATTGGGCAAAGGAAACAACTACATCATTTCTCCCCTCAATTCCTACCCCTCAATATACCCAGTATTTCTCCCAAGTTGGGAAGAAATCATTTTGGCGGAAGACACCAGCTTGGAAAAACTCTTAATTATCTGGAAGTTGGTTAAGTTCCTTGCAATAGTTAGTCAATAAACATTAAGTTCCTAGCACTGTTCTAATTACTGGGGATATGAAGAAAAGTAATAGTTCCTTCTCTCAAGGAGCTCACAATCTAATAGTGGAAGTGGTTTGCAAATAACCATGTACAAACAAGCTGTATACAAGATAAACTGGGAAATAATGAAGAGAAAAGGATTGGCATTAAAGAGGGACTGAGAAAGGCTTCCCATCAAAGTTGGGGTTTTAGCTGGGACTTGAAGGAAGCAAAGTTGAGGAGGGAGAACATTCCACGCATGGACAGTGAAATTGTCCAGTCACGATATGGAATGTCTTGTTCAAAGAACAGTAAAGAAGCCAGTGTCTTCATTGACTCATAGACCTATGAGAGTGGGGGAAAGTGGGGGTGGGTGGTGGGAAGCCTCACACACAGTAAAAGATATTAAAATGAATCCTGGGTTTCTTGAAAAAAATGGATCAATTGGTGATCTTTGATAAGTTCTGGTATATAAAAGTTTGCAGTACAACTGGGAATCATCTATTATTAAACTACATTTGATCAAAAGTATCTTCTAAATTGTTTACTGCATCATAGTTTCATATATAAAACTGCTCATTTACACCTACTAGAATCTAAAGAATGTTCTGGAGAAAATGGAAATTCTTTTGCTACTAAACAAATATGAATAACTTCTAAGAAAACTAAATTGCTTTTTCTTTCTTTTTTTTCTGACTTTCAGCACTTTTGTGTGTCCTACTGAAATTATCGCTTTCAGTGACAGAATTGAAGAATTCAAAGCTATAAATACTGAAGTGGTTGCATGCTCTGTTGATTCACAGTTTACCCATTTAGCATGGTATGTGACTTATCTTTACATGTTTTTTGCTAAAAAAAAAAGTACATATAACTTTTTACTTATGACAATAAAAATGTTCTTAAGGTTCTATATCAGAATATTAAATAATAGGTTTATAAAGTAGAAAATGAACTGCTGGTCCAGTCAAAGTAAAATATGGGTGCTTAAGAAGACTGTTAACTTTTTAAATTGAGGCAAAGGTGGATTAAATGCAAAAGCTATGAAAAGATAAAATACATTTTTGTGGATGTGGCCAGTGTGGGGTGGGTCAAACTCCTCCTAAAGGTAGGGGAAAGTCACTGATAAGAGAGCCTTTGCCAGGGAAGAAAGTTTAGGGAACAGGAAAAGACAAAAAGCATGATACAAGTAAAACAAATTATCTTTGTTTTGCTTGACTATGCATGTTTATTACATGTCTTTTTTTTTTTTTTAGTCGAAGTGGGGAGAGATGGAAGATAAAGAAAATTGTTCAATTAAGCTGAATTTTTTAAAAATGAAAAAATGTGATGTTGACAAGGGTAAAAAACACTGAGTTTTTAAGTTGTGCCTATATTTTATTTGTGACTTGAGCTGAGAGAAAGTAAAATCCTTGAAATTTATCATTTTAAGGGGGCAGCTAAGTAGTGAAGTGAATAGAGCACGGGACCTGAGTTCTAATCTGGTTTCAGATACTTAACATTTACTAGCTGTGTGACCTTAGGCAAGTCACTTAACCCCAATTGCCCTGCTTTCCTCCCTCCAAAAAGACAAAAACAAAACAAAAGAAATTTATTGTTTTATTGGCAAACTTTTTTAGAGAGGCAGCATGGTATGGTTGAAAATGCTGAACTTGAGTGCTCCAGCTCTTCCTTTGTGAGCTTGGCAAGTTACTTGACCTCTTGAGACCTCATTTCCCTCATTGCTGAAATGAAAGGGTTGGACTAAAAGACCTCCACATCCTTTTCACCTCTGGATAAATGGCCCAGTGGTTATCTAGTAGAAGCATCATGGTGTTGGGAAAAACATCTTGACCTTTAAAATATTTGTTCTTGTCTAAGCCATCACACTCCCTATTCCCACTTCAGTTTTATATAAAGAAGAGATTAGGGATCAATGCCACTTGTGTGTCCTAAGCAAGACCCATAGACACGTAAACTACAGACTGAAGTGTGAGTGAGGAACCTTGGACTTAATTGGGCAAGTCATTTCTCTTTTCTGGTCCTGCTTATCTTTACCTGAGAATGATGACTGTACTTGAGTTACCCACCCTACCAGCTGTTTGTTAGAAAAGTGCTTTGATAACTAAAGATGCCAAACAGAGGAGCTAGGTTTGCTTGAAGACATTAGATGGGTCAAGGTACAGGTACGAAGCAGTGGTTTTCAGTTAGAGGTAAGCAGAAGGCATGTTACTCTGCTAAATATTCAAGGGTCAGGCTTCCATTTTAACAGTAAAGACATAGGAAATTAGGGTGATCAAGTTCAGTTAGTCTTTTATTTGTTATTGCTTTCTACTTTGTTGTTTATAAAATGGAGATGATTCTAAACTCACAAATGCTGTGTAGGTTTAACTGTTTTTAGCTTTAACTGTTTTTAGCTAATGAGAATTGCACTCTCTAAGAAATATACGCTTGATTTTTTTAAAAGGATTAATACCCCTCGGAAGCAAGGAGGCCTTGGGCCAATGAAAATTCCACTTCTTTCAGATTTGACACACCAGATTTCAAAGGATTATGGAGTTTATCTGGAGGACTCAGGTCACACTCTTAGGTATTTCCTTCCAAATATATTTCCTGCTCTACTTTTCTTAAAATGAATTTTCTTTGGTTTAGTAGATAACAAAATTTGTTCAAAAAATGATTTACATCTCTAAGGCTGCTATAAATGCTCTTGGAGTGTTAGGTAAATATAATACTGATAACTGTCTTTATCTTTATAGAGTTATATATATTATACCCATGTAAATAAAATATATTAAGAAATTAGCTATTTCAGCACATCATATATGTGTGTGTGTCCTATACACTGAAATATGCTATATGTACACACACAATATACTGAAAACCAACTCATCATTGGCATTGATGCAAATTCTTAAAGAAATATTTCATTGAACAATTTTCACTGTAATGTTAAATAAGAAAATTTTATAAAATTTGGTTGAAATAGCATTAGATGGATAATGATCTTCTGAAGAACTTAATTTGGATTTGTAGGTAGAACATATTTTTGAGCTATGCTTTTCTGTTCCAATAATCCCTAGAAGTCAGTAAGTAACTTTGCTAGGAAGGGTTTTGCCAGTTTTAAGAATAGGTTTTCTTTCCAATTAATTTTGTTTCACTTTCTAATCAATTAACAAGCTACCTGATGTAAGCTGCTTTGAGCCAGTGTCCTGCATGTATAGGAACATAATGATAATTCTACCACATTTTAATAGCATTAGTAGTATTAATTATTTTTCTAACAAAAATGATAGATTCTCTCTTTAGTCTTCATTGTACCAGTGTTTATCACATGACCTTGTCCTTATTAGTACTATCTTCTATCCAAACAGTTACTAGCCCATTATAGACAAAAATAAGGAAGAACACTGAAGGAGGGAAATGCCAGTTTTAATAGGTGTTAATTTATTTAATAAGTCACATAACATCTGTCTCCATTTCCTCATCCTATTCCCAGAATGGGAATAATAATAGTACCTGCTTGCCAGGGTTGTTATAAGATTAAAATGAGATTGATATTTGTAAAACTTTAAATGCTATATAAATTATAGCTATTATTATTATTATTATTAAAACTAATGATTCATCTTCATTCCTATTCTGATGCCTTACCCTGCTGTAGAAGGGACCCTGGGTTCTCCAAAACCATCACAGCAGAGACAAGCTTTTGCAGGAAAGGCTTTGAATACAGGCCTGCTGATGGACTGGGTGTCCGTTTGAGGATGATCCTAGCTAAGTCAGGCATGTGGTATTGAATATTTTAGCCACAGCAACTCCTAAAACACTCTCCTGAATTACCTAGGAGTTGAAATCCTGCTTCATTGGAAGGAAAACATTTACTGATGAAATTTAACATCCTTAAAGAATCAAAATTCGTAGTAAACTAAATAGAAAGAAAAATATAAATCAGGCAGATTAAGAAAATGAAGTGATTCCCAGAACTCATTCTTACTTTACCTGGAACCTTATCCCACTGCAGTCTCCAGGCCTTTGCATTGACTGTCTCCCGTGGCTGGAATACACTTCCTTCTCCATATCTCTGACTCCAAGACTCAGTTCAAATTGAGTCTTTCTCCTTAAACTTCCTTCTACTGTGTATGTATGTTATATATTATTTAGATCCTATTTTTATACTTGTTTTGTCCCCTGTTAGACAGCAGGGACTACTGTCTTGGCTTTTCTTTATATCCCCAGTGCCTAACTCATAGTAAGTACTTAATAAGTGTTTTGCTGATTAATAATCGATTTGCATAGAGATGATAATTAAATATATGCAAGTTGCTGAGGCCACTGAGAGTGTGAAAAGAAAGGCTGCCCAGGACAAAAGTCTTGGGGAACACCCAAAGTTAGACAAAGTGCTATCATTGATGAGCCAGCAAAGGAGATGGAGAGGGACCAGTCAGGTAGAAAGAGAACCAAGAGAGAATATTGTCATAAAATCCTAGAAAGGAGAGAGTATCCACGAAGAGAGAGAGTAGTCATCACTGCCCTGGGCTCCAGGAAGATCACGTTAGATGAGGACTAAGAAAAGACTCAGATCTGCACATTACAAGATCATTGTGAACTTTAGAGAGAGCAGTTTCAGTTGAGAAATGAAGTTGGAGGCAAGATTGCAAAGTTGATTGGTAAATAAGGAAAGGAAGTTAGGGGCAGTTTTCTAGGAGTTTGGCTCAGAAAAAGAGAGAAATGACACCAGAGCTTGAAGGAACAGGAATGGGAGGGTCTAGTGGAGGTTGGGAAAAATTTGTTTGAAGGGGGTAGGGAGAGACCCAGTAGATAAGGAAAGCTACTGAAGAAGTAGGAAGAGAGGGAGAGAAGGACCACCTCTGCCAGAGACTGAGAAGAGAGAGACTACCTGGGAATTACCTTAAGTCACTCCCGAGGAAGTACTGCTTTCAGATTCTTATTGATAAAATTAAATAGAACAAGTGATAAAAAGTTCTTGGGTAACAGTGTTTATTATCATTTACTTTTATTCTCCCAGTGTATATTTATCTTGTCTATATTTACATAACTACTCCACCCCTCCTATATACATAAGCTCCTTAAGGGCAGAAAATGTTTAATTTTTGAACTTGTATTTGGCAGTGTCAAGCACATAATCAATTCATAACAAAAGCTTGTTGATTAATTGCTTAGCAGAGAGACTAAAATATGGTAGGATATTTGTGTACAATTAAAGAAGGAATGAAGAAGGACTGTCCCAAGGGACTGTTTCAGATTTTATGTAAGGGTCATACATCCTGGACATTAGAAAGAGTAGAATAATGTTATCACCCTGGAAAGGAATTTCATTTCTCTTAATCATTCTTCAATTTTCAGAGGCCTTTTCATTATTGATGATAAAGGGATCCTACGACAGATTACAATGAATGACCTTCCTGTTGGTAGATCAGTCGATGAAACACTTCGTTTAGTCCAAGCATTCCAGTACACTGACAAACATGGAGAAGGTAACCTTTTTTTTTTTTTTTGCTGCTTTGGCCTTTTGTCTTATTAATCTAAAAAGTAGCAATGTAGCTTCCTCATGGTGAAATAAATTTAGGTACAGGAACTGTGGCTCAAATTGAGAGCTAACTCATTTCTACTATTTGAAGACAAATTGAATTTGTTTATAAAATTCATTTTAACACATTGTTACTAATACATTCATACGTACCATATTAGGGGGAACAATAAACAAAATCAAAAAACATTAGAAAAAGAAGAATCCAAGTACTTAAATCCCACACAATTTAAAATTGAGTTATTCTCAAGATTTACTGAAAGTAGTCATATATTTGTGACAGTGTATTTTTTTTTCAGATTAGGTTTCTGTAATTAAAGTTTGACAGATTCTTACTGTTTTAATGCAGCATTCATTTGTATTTGCCTATTCTAGTTTTTAAGAATATAGCAATTTTATTGAGTCTCCTTGTTGGGACTTAGTGGATACCTATCGTTAAGTCCTTTTTCTCTAGAGAGTTTTAATGGTGACCAAACTAAATTAAAATTTCAGGTTGTACAACTTCTGGTATTGATCATAAATTCCATAAAAGTACAACTTGGTGTCTGGGTCAATATGCACTTTGGTTAAAGGGGAAGTTCATTTTTGTTTGTCTTTCAGATACTCTTTTTGATGGACTAGCAAGTGAACTATGCTATTGGGTACAAAGTGCTAACTTTTATGTGGTTTGATTTGGTAAGAATATAAATAGCTGAGCTCAGGTCCCTTAAGATTTTTATTTGAACAAACTTTCTAACTAGTATTTGAGAAGCACTTAATTCAGTACTTTTTTTTATTGTTAAATTTAACTAAACATAAATTGGCAATGGTGAAAGTAGGCCAGTTTTCTGCTGGCCAATTCAGCATCTTAAATTCCTTGCTAAGGGAAAACAATCTTACATAAAAATAGAATCTCGGTCCCCTAAGAAGAATTCTTTTGTAATTGTGTAGCAGTAGCATTTAGTTCTGGTAATTAAAAAGATACTTTTTTTTTTAAAGGACTCAGTTGTTGGGGTTTTTTTTTTAATTTACATTTGTTTGTATGTTCTTTCCCCCATTAGTCTGCCCTGCTGGTTGGAAACCTGGTAGTGAAACGGTAAGTTAAGCTCATGTGGCTTGGGACTGAAATCAAGGTAGATTGGGAGGCAATAACCAGCTAAGCTTAAAATGTTGTTTCTCGTGGTAGCACCATCTTGATTTTTGTTAATAGAGCAAATAAGCCTCCATTGACAGGCAGAAATGTCAGAGGGTAAAACTTCTTAGGCCTCTAGGGAGGGTAGTTGGAGCAGGAAGAAACAGCCAGTTTCAGTATGGTAAATTTGAAAGCCAAGCATTAGGAGAAATGTGCTTTTTAAAAGGGAAGAAAATTATGGAGATAATTGTGTAAGTTAGAGAATCCCTCAGGGTTCAGATGTGGACCCTTAACTTAGTAGATTTTAACACTTAGTGAAATTATTTTCCGTAGTCCAAAACAAGAAATAGTCATAACAGTTCCAAAAGTGAAAAAAAGTGAGTAAACCTGACTTAGGTTTCACCTAAGCTAAAGCTTTGTGGCTTTGTTCTTTTGTCACCTTTTAAGGAAGGAGTGAGTGGAACCAGAGGGAGGCCCTTTAGATTAGAGCCCCCTTGTAAATTTTAGGATAAATCTTTGACCAAAAGAAAAGAAAAATGTTGAGAATCACTACTTTGAGCCAGTTCCACCATTTTGTTGTTAAACTTTGACAATATCTTAAGGTCTGTTCACATCCAGTATCATTTCCCTATAGAGTGAACTCCTGTTTGTTTATTATAGAAAATGCCAATTTGCTGAGGTGGCACAGCTAGTTAGTGGCAGAGCTGGAACTACAAATCAAGTCTCCTGACATCTAGTCAAAATTCACATTCATACAATTCTTTACAATACACAAAGTACTTCTTAACAGAATATAGGAGGTCAGTTTCCATTACACCAAATTCTTCCTTAAATAATTAAGTGCTATGGAGTCAATAAAAATTCTCAGTGAAATGCAAAAAGCATATTTTAGTGTGTGCTTTAAGATGCAAAGCTCATGACATGGACTTGGATTTGACTAACTTAATTGTAGACAGAGTTACATATACATTATATAGTAACAAAGGCAAAAAGACCTCTTAAATAAGATTAGTAGTAAGGGAGATTTTATGATGTGTTGCTATCTTTTTCATTACAAGATTTTTTATTTAATCATTCATTTTGCATGCTACTTGTCAGAAACTGCTATTGTGAGGTATAACATTGTTTCAGGGAGTGGCTAGGTGGCACAGTGAATAGAGCACCAGCCCTGGAGGCCTCAGACACTTAACACACACAAAAAAAAAAAACTAGCCTTGGGCAAGTCACTTGACCCCGGTTGCCCTGCTTTCCCCCTCCAAAAAGCAAAAAAAAAAAAAAATTCTTTCAGAAACCTTTGGGTTTCTAGCTACTAAGCCAGGTTATCAATGCACTCATAATACTTTCTTTTTCTTGAATATACTTCAACAAGTATTTATTTAGAGGACAGCAACTGTGTCCAAGGTATTCTACTAGGTTTTAGTTTGGGAATAGTTTCAGATTTTAAGAATCACTGACCCTGGGGCAGCTAGGTTGAGCAGTGAATAGAGTATCAGCCCTGGACCTGAGTTCAAATCAGGCCTCAGACACTTAACACTTATTAGCTGTGTGACCTTGGGCAAGTCACTTAATTCCAATGGCCCTGCCTTCCCCCCTCCAAAAAGCAAAAAAAAAATCACTGACCCTACTCACCCTCCAAAATTATATATTAGAAGAATTTTAATGCTCCCATTAAAATTGGGATAGCTTAGATCACTTAACCAGAAATTTTGTCTGGGAGAAAATTACTTTTAAAATATATTAACATCTGTAGACATGCTCTTTCAATGTGCTTGGCTTAATTAGATCAAACCTGAAGAAGCTATGAAAGCCTGGTGGCCAAAAGAAGAGTTGTAAGTATATTGAGGGGATTTGTATGCAGATGTTAATTTATTAAATGAATTCTAAATTTGTCGCTGGAGCATTTCAAATGGATAGATATAAAGAAATGAGTTATACTCAACCTATGCTAAATGTACCCGTCTGATGATAGTGTTTCACTAACAAATGACAGTTTGTTTCTTTGGTCCCTCCCAGCTCTAGGCCTATGAGCCTTTGATCATATATGAAAATACAGTTTAAGTCATAGGAATATGCATCATTTTCTACAGACAAGTAAAGGGCAACTGCTTAGTCAAGTGGTTTTTCAGATGTGAAGACATAAATAAACGTACTGACAATTCTCACTTAACATTATGCAAAAAACCACCTATGTTAACTTTACTGTACTGTGCTCTCTCTCCCCAGCACCTGCCCCTCAGCTCCACATTTCACACCCTCCCCACATCTCACCACCACCCCAACCAAAAAAAAACAGAAATCTTGCCAGTGAAAGCAGAACAGCAGAGAGATTGCCCTCAGATGAGGGCTTGGCTTGAGACCTTGGCTTCACTCTGCCCACCTGCCCCCTTATGTCTCTCTTCTGTCTATCCACATGTCTGTTGTCTAGCTTCCATATATTTGGCCCCCATGCATTCTTCCTCTCAGTTCTGGCCATGTCCCAGCATGTCTCTCCCCAGCCTCTCCATGTTTCTTCTTCTGTTCTCACTTCTCTGTCCCTAGCACCCACATGTCTTTAAGCCTTTTGCCAGACCCCTCCCTCCAATAGCTCGGGGCCCCCCTTCCTGCCTCTCTACTTTTGCCACATGCAGGTAAAATCAAATTATGTAAAAATTGCTTTACATAGATGTCTGCAGAACAGTCTACTTAGGTAAAGCAAGAATGTGTGTACTTGGGATATAATGATGTACCTTCTGAATAAATTAATGACTTTCTTCTTTCTTATACAGATAATTCCAGATCCAGCTGGAAAACTGAAGTATTTTGATAAACAAAATTGAAATGTTTTCTCAGGTCATGTCTAGTTCAAAAGTTACAAATAAAATTTTAGTGGTTTTGATACTACTTTGTGTTTGTAATGATTGGGATGTACTTTAGTAGGAGGAAAAAGAAGGGGACATGACATTATAGCACTAGGAAACACTATTCCCCGAACATATGTTCCCCATAGGTATTTGATAAATTATACATGGTACAATGAAAGTTCAAAGTGGACAGTAACATGTCTTGTAGGATTTACAACAAGGAAGGAAAATCTACTGAGAACTCTTTTTATCTTTCATTTCGAACAAGAAAGGGACAAATACTCAAGTTTTCAGACCCTACTGAGAAGAGGCAGGCAAAGATACCCTGCTTTATAAAAAGAATCTTTGTCATCATCAAAAGGCACTGTAATGCTGAAGTTGTGAAAATGTGGTGCAGTTGTTTGACAGACAGGAATTCCTGTAGAGTCCATTTGGCATATGCAAATGAAATATTCAAATAAGCAGTATAATTCTTTTATTATATCACATACACTTTGAAAAGTTACTGATGCACATAATAGCCCTTAAATATTTAATTATCCATCATTTTTTACTATATGTCTATACCCTTAAATTATATCAGTTCCTGTATCTACTCTCAGGGTCACAAGTTATTAAATTTAGTGTCCCTTGAGCCCCCTTTTACTTGCCCTAAAACATTTCTTCAAGTATCATGAATCTATCAACAAATATTTATTAAAGTACTTACTACTGTGCCATGTGCACTATACTAGGGATACAAGAAACAAAACCAAAATAAGTCTCTGCCTTCAAGGAGTTTACATTCTAATGAAAACACATACCTGCATATAGAGAACATATACTAAATGAATCCAAGGTGTTTAGCAAAGGGAAAAGGAGATACAAAAGGCAACTGAATAATTCCTTAAAAATTAGAATTGGACAAGTGGAAACCAATGACTTTATGAGACCATCAAGAATCAGTCAAAATCAAAACAATGAAATAATATAAAATAGCTCATTGGAAAAAAGATTCGGGAAAGATAATTTAAGAATGAATTGGGTTACCTGAAAGCCATGATCAAAAAAAGCCTGGACAGTAAGTATCTTACAAGAAATTATCAAGGAAAACTGCCCTGCTATCCTAGAATCAGCGAGTAAAATGGTCATTGAAAAAGTCCACTGATAATCACCTGAAAGATCCCAAAATGAAAACTCCAAGAAATATTGTAGCAAAATCCCAGAAAGAAACAATGCAACAGAAGTTTTAACAAATGGTAAAATGATCAGAGTGAACCATTAATGTTGACATATTCTACATGTACAGCAAAATAATGTGTCACAAGTGTTTAGAAAAATCAGCTTGTCCTTCGCTGGCAAAGAAGAAAATGGAAGTAATAACTAAATTGGGTTATAAACAATTTAAATTTTGAGTTTAACATGTTTGTTCTTTATCCAAAATTCCCCTTCTGGCAGTTCTGACAGGTGTGATCATTCTCTATGAAGATGAGAATACTTTTTCAGCCCCCACAAATCTTTTCCTACCCTCCTTAAATACCATACACTTTCATCCTGTTTCCAAAAGATAGCATTTTTTTAGGGTGTCAATGGATAGTAGCTGTTCCACTGGCTTTTTGATGCATTGCACCTATGAAATGTCGATGGCCATCTAAATATAACATGGAATCTGAAATAAAAGAAAGATTGCTACTTGAGAAACTTACCACATCTCAGCAAATCAGGACATAAGTAGACAATGGAAACAAGTGAACCAAATGATATGCCACCAAAATCTTCTAAAAGATTTTTCTCTGACAATCATTTGCTATGCAGAAGATCACCAGGGATATCCCCTAGCCCATCTGTCACCCAATTCACAAGTCAGAAAATGAAGGGGAAGGTAATCATAATCCTAGCTAATAATATAAATATGCTCCATTCCCCTTGGTCATTTGTTAAATGGAAGCTTAGGAAACTTTGAAAAGTAGCATGAGAAGATTCCCACTCTTGTGCTCACAGGTGGAGGCTCTGACTGCAGGGCAGGCTCTGGTTGCTACCACCAATCATTAACAGTAGGAAGGAGTATCTCCTGTAAGTCCGCATATGCTACAGAGGCTATGCACAAGCCTTTTCTTTGCAGAAATGGGAGACTATATATAAAAGAATGAACAACTACATATACCACCAGACTTGCTTTCATGCATTGGTTAATATCAGAAACTACTTTTATTTGACTTCTATTGTTAGAAAAGATGACTGATTGGGAAGTGGAGAGGGAAAGGAAAATGTGGATGACATAAAAACAAGTGAAAAGCAATAGCAGGAAAGGGCACATGCTAATGAGAATGACCCACCTGTTTTGGCAGGGGCTCTCAAGCCTAAGCTTGGGAGCTCACAAGCAGAGATCCTAAGAATTTACTATACAAAGTAGTGTGTCCAGGCATCAAAAGAGAGAGAGCTATGTGAGTGTGTGTGTGTGTGTGTGTGTGTGTGTGTGTTTAAATATAACAAGTAACAAAGACACAAAATTCTGACAATGTTTTCCCCCTCATTAAAAACATCAACCACTGTTGCTTACCTCCATAAGTTTTGGGAATCACCGATGGCACTTCTTTTTCAACAAAAAATGTGAAATGGAAGATATTGGTAGTCTTGTGCTCTTTAGTGCCAGGGAAAGATACTTCACTGTGTACTCTAACTTGAATGTGATTCTTTTCAGTAAAACAAACCTAAGAGAGTATTTTTAAAAAGAAAGAGAAACTTAGCCAACCACATTACTAAGAATAAGAAAAATAGGTTGTTAAAAGAGAAAAAAAAACCTAAGATACAGAAACATATCTCCTCTTCCTTTACTGCAAAATAAAGGAAATATTTAATTTTTCATTTCACACCTACCTGGGAAGAAAAGAATAGCAGTGATCCAATTTCAACAGGGCTCTGAAACATGATGTCATCTACAGCAATTAGAAAAGGTCTGGAACCACTATTGATGGAAAAGAGAATTGAATTTCAAGGGTCTACAAAGAGTAAAGATTATTTCTATTTCTCTTTGGCCCTGGGACCCCAATGTCTTGATGGTGACGACCTTTCCAGAACCATTATTTCAGGAAAACCCCAATAATGCTTCACTCCATTCCTTAATGCCAAGTCATCTTCTTGACAGTCTCACCAACTAACTTGCATCCTAAAGTATACATCTTCCAACCCAGCCTTCCCTACCCTACAATTCTTCAATCATGACCAAAATCAACTCTTCCACTGTTCTACTCCCATAAGGCTCCACTTACCATCCCCATAACTTTTAGGACTAAAGTACCCTGCCTAGGGCCACAACTTTCTTATGTCTGTTGGTTTCCCTACTAGAATATGAACTCTTTCAAGTCAAAGACTATCTTTGCTTTTGTATTTGTATTTCCAGAGCTTAGCACAATGCCTAGTACACAGTAGGCATTTAATAAATACTTTTTCATTCATTCTTCCTTATGCCAGGTAGACTCATTATTAAAAATCAATTTTAAAAAGAAGAAAGAAATTACATTGGCAAGACAAGAGGGGCCAGTCTGACACCAGACCTATGTCAAAAAACACCCTCCTCTCAGCAGATCTAAAATATGACAGAAATACTTTTCTTAAATCAAAACTCAATGCTTTATTTTTAGGAAAAGCACATCTAGACCTCACCAAAATATTTGGAATTACTATCAATGTATATATCACAACTTACGCAAAATTACAAGCAGTAGCCCAACCAAGTTCAAATGCTTTTCTCATAAGGAAACCTCCAAAGATTCTATTGAAAATGTTCCGTTCCTGTGTTTAAAATACACAAACTTATATGTAACACATAAATCAAAGAAAGAACTATACTAAGGAAATTGGAGAAATCAAGCCTTAAAAAGGACTCTCAGAATAGTCACAGGTAAAGATGGGAATAATTCACCAGTAGGCTTTCTAGTTGTTTACTATTTTTCTTCCTCTCTAATATACAAGCACAGACTAAAACAATTACAATACCTGAGGATGGCACACCTGAAGGCTCTTCAATTTTGTATCTTCCATCCACACTGAATCTGGAGGCAAAATTCGACTTTGAAAACTTATACTCCTGTACAAATTCAGATTTGTTCAATTATTTCAGTATGAGAATTTTATTAATAAGATACAAACATCATCAAGAGACTTCTGGCACAATCAAGGAATGAAAAACTGCCATAATGCTCCAAGTACAGGTTGCACTGGATTTTTGTTTTATTTCATTTCTTCATGGATTCTGCCTGTACAAAACCTTTCTGTAGCATGTAAAACATAAAATATAAGCATTCCTTTTTGATATATGCCTTGACAAGTTTTTTTGTCCTTTCAAAGAGAACTCACTTTCCTGAAGCAGCCTTAGAGTAATACAATAAGTCATATTTAGTTTTAAGGTTAACAAACAGGAAAACAGAACAACAACAAAAAAAAAAAAAAACCCAGGTAACCTGCCAAGGGAGGAGTGACAATTGGGGTCCATGCGAGTGGAAAAAGAGTGACATAAACAGGACACACTGAAGAAGGAAAATCAAAAAGGCCAGAGAACCTTTGGATATGGTGATGCTATGGAAAATGAAGACTTAATGGCCCTGTGAATGACAAGCATTTTATCAACAGGAAATAATAAAGTGACACAGACCATCACAGTATCATGTACATTTATATGACAAGCCTTATTTGTAAACATTTGGGCCCTAAAATAAATCAGACTCACTGAATTTTAGGGCTGGACTCAGGAAGATATGAGTTCAAATTTGGCCTCATTTACTAACTGTAAGACCCTGGGCAAGTCACTTAGCCCTGTTTGCCTCAGTTTCTTCATCTGTAAAACAAGCTGGAGAAGGAAATGGCAAACTACTACAAGTATCTTTGCCAAGAAAACCCCCAAACGGGGTCACAAAGAACTGCACAGAATTGAATGAGTGAATTACAGCAAACAGACCAAAGAACAACTTCCCCAAAGTCATATTGTTCAGCCACCAATGAGCCCAAAAGCAAGATTCCATCACATCCTGCTGGGTCTTTGTTTTTGGCTATTATGGCTGCTGTTGTTTTCTGGTGCTACACAGAACACAAAATGTGCTCCTTTGTAATCAAACATATTTTGTACTATTCATCTCCTTTTCCCATGACTTCCCACACAATCCTACCTCTGTTCTCAATGCAATTAATCTTTGTTGCTTCATTTTCCTCTTCCTCACTGTTTACTTTCTCTGAAAAGTTCAGGTCAATTACTAAGTATATAGGCCCTGGTGCAAGAATATGTAAGGATTATTACAAGACGTGCAATAATACCTAGTAACTAGAAGGTATAAATAGTGAAATATGATGTGAAGAGTTGAGTCAAGTCAGAAAAAGAGGGGAATTAGGATCTTTGGTTGTTGTACAAGTTGGACATCTCTGGAAGCTGTTGGTATTAATCCCACTGTCCCTGCCAGGATTTCACTCCTTCCTTTCCTCTGCTTCACAAAATACTGGGCCTCCTTCAAAGCTCAGTTCAGGTACCATCTGCTATATGAGGCCTACTAGATTGGAGAACCCAGCTATTTTCCATTAAACCAGACATTAAAGAGATTTGAAAAAAAAATATGTAAAACAACATTACTTTTTTCACTAAATTTTTTGTTTTGTAAAAATAATTATTAATTATAATTTATTATTAAATATGTATTTATATAGCATATATTTATTTTTATTATCTACTAATGATTAATTATTTAAAAGTTATGTTAACATGCGATTGGCTTATTGCTATTTTTAAATGAATAAATATCTTAAAATGTTATTGGTTTTAATTTTTTTTTTTTTTTGGAGGGGGAAGGCAGGGCAATTGGGGTTAAGTGACTTGCCCAAGGTCACATGGCTAGTAAGTATTAAGTGTCTGAGGATGGATTTGAACTCAGGTACTCCTGACTCCAGGGCCAGTGCTCTATTCACTGCTCCAACTAGCCACCCCATTGGTTTTAATTTTTAATGTGACAGATTCATACTAATACATATAACCCACATAAATAAAAACTCTCTGCAGTCTTCAAAATTTCTTAAGAGTGTAAAGGGTACTTGAGATAAAAAAGTTTTGAGAACCACTGCTTTAGGGCAAGGATTATTTTGGTTTTGTCCCTATATTCTCAAGTGCCTATCACAGCACTGGGCACAGAGCAGATATTTAATAAATATTTGCTGAATAACTATAGGCAGAGCTTCACAACTTGGAACAGCCAAGGAAATGTAGTGATCTCTAAGCCATCTCCTATAATACCCTCCCTACAATGTCCTTTTCATTTCAGAATGGAAACTAGAGAACCAACCCCTTAGTAAAGCAACTACTAACATCAAAATTATTCTCAGATTTACTGAAGAACAACTAAGATCGGAGCTTATGAAATAAATGTGAAAAAAATCACACTCCTTTACTGGAGGAAGAGAAATGAATTCTTCCAATGCATTAATAGGATCTAAAAACCTTCTCTGCTTGAGATGACAGTGAGGTAAGGAAACATTATCTTATCTGTGAACCTAATCTCAGTGTGAACCTAATCTCAAATCAAAGCAATTTGAACCAGGTCCAGGGTACCAAAAGAGGTATACACAAGCTGTGGACACATTTCTCACAAATTTATTTTTGCTACACAAAGTGGAAAAGTACGTAGCTTCCTAGACATGCCAATTCTTCAAGGACCTCAGATTTCATCAGTGAAGATGCCATCTCCAACTAATGCAGACCCATAGAGAAAGTTCCATGAGTAGCTATGGAAAAATTTCATCCCCTGGTGGTCAACCTTCTGATGATAGGATTCTTCAAACCCAAACATAGATCACACATTTACTGACACCCCAATTCCTAGAAAGAAACTGTTCCTGCCAATGTTTGTGTTCCATCGACCTAGTCTAAAATCCCATGTCACCTCCATGACACCATAAGGCTTTAGATAATGACTCAAGGCAAAGTAGTCATTTTAAAATGTGTCTGTCAATTTGAAATACATTACACTTAGCTCATCAAAAAGTCCATATTCAACAGATACTCTCCCTCTTTTTAAGCTGTCTTCCCCAACTTGCCTTGGGTCTAGAGTGTTAAGGAACATGTTATGAACTGCATTCCTTTCTTCTGCAGTGGGAGCCATCTTCAATAAGGATGCAGTACTGGAGGCAATCCTCTTCACCTTATTCACTAGAAAATGGGAAATTCAAAAAGTTCACAAAAGCAGTATCCAAGAAGCCTATACTATACTCTTTCAATCAATTGCAACTAATACAATCTTGTCTCTCTAAATGTCTACATCCTTGCAGCATCATGTAATGTTAAGAGTAATAGCTGGATCCAAATCAAATACAAGTTCAGCAGCATTGATATTTTTGTCATATTCTAGACTGGTAGTTTAAGGAAGCAAAGAGGATAGAGTTTATTTTAAAAGCTGATTTATTCATTTTGGTGTTTGTTTGTTTTTTAATGAAGGCAATCAGGGTTAAGCAACTTGCCCAGAGTCACAGGACTAGTAAATGTCTGAGGTCACATTTGAACTCAGATCCTCCTGACTCTGGGCCAGCACTCTATCACCACCTAGACGCCCTTGATTTATTAATTCTTCATAGTAAAATCGAATTATCTTCTCCCACCAAAGTACACTTTCTCATGAAGTACAGTAATGCCTCATTCATCTAAAAGCACTATGTGGCTAATTTCATGTAAAAAGGGCCCAGTTCAAAGAGCACTTCTTCTAAGTTGCCTTCTTAGCTTCTCCCATACCTTACCTCCAATAGCCCTTAGTACCTCTCATATATTGTCACATTTTGTTTTGTGCTGTTTTTATCATTCTGGTTCTTTCCTGTCTCCCAACCCCAGCCAAAATGTTTCAGTCTCCTAGAAGGCAGGGATTCTGTGTTATACTCATATTGTGTTGCCTTTCATGCCTCATAGCTCAGAAGTCAATCAATAAGCTAATGAATTTATTAGAACATATTAAATAATCCTTGGGGGTAAAGGACTTTGGCTCAGTTCATAAAGCAGCAAAAACATATTAGCATTTGAATTTGGGATTCAGCAAATTAATAATGTTCATTCCTGATTTAGGGTTTACAGTTCAATCCAAGTCCCTGGTTAAAGTGGGTGAGGTTTCTAAAAGGCAAATCTAAAAAATTAGCCATTTCCCACATGAAGAGAACATGTGATTAGCAAGTAATTTCAGTAAATAATCTTAAAATCTCCCCAACAGTCTACTTAGCATGTTTTCTTAGGCTACTATATACAAAGTGGCATACATTCTCCTTGCTTGAAGAGTTCTTCTTCCTCTGGACCTTCAGGGACTAGTGGATTTACAAAAGCTGGCCTGAAGAGGGAGAAAAAAATACATACATACATATGTATGTGTGTTTGTATGTGTGTATATATATGTGTGTATGTATGTATATATGTGTGTATGTATAGAGAGATACATACATGTAGTATATATACACACATACATAATAATATATGTAGGCATTAACTTATACACTCGTATATGTGTATGCATGTCAAGATATGGTATTTAGTCAAAGTTGAGGTTGTCCTTTCGTTTTTCCAAATCTTCCATCTTTTTCTCTGTGTGGCTGATATGGTACAAACTTTTAAAAGTCTTATGATACAGGTATTAGTTGTATCGAGGTGTGCTTATTCATTTTACAAAAAGATTCTCCATTTTGTCAAAGGCATAAGCACCTAGACAAGAAAAAGCTAAAAGGTGTTAAAAATTAAATTAAGGTAAGTTCTCTCCCTCAAGGGCATTTTGACATATTTATTTTAAAATATTTATATATATATATATATATTATACATTTAGTCAATTATATAAACAATATTATGTACTTTGACAAACTTACCAAAAAATCCAAATATCATCACTACTAACAAGCAATTTGATGACGTCTCCTAACCCCTAACCCCTCTTCTGGTCCAGTACTGTGATTTTAACAGTATGGAATTGCTCTGCCACGGTAATTCCCTCTACTTATTGAGATTTTCAATTTACTTCTTTCTTTAAAGAACTGCCAGAGTCACATGACTTCCTTGTGACCATCCCCGAAAAAATTAGTCAGAGGCAGAATTCAAATCTAGATCTCCTTCTGCCAAAATAGAAAAGAGGGCTGAGGAAAAGATGAGTCTGTCCCAGAATGGGTCATTTGGAGGCAAATATGGACAGAGACAGGGACTAAACTTGGGATCTTCCACTACTACAATGAAATAATAGGTGCAAACCTCCTTCTACCAATCTTCTGCCATTTATATACTGAGAAAGTTGTCTAGAGCACTGAGAGGTTAGCAGTGACTTGCCCACTTCCTACACAGGTCAGGGCCAGGGGTTAGCCCCATGTCTCCACGTCTCTGAAACACTCTCTGTCCATGAGACCAGAACTTCTCAAAATGTGGTCTTCAGATCTCTAAGAACCACTGAAACCCTTTCAGAGCTGGTCCTTAAGGTCAAAACCATTTCCATAATAGTACTAAAACGTCATTTCCTTATAAGATACTCTTGTTTTTTCCAACTACATAGATTGGTACATAGTGTACCTAGATTTTCTTCATATTCTTCAACAAAAAACAACAAATCACACTAGACTGGATACAGAAGCATATAGGAGAACAGAGCTGTCTTCTGGCAAGTCAAGCATTAAAACAACTGCAGAAATACAAACTTCTTACTTGTTTTGGAAAATAAGAGTAATTTTTCATAAAACTGTATCATTTATATTAACATGTAATGGGCTTATCATCATTATTTTTGTGAATCAATAAATATTTTAATTATTTATCAGCTTTATTTTCTAATATGGAAAATACCAATATAATATATACACACACATATAATATACACACACACTACACATATAGATATAGATACACAAATACACATCAACAACAAGTTCTTCGGGGTCCTCAGGGGCAGCTAAGTGGTGCCTTGGATAGAGCACTGGGTCTGGAGTCAGGAAGACCTGAATTCAAATTTGACCTCAGACACTTACAAGTTGTGTGATCCTGGGCAAGTCACTTCATGTGTCTGCCTCAGTTTCCTCATCTATAAAATGGGCTATAGAATGAAATGGTAAATCACTTCAGTATCTTTGCCAAGAAAACCCCAAATGGGGTCATGAAGAGTCAGACATGACTAGAAAATGACGGAACAACTTTGTGGTCTTTGATAATTTTCAAGTCTTGTAAAGGAGACCTGAGACCAAAAAGTTTGAGAATTGCTACATTAAACCACTCTGTCTTTGAATTAAATATGACATGCTTTAAAAGTATACTATAGGTAGCACACATCCTTGAATATATATGGATTAACTGTCCTAGACCACGTACATTAGTTTGACAAAGTGAGGTTTCTATTTTAACTAAGCCACATGGTATTTGGTATTTATTTGTCCATTCAACAAAAAAATTTTTTTAAGAATCTGACTGATTTTTTTCAAAGCTAGTACACAGCTAAAGGATGTCAGATAGAACTCAAATTTGATTTGTGGTTCACTCTAGTGCTGTGAACAAAATATTAGTAACAAATATTCTCAAGAATAGCCAAAATATGTTTAAAGTGAATTTAAGGGAGAAGAAACAGGAAGAGTATGTAAGTAAGAAGATTATAGAATCTAGCTTTTTCTTTCTTTTTTTTGGGGGGGGGAGGGCAGTTGGGGTTAAGTAACTTGCCCAAGGTCACACGGCTAGGTTTTTGTTTGTGTGTACGTTAAGTGTCTGAGGCCGGATCCGAACTCAGGTCCTTCTGACTCCAGGGCCAGCACTCTACTCACTGCGCCACCTAGCCGCCCCCTAGCTTTTTCTTAACCAAATAAATTAACTTATTCCACTAGAAATAACTAAGTCAATTGACTTAGAAATCCAATTTAGTTCCTGTGGAATAAAAATAGTAAAAAAATACTGGTGACATATTACACAGTTCCAGTGTTCTAAATTAATAATTACCCTTTGTTTTCAGGATCACGGGCCACCATTACAAATGTTGCATCCAAGACAGGATGGTAAACTGTATCATGTAACTAAAATAAAAAAAGAAAGAGTTCAGATAGAACAGGTATTGACTATAAATCATGCCATAATTCTAAACTAGTACTATGACTTTAAGAAATAGTCATGTAAAAATAACTATGAACATCTATGAGATCCTTATTATCTGACTGACATACTGGCAGGTAACATGGAATAGTGGGTGGAGAGCCCTAGAGTCAGAAAGACCTGAATTCAAATCCTGCCTCTGGGGTAAGAGATCCTAGCAAGTCCTTTAACCTTACCAGGTTAACCTTACCAGATAACTCTCTGTGATTATACATGATAGATCAGGTGTTAATCTGCATCGGTGAAGGGAATTTCCTCACTAGGAGTTCTATACCAACAAAATCATAGGTTCCATCAAAATAAAAAAAACCTTTCTCACACACAACGCTCCAAATTTTTTCATAAATGTTAAATTAATCTCACCAATAAACTCCCACAGGCCTATCATCAGATAAACCTTATGAAGGTGAGTCTTTTACTCCCTATATAGAGGCCTATCTAAACAAGCTGCTGACACTGAAAAATGGAAAATATAACAGAACAGATACTGACAAACTACCACCAGCCAGTTGGTATAATGGATAAAATGCTGGAGTTGGAATTAAGAAGAACTGGCTTCAAAATCTGTCTCAGATACTTATTAATAACTATGTGACCCTAGACAACTCACTTAACCTTTCTAGGCCTAAATTTATTCATCTATGAAATAAGGGATTTGGACCCCAAATCAGAAATCTCTTCCAACTCTAAATCTCTGATCTTATGCTCCTTAACCAGCTCCTCAGGAAGCTTATCTTATGTAAATCAATCATATAGAAAGAGATAACATTTACTGTGCTTTGTAAACCAAAAGGCACTATATAAAAATTGCTAATCTGCCACAAAGAAGAAACTAAAAAAGCCTAGGAATCCACATTAGTCACTAAATGCTGGAGCACTTTGCCAAGTAGAGAGAAACTGTAGACCAGGGCAACACCAATTTTAAAAACATCATTTTTTTTTTTGCTTTTTTTTTTGCTTTTTGGAGGGCAAACTTGCCCAAGGTCACACGGCTAGGATTTTGTTTGTGTGCGTTAAGTGTCTGAGGCAGGATCCGAACTCAGGTCCTTCTGACTCCAGGGCCGGCGCTCTATGCACTATGCCACCTAGCTACCCCAAAACATCATTTTTTTAATCTTAAAAAGGAAGCTAGCAGACAAGCATGTGCATGTGATACTGCCTACAAAACAAGTTTGCAGAATGCTTGGTCAGAGAACCAAGTGAATGAGATCATCCCCAGGGCACTTAAGGAAGAAACAGGAAAGAATATATAAATACATGAAATGGGGGACTGTAAAAGATTTTTTTTAATTGTCTGCTCCATCACTGATAAGGGAACATCCATGTGTGGGAGCAACTCTAACACCAGACTTCTCTTAGATCAGGTTCAAGGTTGGGACACAATGAGGTATTTGAAAGTCATTGACCATTTAATACAAGGAGGCTGACTTTGCCCTAATATAGAAAGAATACACACCAAGGATATGGGGGAACTTAACTTTTTTGGAAACAGTCCTCCTTGTCACCATATGCAGACCCATGTGGTCAGCAGGGCAGGGCAAGCAGGGTTACTCAAATGGGTCCAAGGGGTCTAGATTCCAAATGACTAAGATTTTTTTATGCCCTTAGATGACCAGGAATAAGGGAACAAGCATTTATTAAGTGCATAAGCATCTCATCAGAGAATCCAGGGATAATTATGCAGGACAATCAGGGCAGTTTTATCTTCATTTAGGTAAAGCTTCCCCATGTTGTCAGCAGGAAGAAGGAAAATGCTGGTCCTATCACAAACCACACCAGTGAGATCATTCTTGTCACTAACTAGTAAGCTGTTAGCAAGATGGCAACTCTGATGACGGGTGCAGCTTATTCCTTTAAAAGGAAGTAACTGAAGACAACTAGGTGTCACAATGGATAGAGCACTGGCCCTGGAGTCAGGAAGACCTGAGTTCAAATCCAGCCTCAGATAACTCAACACTTACTAGCTGTGTTACCCTGGGCTTAACATAACCCCATTTAACCCCAATTGCCTTGGGGGGATAAAAGAGGAACTGGTCTCTCGTAAAGGTAGAGGTACAAATATAGGATCATGGATTCACAGAGCTAAAGCTGGAAGCAACCTTAGAGTTCACAGAGTCTACCCATCCCCCTTTTACAGGATTTGCCTAAATCAAGCATTCAGAAACAAAGCAGCTACTCACCTGACACATGTGCATCTTGACTTCCATAGATGTCTTTCCAACCCAACTCACATGTCCAATGAATTTAATGTCATTTTCTGGACTTATGACTTTCTTACGTAAAGCTGAGGAAAAAAATACAGAGAAACTTGACTGACTAGACCCTAGCCCCCTTTTACCTACTCTGAAGTTGGACTGCCAGATATAATGTTTAGAGAAAAAGATGAAGAACCCAGTAAAGCCAGGTTAAATTTAGATCTAATAAGTGCTAACAAATACTTGTTACAAAGTGAATTGAATAGAGGCTACACAGCTGTCTTCCTATCTGGCTTATCCTTGGAGGAGAAAGGAGCCTAGGCAATGTCTCCAGAGAAAGTATGCCACAAGATATAGTGGGGGGCGGAGTCAAGATGGTGGAGTAGAAACAGGACTTCCTCAGGGCTCTGGCTTCCATCTCCTCCACTTCATGTAAAAGGGGACTCTGAACAAACTTTGGAGCTGCAGAACCCAAAAAATGACACAGAGAAGGTAACCTACCGCTGGGGAGAGCCTCTGGGAGCTGACCCCAGCCCTGCACAAGCCAAAGGTTTTAGAATCAGGGCAGCCTAACCAGCCACCAGATGGAGGGACTTCAGATCACCAGCACCAGTGGCGGTTTCCAGAATTATCAACACATGGATGCTAAGGACAAAGTGAAAGGTCATTGCAGTGTGGACTTTGGGATCCAGTAGCTCAGGAGTGTGGTCAGCCTTTTCCCCTGGGGTGAAAAGCTGCTGAGGTATGGTGGCTGTGCAGCCACAGCCATGTGGCTGCTTCAGCTCCTGGCCTGCAGATTGTAGGGGGACCAAGCAACCAGTCTGCTTTAACCTGCTTGGATCTGGATTGCAGTCTAGGGTGGAAGTTCTGGGGTATGCGATCAGCTTGCCAGAATGTGTGGAGGCTTCAGAGAGGGCACCCAACTAATACCTATAGCAGATGAGAAAACAACAGCAATTTGGGACAAAGCTCCCCTGTCTGGTAGCAGAGTTCTACTGTGGCAAAAAGTCCAAAAGTCAAGTAATTGAGTGGCAATATGAGCAAATGAAGGAAGCAAAACAAACAGAGCAACCCAACTTTACACTCCTATTTTGAGGACAAAAAGGATCAAAGCATGGAACAGGAGGAAGACAGTGAAGTCAGATCATGCACCAAAATCTAGGAAAAATATGAGCTGGGTACAGGCCATAGAGGACCTTAAGAAGGATAATGAAAACCAAATAAGAGAAGTGGAGGAAAAACTGGGAAGAGAAATGAGAACAATGAAAGAAAATTATGAAATGAGAGTCAAGAACCTGACTGAAGAAAATAACACCTTAAAAAATAGACTAACTCAAATGGCAAAAGAGGCTCAGAAAGGTAATGAGGAGAAGAATGCCTTAAAAAGCCAAATTTTCCAGATGGAAAAAGAATCTCAAAAGCTCACTGAAGAGAGTCATTCCTCCAGAATTAGACTGGAGAAAATGGAAGCTAGTGACTTTAGGAGAAATCAAGATACTATTAAACAGATCCAAACAAATGAAAGAATAGAAGGCAATGTGAAATATCTCATAGGAAAAACCACTGACCTGGAAAATAGATCCAGGAGAGACAGCTTCTACACTGAGAGATCAAAGGACTTGGAATATGCTATTCCAGGGGTTAAAGGAGCTGGCATTAAAACCAAGAATCACCTACCCAGCAAAACTGAGTATAATGTTTCATGGGAAAATATGGTCATTCACTGGAATAGACGACTTTCAAGCGTTCTTGAGGAAAAAACTAGAGTTGAATAGAAAATTTGACATTCAGATGCAAAAAGCAAGAGAAGCATGAAAAGATAAATAGGGTACAGAAATCAAAAGGAACTTATCAAAGTTGAACTATTTACATCCCTACATGGAAAAATAATAATTGTAACTTATGAAACTTTTCTCAGTATGAGAATAGTTGAAGGGAATAGAAATGTATGTATATGTATGTATATATATGTATATATATGTGTGTCTATATGTGTGTCTATATGTCTATATGTATGTATATATGTCTATATGTATGTGTATATATGTGTATATGTGTATATATGTGTATATATGTGTGTATGTGTGTATATGTGTGTGTATGTGTGTGTGTGTGTATGTGTGTGTGTGTGTGTGTGTGTATCCAGCAACAAGGATTCCTCTACTGCTTTCCCCTCCTAACTCTCTAGAGGGGGAGTTCTTAACCCTTTTTTCATGGGACCCCTTGACGAAACCCCTTTAAGGACCCCTTCTCAGAGTGATGGTTTTAGATGCACAAAATAAAATATATATGATTATGAAACTAAAGGTTAGTGACAATAAAGATATCACTTTTTTTCCCCTATCCAATTCATGGATTTCCCTCAAATCTACCCCTATTTAAAAACATCTACTCTATTGGGCAGAAAAATACAGAGGCATATGTGTTTAAAAGAGTCCATTTCTACTTCTCCTAGTTCACATTTCATTTCAATTTAAGTTAATTTCCCTCATTTATGTGAGGCATCTATTTCCTCAAGGGTTCTAAATATTTTATAGGGAACATTATACACCAATGAGAGGCAGCATTTGACTCAGTATAATAATATACTATTATGTTATGACACAAGACAAGAGTCATCCAAGATGAGAAGGTATGATGGGTTTTACAATCTGGATCAGTTAAGTACCTATGAAATCACTGATCCTTCATAGTATGAAAAGAATCTATAACAACTCACATAATGCCTTAAAGTTTACAGAATGCTTTCATCTCAACAGCCCTGGAGGGGGGTAGTTGCGAGTATTATTACAGATGAGAATTTAAAAGGAATTATGTGACTTGCCAAAAGTCACACAGCTAGTAAGTGTCAGGGCCATGATATGAATCTGGGTTTCCTGACACAAGCCCAGAGTTCTTTCCACTACAGCAAACTGTCTAATGAAAATCTTTTTTCTTTTTTTTCCTTTTTTTTTTTTTTTTTTTTTTGCTTTTTGGAGGGCAATGGGGTTAAGTAACTTGCCCAAGATCACACGGCTAGGTTTTTTTGTTTGTGTGTGCGTTAAGTGTCTGAGGCGGGATCCAAACTCAGGTCCTTCTGACTCCAGGGCCTACGCTTTACTCACTGCGCCACCTAGCCTCCCCCTCTTTTTTTTTTTTAACAAATAATAATATGAATAATAATAGCCAGCATTTACATCATGTCTTAAGATTTGCAAAGTGTTTTACTTTTACAAATATTATCTCATTTTATCTTCCCAACAACCCTGGAAGATAGGTACTATTATTATCCCTCTTTTATTGATGAGGAAACTAAGGCAGACAGAGGTTAAGTGACTTGCCAAAGGTCACATATCTAGTAAGTGATTGAAACTCAGATCTTCCTGAATCCAGGTCTAGCATAGCTGCCTGCTTTGTACAAAGGGAATGGGCTGCCTCATTAGGTAGTAAGTCTTCACTGAGTATGTGCAAGCACAAACTAGGTGACCATCCATCATAGACACTATAGCAGGGATTCTTGTGTGAAGCAAGAGACTGAATTAGATGACCTCTAAAGTCTTCCAAACCTAAGACTATGCTTTTTTAATCAAGTTTCTCATAAAAATTTCATTTTTTAAAATTTATTTGTTAGTTTACTTTTAGTTTACAAGAGTCAGTTCTACAATCCCTTGGGTTTCAAATTTTCTCCCCCTCCCTCCCCCACCCCAAGGGGGCATGCAATCAAGTAAAGGATCTGCAAATACCTTCACATTAAACATTGGTCAGTTTGTAAAGAAGAACTATAAGCAATGGAATGAACAATGAGAAAGAGGAAACAAAACAAGAAAAAGAAAGCGAGCAGGTAGTTTGCTTCAATCTGCATTGAAACTCTGTAGTTCTTTCTCTGGATGTGGATATCTCTTTCCATCATGAATCTTCTGGAGTTGTCTTATAACCTTGCATTGCTGAGAAGAGTCCAATCTATCAAAGTTGGTCGTCACACATACAATGTGTCTATAATTGTGTACAAATTTCTCCTGGTTCTGCTCTTCTCACTCAACATCAGTTTGTACAAGTCTCTCCAGGTTATTATAAAGTCCATCTGCTCCTCATTTCTTATAGCACAATAGTATTCCATTACATTCATATACCACAACTTGTTTAGCCATTCTCCAATTGATAGGCATCCCCTTGATTTCCAATTCTTTGCCACCACAAAAAGAGCTGCTATAAATACTTTTGTACATACGGGGCCTCTTCCCATTTCTATGATCTCTTTAAGATACAATCCTAAAAGTGGTATTGCTGGGTCAAAGAGTATGAAATTGTTTATAGCCCTTGAGGCATAGTTCCAGATTGTTACCAGAATGGTTGAATCAGTTCACAACTCCACCAACAATGCATTAGTGTTCCAATTTTTCCACATCCTCTCCAGCATTTGTCATTTTCCTGTTTTGTCATCTTAGCCAATCTGACCAGTGAGATGTGGTACCTGAGTTGTTTTGATTTGCATTTCTCTAATCAATAGTGATTTAGAGCATTTTTTCATATGCTTATAGATACCTTTAATTTTTTCTCTGAAAATTGTCTTTTCATATCCTTTGACCATTTATCAATTGGGGAATGACTCGTATTCTTATAGATTTGACTCAATTCTCTGTATATTTTAGAAATGAGGCCTTTATCAGACACTGGTTGTAAAAATTCTTTCCCAATTTTCCACTTCCCTCTTATTCTTGGTTACATTGGCTTTGTCTGTACAGAAACTTTTCAATTTAATGTAATCAAAATTATCCATTTTGCATTTTATAATGCTCTCTGACTCTTCTTTGGTCATAAAATCTTCCCTTCTCCATAAATCTGACAGGTAAACTATTCCTTGCTTTCCCAGATTGCTTACAGTATCAGCCTTTATACCTAGATCATGCATGCATTTAGACTTGATTTTGGTATATGGTGTTAGATATTGGTCTATGCCCAGTTTCTGCCATACTGTATTCCAGTTTTCCCAGAAGTTTTTGTCAAATAGTGAGTTCTTCTGCCAAAAATTGGGGTCTTTGGGTTTATCAAACAGTAGATTACTATAGTCAGTGACTGCTGAGACTCGTGCACCCAATCTATTCCATTGATCCACTGCTCTGTTCCTCAGCCAGGACCGAGTAGTTTTGATGACTGCTGCTGTATAATACAGATCAGAATCTGGTATGGCGAGGCCACCTTCCCTAGCATTTCTTTCCATTAATTCCCTTGATATTCTAGACTGTTTGTTTTCCCAAATAAATTTTGTTATTATTTTGTCTAACTCTAAAAAGTAGTTTTTTGGTAAACTGATTGGTATGGCACTAAATATATAATTCAATTTGGGTAAAATTTTCATTTTTATTATATTAGCTCTACCCAGCCACGAGCAGCTGATATTTTTCCAATTAGTTAGATCTGACTTTATTTGTGTGAAAAGTGTTTTGTAGTTGTGTTCATATAGGTCCTGGGTTTGTTTTGGCAGGTAGATTCCCAAATATTTTGTAATCCCTACAGTAACTTTATTTTTATTTTTTAATTTTTTGATCTTTATTAATTTGTTCATTTACTTTAAGTTTACAAGATTCAGTTCCCCAGTTCTTTGAGTTTCAGATTTTTTTCCTCTCCTTCCCCTCCCCCACCATAGTGGCATACAATCAGGTATAGGATCTGCAGATATTTTCACATTAGGTATTGGTCAGATTATAAAGAAGGATTGTATTGGATGGAATGAACAATGGGAAAGAGGAAACAAAACCAAACAAGAAAAAGAAAGAGAGCAGGTAATTTGCTTCAATCTGCATTCAAATTCTGTTCTTTCTAGTTCCTTCTCTGAATGGAGACATCCCTCTCCATCATGAGTCTTTTGGAGTTTACTTATAGCCCTGCGTTTCCGAGAAGAGTCCGGTCTATCAAAGTTGGCTATAGTAACTTTAAATGGGATTTCTCTTTCTATCTCTTACTGCTGGATTTCATTAGAAATATACAGGAATACCAAGGATTTGTGTGGGTTTGTTTTATATCCTGCAACCTTGCCAAATTTATTTATTAACTCAAGTAGTTTTTTACTTGATTCTCTAGGATTCTCTAAGTATATCATCGTATCACCTGCAAAGAGTAATAGCTTAGTCTCTTCTTTACCGAATTTGATTCCTTCAATTTCTTTTTCTTCTCTGATTGCTACTTGCTAACATTTCTAGTACCAAATTGAATAAGAAGGGTGATAGTGGACAACCTTATTTCATCCTTGATCTTATTGGAAATGCTTCTAGCTTATCCCCAATACATATAATACTTGCTGATGATTTTAGATAGATAATACTTATTATTATAAGGAAAATTCCATTTATTCCTATACTTTCTGGTGTTTTTAATAGGAATGGATGTTATATTTTGTTAAAAGCCTTTTCTGCATCTATTGAGATAATCATATGGTTTCTGCTAGTTTTGTTGCTGATATGATCAATTATACTGATGGGTTTCCTAATATTGAACCATCCTTGCATTCCTGGAATAAATCCTACCTGATCAAAGTGTATTATTCTTATTATAAGTTGCTGTGGTCTTTTTGCTGATATTTTACTTAAAATTTTTGCATCTATATTCATGAGGGAAATTGGTCTATAATTTTCTTTTTCCATTTTTTCTCTTCCCAATTTAGGTATCAATACCATATTTATGTCATAAAAAGAATTTTGTAGGACGCCTTCACCAATTTTCCCAAATAGTTTGTAGAGTATTGCAATCAATTGTTCTTTAAATGTCTGATAGAATTTACTAGTAAATCCATCTGCTCCTGGAGATTTTTTCCTAGGGAGCTCATTGATGGTTTGTTCAATTTATTTTTCTGAGATGAGGTTATTTAAGTAATTTACTTCCTCTTCGGTTAATCTGGGCAACTTATATTTTTGTAAATAGTCATCCATTTCACTAAAATTGTCAAATTTATGTGCATACAATTGGGCAAAATAATTCCTAATTATTGTTTTAACTTCCTCTTCATTGGAGGTAATTTATCCTTTTTTTTAAAAAAAAATATGTCACTTAGGAGAGTTTCTATATAAGTCTGGCAACTAATTGATGAAGAAGACAACTAAAGAGCTTTGCTTTGCTATCGTTCTCTTTACCCGGTCTCACTTTGGTGCCAAATCTAGACCAGGTGGCTGAGGTGCTAACTTCTAGAAAATTGACACAATAAAATTTGAAGTCAATTCCAAACAGGCACACAGAAAGAACTAATCCTATCTTGGAAAGTGTCTGCTACATGGACTTCATAATAACCTGGAGAGACTTATATAAACTGATGCTGAGTGAGACGAGCAGAACCAGGAGAACTTTGTATACAATTACCGACACATCGTACAACTGACTTTGATAGACTGAGCTCCTCTCAGCAATGTAAGATTATAGACAACTCCAAAAGACTCATGATAGAAAGGGCTATCCACATCCAGAGTCTGAATGCAGAGTGAGCAAACTGCTTGCTCTTTTTTTTTGTTTGGTTTTGTTCTTTCTTTCTCATTATTCATTCCATTGGTTATAATTCTTTACAACTTGACTAATGTTTAATGTGAAGGTATCTGTAGAACCTATATCGGCTTGCATGCCAACACTGGGGGCGGGGGGAGGCAAAAAATTTGGACCTCAAGGGATTGTGAAACTGAATGTTGTAAACTAAAAGTAAATAAATACATTTTTTTTAAAAAGGGTCTGCTAATCAGTTGGGAAGAAATAAACTGAAGTATAATAAAATTCCATATGAAAAGAAATTATTTTTGCTCAAATCAAGCTTGTTGAATATTTCGATAATACTGAAATTGAATTGAATTCAACTGAAAAACAGATTGACAACATTACTTACCAATTTTGTCAACCAAGGCCGTCACGATAGAGTAAGGGGACATCTTGCTGGAATCTATTTTGGTATGAGTATAGCAAATAAGAACTAAGGAGAAATGAGAGAGTTTGTCAGTGACAGGGAAGAATAAAAGTATTTCTCAATATTCAGCTCCCTTATTCACAAGATATAAACACTAGATAATACCTTATAAAGTTGTGGTCCCTCATCTGGCACCATATTATGGAAGGTGCTGATTTCACCTTAGAATCATAGGCTGTTTTGCCTAAAAGAAGTCAATTCAACTATCTTGTTGAAGGAATAAGGAAAGAAAGGCTCAAAGTCACACATTTGTGTAGAAGCGAAATCCTTGAACCATGGTCCCGTGGTTTCTAGTCCAATCTTCTTTCCAACCTATTATGTTGCTGTTATTTTATAAAGTTTCAAAAATTAAAGGAGCTGAAATTCTCAAGCTAAGACATGTCTTTTGCTCCTTGTTCTCAGGTACTAGGTCATGAAGGAATTGTCCCTGCTCAAGATATATCTGTTCTCTAAGACAGAAATCCTTATGCCTATCTTCCCCACCCTAGGCCCTGTCACTCACCCTGGTACAATTCACCCCACTCACTTGGGCAGCCCCCTACCACAACCCCATAGCTTGAGTCATCTGATGTGCACCTTCCTTTGAGCAGGAACTGACCCTACACCTTCTCAAAATCAAACAAAAAACTCGGCTTTTTAAGCAGATATTTTCTTTCCTACCATCCACAACTAAGGCCAGAAAATATACTCTCTATACATGTTGTCTATGACTATTGTCTACAAATCTTTCATTGGCCCCCTCTGATCTAGTTTCCAATTTTGTCTGTTAAATATAGGATGTCAACAGTAGCACTATAAACCTCTTGAGCGGAGGGCATGTTTTTTTTTTTTTTATCTTATCCTCATATACTAATCATCATTCACTTAAATAAACATCAGACACAAACATTCGAACGTTTGGGAGGGAACATGTATAGGAACCTCCTAGGCCTATCAAACCTGATAGTGACAACTCATTTCTGGTTATTCATCTGAGGATGAATGAGACCCCTGGAAGGAATCTAGAAAACTGCTCTAAGAAATGTGACATTCTAGACAAGAAAACAAAGACCTCTGGAGCAGAGGGAATGTTTGCATCAATGCTAGCAAAAGAACATAAGGATTTTAGAAGAGAAAGGAAGATATGGCAAGGACACACAGTGAACTCATCTAGCAACTCAGATTTTTAAAAGACACATACAAAAATTCACACCAGGGCAAAACTGAGGATGAAAACAAAGGAGTAGAAACCTTCTATTAGAATGTCAGGAATATCAAAGCACAAAATGAGATAAAGCTTCTGAGGAAGGAAAGACCAAAAAATAGAACTTTTAAAAACTCTACTGCTAAGGTAAAAGAAAATTACTGAGGACACACTACTAGCCAGTTAAGTCAGGTCCACAACCTCAGCATCATCTTTGACCTCTTCCCTCTCCCCTCATCTCCTACATCCAATTAGCTGCCAAGACTTGTCAGTTCTACTTCCTAACATCTCTTTCCTCTGTCCTCGTCCTCTCTACTCACAGCCACCAATTTTGCTCAGGCTCTTATCACCTCTCACCTAGATTAACCCAATAGTCTCTTATTGGATCTCCCTCTTTCCAATCCTCCTTATCTCAAATCTACCTCCTATATAGTTGCCAAAATAATCTTCCCAAAGCACAGGTATAACTATTTCACTCCTCTTGTCAAATATCTTCAGTGATTCCCTATCACCTGTAGGATAAAAAAAACACAAGGTACTTTGGCTGACATTTAAAGCCCCCCACCAAGTGGCTCTGAGTGACCTTTCCAGATAGATTCATATCAATCTTCTTCACATATCTTCTGATATGTACACAATTACAGATACATCATATCTGTGATGACTGATATCTATGTTCCAGACAAACTAGCCCAGGTGCTGTTCCATCTCCCATTTACATGCCTCTGCACAGGCTATTTCCCATATGTGGAATAGACTTCATCAAATTGTGTCAGAGTAAAAGAACCAGCTTCTTATAATCCTTAGTTTCCTTTAAGGCTCAGATCAGCAACTATCTCCTTTTTCTTGATTCCCATTCCAACTGCTAGCATTTCTTCCTTTCTCAAATTACACACACACACACACACACACACACACACGTGCATGTATGTATGTGTATGTATATACATATCTACATACATATATATGTGTGCACATGGAGATAGGCAGACATGTATTGATATGTTTCAATACATATACAAATCTGTATGTATCTGTATCTACACACACACACATATATGTATATGTATATATGTATGTATGTACATGTTGTATTCCCCAGCAGGATATAAGCAAGTGACTTGAGTTACAAACTGTTTTTTATTTTTGTTAGTGTATCCCCAGGTTCTAACACAGTGATCAATAAGTCGGTCAGTTAACTACATGCCAAGGATTGTGCTAAATTCTAGGTATACAAAGAAAGACAAAAAACAGTCCTTGCTCTCACAAAGCCCACAGTTTAATGGTAGAGATGACATACAAACAACTACATTACAAACAAGATGTTTACAGGATAGATTAGGGAATCTCATAAGGAAAGCACTAAGGTTATGATTAATTAAGATTAATAAATGTTTGCATATCTGAGTCAAATTAAAGAAAAGGTAAGATCACTGTTGGAAAACTAAGCAGAAAACTAAGGTGAGACAGAACTACTCAATTATGTTTTACTTCTGTTTTTTCTACCCAAAAGAATGACCTTCAGACAGAAAAATATAGGACAAAAATGGCCAACAGGTAACTGATAAAGTGAGAAAATGGTAAGAGAATTACCTTCAATAAAGTTCTTAGGCCTAGACAAATTCCATAACAGTTAAAGAACTTGCTGATCTGACAGTTAGAACACTGTCAGTAAAATCTAAAAAATGATGAAAAATGGGAGAGGCACCACAGGATCAGCAAGAGGCACCAATGAGAATAATTTGGTGGACTTCAAAACATGGGATTCAAAAAGTAGTTATTAATGGATTAATTATCATTCCAGATGAAGGGCTCTAAAGGAGTAGCAGATGACTCTGTTTGAAACTTGGACCGGGAGGGGTTAGAAGATCTTTCACTGGATGCTTCAAGACCATTTGTCAGGGATATTGTTTGGTATGGGGTGGATCAGGTAACTTCTAAGGTGCCTCTCAACTCTGATTCATGACTTTATGAAAAATAAGCTCAAATTTTGCATCTTTAGTATTTCATATGAATGATACAAATGCTTGGATTTTATAGTGCTGTCAAATCTTAACTCTTCTAATACCTCTCTTTGTTCTTTTAGCATTTCATTCAGCAAACATGTCAAGCACCTACTCTATGCAAAATATTAAATGGAGGTGCTTAGTTTCAATCCAGCCTTCAATCTGTATATAGACACAATTGCTGATCAGCCACTTGGTAGATTCTGTTAATATTCTATTTTCACCTTAACAAACTGGTTTAAGTATTCAATTGTTGATGTCCTCCTAAGAAGTTTTTACCGAAACTGGTAGTACTAGAATATATATGTGCTTAAATCAGCCTTGGCAACAAAAGGGTAAACGTAAGCACAAAGTATCACTTTATAAGGTTCAAATATTCTTTTTGCATATTAAGAGCTCCTAACAAATACAAGCAGATATCAGTTCAAGAAATTTTTGGTTTAAAAACAGAAGCATCAACACAGGCAAAGTCAACTAGTTTGCTGAAAGCTGGTGTGCATTATTAGCCCAGCACACTCATCTTACATTTTCCCAAAGCACGACAAACAGTGCTTTTAAAATCAAACGTATAAAACACAAATCACTGATTTCAAAGAATTCAATTAACCTAAACGAAACTGCCGAGATGCTAACCTCTAGACCAGGGGTGGGGAAATCTGCGGCCTTGAGGCCACATGTGGGCTTCTAGGTCTTTTAAGTGCCACTTTTTGACTGAATACAAATTTTACAGAATGCTCTTGCTCTAAACCTTTGATAAAATTCAGATGTATGGAGACCAATGAAGAAAGACTAAAAAGAAACTGGCTGGTTTAAGGAAAGGAAGCCTGCGAGTACATCAAAAATGGTCTTCAAATTCCCAAGAGGGTGTCCCTCCAAATCTTGGTGCAGTTTTAAGCTTAAAAAGCTTAAAATAATAATTTCCTTTTATTGTAATTATTACTACCACTAATAATAATAATAATAATAGCGCCTTTTGGAACACCCTATATATTAGGACTAGACCCTAAGCTTCTTGAAGTTAAGGAATGCATCTTATTTACTTTACTGTATTCCTCTATCAGGACCAACACAATGCCTGTACACAGACTTAATAAATACTTGAGGAATTGAAGGTTCAACTGTGGAAGTTGAGAGAAGGGAGGAAGGTTTAAGAACAAACTTTTTTTTTTTTTGCTTTTTGGAGGGCAATTGGGGTTAATTAATTTGCCGAAGGTCACACAGCTAGGTTTTTTTGTTTGTGTGTGCATTAAGTGTCTGAGGCTGGATCCGAACTCAGGTCCTTCTGACTCCAGGGCCCACGCTCTACTCACTGCACCACCTAGCTGCCCCCAGAACAAACTTTTTAATAATAGAATTTAGCAGTAAACTCATCGATGGTATCCTTGTCTCAAATCTCTCCTCATCCCATATAGTCATCTACACAGACTGAATCATAAGAAGGAAGGGAAAAGGACTGGATAACTTCTGGTGGTTCTTTTCATCCACAGGGTTCCCCGATTCTAGGTAAACAGTGACAATTGTAACTGTACACAGAAATGTTGGCGGGCTTCAGTACCTCCTAAGCTGTCAAGATCTTCAAGTATCCTGCCAAATCTGTGAAATAAAGGAAAGTGGGATTTAACAAGTGGAAACCACAGTGCATTCATTTCCTTTTAAAATTCAAACCATAGATTTAAAAAAACAACCCTGTTACCTTACACTATTGTATACAGTCAAATATTTCTCCCGTAATGTAGGTTGAGTTCCTAAAGGTAAAATGACTTCGATATAACTGTCCTTCATCCTCCGTGGAGGCAGATCCTTCTGGCTTTTAGGCAACAGGCTATGAAGTAACTTTCTCTCCTCCATAGTTTTCACATGGTCACTAGGAAGAAAGGAAGCAAGCTGCAGATAACAGAACCAGGACTATTGTCAGCAGACCCCTGCAAAGCAGGTTCCCCATTCTTCTATCTGTACTAAGCTCCCCCATTTCTTGGGTCCCCTCCTTTTCCAGCCTCCAACATCCCACCCTGTGAGGAAAAAACAGAGCTACTCTAGGAAAAGTTCCTAGGACAGTTGGTTAAAAGTATCTTAAAGTAAAAGCTTAAAGTTAATACCTTACCTTAAAGTACTCTAAAATATCTTAAAAGTGCTTTTTTTAAAAAAAAAAGGGAAATAAGGGAAAGAGTTTCCTACAAATGGGATAAGTAAACAGACATGATAGCCATGAATAATATCTGACATGTTTATAGCACTTTGAGGTTGACAAAATGATTTACTCAGTTTCTCACCTCTCACCCACAAAGAATGGCATGAAAGGGATTATTATTCCCATTTTACAGGTGAGAAAACTGAGGCTCAAGAAGGCTGAGTGACTTGGCCCATGGTCATGTATCTAGTATGCAGAGATCATCATCAGAACAATAATAATAATAATAGCAGTTAGCATTTTCATAGCACTTTAGGGTCTGTAAAGTGCTTTACATGTTCATTCATTTGATCCTTACAACAACCTGGAAGGGTGGGTGGTATTAGCCCCAGTTTATAGATAAGGAAACCCAGATCACACAGGTAGTAGGAGGTCAGGTCCTCCAGTGTTCTTTTCACTGCATCAATCCACAGTCTTGCCACATCTTGTGATGTGGGTAGTAGCAGTCATTTTTTTTTAGTCCTAATCTGATTTCACACACATAGGGAACTGCTGGTATGGAAATTCTCTTCACTAATGCCTATCAGTAACTCATAATCTTGTCTGGGGCACTGAGAGGTGAAGACACTTGTTAGTTTGTCACATGCTAGTTTGGGTCAGAGACAGGACTTAAACCTTGGCCTTCCTGACTCCAGCGTCAGCCACTAGGCCATACTAACTCTTTGATAATAATACTATAGTTATTAGCAGTCTCATTTTACAGATGTGACTGCCAGCGGTTAGCCTCCCTGCCTCAAGTCTCTCCTCGCTCCAGGCCATCTTCCATTCAGCTACCAAAAGCCTTCCCCAACCCCTCTCAAGTCCAAGGCCCTCCCTCTGTTAAGTTATCTCCTATTTATCTTGAATGTACCTTGCTTTGTAAATATTTGTTTGCATCTTGTCTCCCCCACTAGATATAAGCTCCTTAAGGACAAGAATTGTTTTTTGCCTTTCTTTGTGTTCCCAGGGTTTAGCATAGTATTCTTCACACATGTCCAACTCTTCATGATCCCATGAACCATGGCACACCAATGCTATCCATGAAGTTTTCTTGGTAAAAGTACTGAAGTGGTTTAACACCCCCTTCTCCAGTAGACTAAGGCAAACAGAATGAACAAGTAAATCACTTTGTCCAGGGTTATGAAGCTAGTAATTGCCTTGAGGCCAGATCTGAACTTGGGTCTTCCTGACTCCAGGCCCAAGGCTCTATCCACTGAGCAACCCATCTGCCTCAACATAGTAGCTGCTTAATAAATATTTATTGATTATTTCCCTTAATAAATATTTATTGATTGGTTAATATTATTTCCCTCCTACTTAATAAATTCTAGTGATTCTTTCTCATTGTTCACCGCATTGGTTATAGTCCTTTACAACTTCACTAATGTTTAATGTGAAAGTATCTGTAGAACCTATATTTGACTGCATACTACCATTGGGGGGAGGGGGGAGGAAAGAGGGGGAGAAAATTTGAATCTGTGGAACTGAATGTTGTAAACTAAAAGCAAATGAATACATTTTTTAAAAAAGAGCTATGAAACAGAAAATAAATAAATAACTTCCAGTGATTTGCTATCACATCTAAGATTAAATATAAAATACTGTATTGGGCTTTAAGGCTCTTTACAACATGGTCCCTTCCTACATTTCCAGTCTTTTCGCACTTTACTCCCTTTTGTGATCTGGTGACCTGCCTTCTTGCTGCTCCTCAAACACAACCCTCAATTTCCCAACTTTTTACTGCCTGCCCCCATGCCCAGAATACTCTTTTTCACCTATCCCTGCCTTTGTGTTTCTCTGGCTACCTTCAGGAATCAGCCTCTGCTCTGCAGAAAGCCTTCCCTTCCTACTGCCTTCCGTTGGAGACCACCTCTTCTTTAACACAATATATGACTTACATGTATGTGGCTATTTGCATAAATGGAAGCTCCCAGAGCTGTGTTCAGCCTTTGGATTCCCAGTGATCAGCACTATGCCTGTCACGTTGTAAATACTTCATGAATGCTCTATGACTGACCATCACAATTCAAAGATTTCAGAGATAGGATTTTAGTGTAGACCTCTCCTGACTCTCAGAACAACACACTTTCCACGGCACTGCATGCTGCCTCTCCTGAACCCACTATCTCTTCCTAGAACAAAAAAGCCACAAACACCCTCCTCCTCCTCTTTGTACGAGGTTTACTATGCTACCAGGAACCTAACCAAGCAACGCATCAATAATCATCAACGTACCTCCAGCGTGTGGATATTCCTACTACCTCCCGAAGTTTATGCCGAACTGAAAGAAATAAAGATCAGTTTATGAAACTTACAAAAACCTATGAGGAGAATATGAAAGGATGAAGCCATTAAGCTCAAACTCCATGCAAAAAGGCTCATGCACTTCGCAGATGGTAAAGCCAGAGATCCACATTAATAAGAACTAAGATTAACTTCAAGGCTACCATCTAAAGTCAAACAGTAGGTCTAGAATCCTTCATTCCCCCCCCCCAACTGAAATACACAAAAGAACGTGTGTTAGTCATTAAGCCTTATACAAACAAATATGAAAGGGCAGAATAGGGAAGGGAAATAAGCATTTATGCAGCACCTATTGTATGCTAAGCACTTTACAAATATTATTTCATTTGATCTTTTTAAGACCCTTGCAAGTCAGATGCTATTATTATCTTCATTTTATGGATAACAAAACTTAGGCAAATAAAGGTTAAGTCATTTGCTCGAGGTCATATAGCTGAGAAGAGTCTATGGCCACATCTGCATCTAGGTCTTCCTGACTCCAAGCCCAGGCTCTATCCACTGCATTAATAATGGTGATAATAGCTAACATTTATATTGGGCCTACTATGTGCCAGGCACTGTGCTAGGCACTTCATAACAACCCTGGGAGGCAAGTGGTTTTTAATCCCCATTTTACAGGTAGGAAAACTGAGGAAAACGGAGGTAAAGTGACTTGTCCGAGATCACACATCTAGTAAGTGTCTGAGATCAGATTTTAACTCTGGTGCTCCTGACTGAGGCCCCGTGTTCCATCTACTGCACAACCGAGATGCCTCTAATGATAGTATAATTATAATAGCTCAATTTAGATTATTCATCTAGTATATTTCTGTATGATGGGAACCCTTACAACAGGACTACGAGAGACAGCACTAACACCCATAGCAAAGGCAACATTACAGCAGACTTTGTTTTTCCAACTTTAACATTCACCTCCAAGGCACCTCTGTGACATAAAGGTCACCTTGAATTCCTGAAGCCTGTCACACCTGTTTTAACTGGTCCTGCCAACCTAGAAAGGCTTCAAACAAATTCCCAGAAGCAGTTTAATTCTTGTTTTTCTTTCTAGCTAAGTTCAGAGAGGCCTCATTACCAGGGCCCCTAAAAGGTTAATGGATTCTTCAGTCACATCAGTGCATGAAGGCTGTTCATGAAGCTACTGAAGGGTTGTAATCTGTGTTGGTGTAGGCAGTACCACCCCAGGGAAATCATGGATCCTTGAAGTATTGGATTAAAAGTTTTCCTTCAGAGAATATATTTGACCCATAAAAATATCCAAATCTGTATAGTAACACGCTGATTTGCAACAAGGCTCAAGTATACTTCTCCCTCAGTTGCTGAACAAGTTTAAAAAAGAAAGTCAAAGGATTCGAGCAAGGCAAAGTAATTTTTAAAAATGTATTTTTATTTAAGTATCCCCCTACTTCTGTCATCAAAAGCAAGGGAATGTTAATGCTACAAACTGAAAGTGAAAAAAAGCATTCACACAGATTATCACATACCATCAGTCATAGGGATGGGTGAACCTGCTATAAGAATGAAGGAAAAGTATGTTAGATCATCAGTACCAACAGAAGCAGAAAAAAATTACACAATTTCAAAGAATGGGTTGATTTGTCATTTCTCTTTCTAATGGTATTTCACATTTTATATGTCAGTACTGTGACCTAGAATGAATCCTTGCTCCTGCAGTTCAATTTAGTTGAAGACAGATGTTCCCAGATTAACATAAATTTTCAAAACATACGTAATTATTCTACCCAAAGACCTAATGGACATTTCAGGGGATACCACCAAGTAATGGTCATAAGGAATTTCAAGCAATAATAATATCTAAAAAATGTTATATTTAATAAATAAATAAAATAACCTAAATAAGTAACCTACTTCATTCTAATGATTAAGAGGGAAATGTGAAGAGACGATGGCCCAGAAAGGTAGTCTACTTAAATAAACTATAACATGAACATGAAATACATATCGTACTTCACAGCTTTTAAAACATTTCTTCCCAAAAGTACAAGGTGACTATCCCTATGGATAGACTATTAAAGTGAGTCATGGAGAAATTAAGTGAGCTGCCTCAAAACACAAGTGATACAGCCAGAATCTGAACCAAGGTCCAAAGTTCTTTCCACATTATACCATGGGACATCGCGATCTACTACACCACAGGTCCACAAATAAGGAAGCAAAGAGCCAACAAATGTTCACTACTAAGATGATACTCAATGAACAAAGTTGGTTTAAAAAACATTGAGCTCTGGGTGTCTATGTGTGTGTATACACAACAAATACATACATTTGTAGTTGTTCCGCCGTCTCAGTCACGTCAGACTCTGTGACCCCATTTGGGGTTTTCTTGGCAAAGATACTGGAGTGGTTTGCCATTTCCTTCTCCAGCTCATTTTACAGATGAGGAAACTGAGACAAACAGGGTTAAGTGACTTGCCCAGGGTCACACAGCTAGTAAGTGTCTGAGGTCAGATTTGAACTCAGAAAGATGAGTCTTCTCAACTCCAGTGCCACCTAGCTGCCCATATACATACATACATAAAATGCATAAATATATAAACACATAGATAATATACTTTAATTTCAATATATGAGGTGTCCCAAAAAGTCTTAGTGCAGTTTTAAGTTTTGTTCTTTTTAATAGCTTAAATGGCTTTATGATAGCTTTCCTTTATACCTTAAAACTACACTAAGACTTTTGGGATACCTTTTGTGTATTTATGCCTTAAAATCTACCAATTTAGTCCATCTCAGAGACCATACTTTAAAGTATAACAAACAAACCTGTGCAGATAAAGTCAATCCATTGTTGGAAGATTCTTTAAATTATTCATTTAAGTTGGATCAATTATATGTTAATTCTACCACTACTTAGCATTCTACTAGTTCCATTTAGTTGAAACAGCTGAAGGGTCAGCCTCTTAGCCACAAGTCTGTATCTTTTTCCTATGGCTTCCCCTTCAGTTCCCACACATCTAACAGGAGAACATGGGAGGTGGATGTCTCTCCAGTAAAGTACTCCAAAGATCCTGAAGGCCAGAATTCCTCACACCCCAAATGAAGCTTTCCCTCAGGCTAGCTACATCTCTATCCACATCAAGCTACTAGTAGCTTATGCCTGGCACACAGTAGGCACTTAGTAAATTCTTACTGACCCCGAATCTTTCTTTAATATGCTCACACAAATGTTCAATAAGTCAAGCAATGTACAACAGAATTCTAACTCGGATAATTGAAGCATATTGGAGAGAAGTGACATTTTAGGCACTTCATCACTAAAGGTTCATCCAGTACCACTCACCTCCTTCCATAACGAGAGTTCCCTTGGTTCTATTATTAAATGTTTCTTGGCCAGGTGACCAGCCAAGAATTGCCTGTCCCTTGTTCAATGCACGAAATCTGCAAGTGAAAATAAACTGAATTCAGAATTAAGCTTAAAATGCAGGGAAGCCCTTTCCCCAGAGAGAACAGGAATCTTTTCTTTCTATCTCAGTACCTGTCAGCATCATGCTAATTAGACACCACCTTGTATTGTTCAGTTGTCTTAGTTCCCCAGCTAGACCATAAGTTCCCAAAGTCTGAACTCTTAATATTTTGTATGTTATAGACCCTTTTGGCAATTTGGTGAAAGCTGTGGATCCCTTCTCAGGATGATGTTTCTACAGCTACAAAATAAAATCTATAAAATTACAAGTTGTAAAAGCAAAAAAAAAAAAAATAGGGGCGGCTAGGTGGTACAGTGAGTAGAGCGTTGGCCCTGGAGTCAGAAGAACCTGAGTTCAGATCCGGCCTCAGACACTTAATGCACACACAAGCAAAAAAACCTAGCTATGTGACATTGGGCAAGTTACTTAACCCCAATTGCCCTCCAAAAAAAAAAAAAAAGCAAAATTACAAGTTGTTCAATTGTTTTTCAGTCATGTGGCCCCATTTGGGGTTTTCTTGGCAAAGATACTGGAGAGGTTTGCCATTTTCTTCTCCAGATTTTTTGACAGATGAGGAAACTGAGACAGTTAAGTGACTTGCCCAGGGTCACACAGCTAGTAAGTGTCTGAGACCAGATTTGAACTCAGGAAGATGCATTTTCCTGACTTCAGACATTTACCCACTCAGCTGTCCCAAAGGATTACAAGAGAAATCAATCACACTGAAATACAATTTTCAAAACTCTTTTTTTAAAGAGCTAGTTCACAAACCTCAGATTAAGAACCCCCGTCTAATGAGGGTAGAAGTTATATCTCCCACAATCAGCATTACTATGTTTGTTGAATGAATGAGAATTGTGAGCTAGCATACAAATGTTGATTTATTTAAATGCTGTCCATTTCTCAGTTCCATGAGTACAGCATCCATCTGATAAAGTTTAGATCACATTAGATGAGATGGTCTTAGTGGACAAACTAATTTTTCCTTATTATGAGACCACATCTTCCCAGTATTTAAGTCACTCCCTCAAACGGTACATCTGCTGCTGAGTAAAGTGAACAGAACCAGGAGAACATTGTACACAGTAACAGCAACACTGGTGGAGTATCAACTTTGATAGACTTAGCTCTTCTCAGAAATACAATGATCTAACACAATTCCAAAAGACTCACGATGGAAAATACTACCCACATCTAGAAAAAGAACTATGGAGTCTGAATACATATCAAAGCACACTATTTTCTTTTCATTGTTGTTTTCTTTTTCTCATGGTTTTTCCTATTTTAGGATGATTCTTCTTTCACAACATCACTAATGTGGAAATATGTTTTATATGATTGTACATATATAGCCAATATCAGATTGCTTGTTGTCTTGGGAAGCGGGGAAGTGAGGGAGGAAGGGAAATTTTGAAATTCAAAATCTTATAAAAGTGAATGTTGAAAACTAAAAATAAATTTTTATAAAATGGGGGGAAATATTAAAAAAAGAAAGCCATTTCTGAAAGATGCATTGAGTCAAAGATGATAGATTGAGATGTATGGAAGGTGAGGAAGGATGCAGAGTCCCAGTGACGCTGGCTGAGTGACCTGCCTAGGGTCATACACCTGTAGTATAGCAGAACTTGTATTTGAAGTCACTGAAGTCTGGTGATTTTTACCAACATGCATACCATATCACCACCAACATACATCATACAACCCCACCATGTCTTAGCAGATGGACTGCAGGAATTAGCATGACCAAAGAAATTCACCACCTGGTGGCCAACGTTCTGGTGAAAAACCTGTCTGAATTTGGTTGACTTGGTCTATGGCTAAGTGAGGCAAAATGTTAAGTTTGTTTTTTTTTTTTTACAGCAAAGTTTTTTTTAAGGCAAAAAGGTTAAATGATTTATCTAAAATAGGGATTAAGTGAAGATCTGAACCCAGATTAATTTATTCCAGAACCAGGAATCTTTCCACGACACCATATTACCTTATAATTTTAGCCTCCAAAAATTATAAAAGAAACTGGTATGGAATCAATGAGGGGGTAATTCAAACTATGTGATACCTTTTAAAATATCTATATAAATTAAATATCTTATTTAAATGAAGTCTTTCAGTGGGGAACAGAGTATTTAATCATCCTGTCACCCAAAGCCTTTCCAGCTTGGTATGATCTCTTTAAAGCTCAGGTAGTATAGAACTACCTGGATGACCTAGAGAGAAAAAAAAAATCACACACACCATCCCTAGGCCTCACTTTCCTTGTGTGTAAAATACTTGGGTTGCTCTCCTTCTGGCTCTAAATCCTATGAAAATACAGGATCCTCTCTACGACAACACGAGTCATCAGAGTAGCATGTTAGGGGAGATACTATTAATACTAGTTAAGGATACTATATCACTTTCCACAATATGTTATTACTATAGAATAGGCAGAAAAGAGGTGAATTTTTTCAGAGACCTGGGTTAAGGGATTGGCTCTGACACTAACTAGCTATGTAACCTTGAGCAAATCACTTGGCCCTTAATTTTCTCTTCTGTAAAACAAGGGAATTAGACTAGACAACTTCCAGACTTTTCTGATCCCTAAAAATATGTTGTCATGTCTTTAGTACAAACAAATCAGACACTATAGAAGACAGTGGAATTGGCATCTTGGTACAACATGAAGAATGGTGAATTCAGGGTAAGGATACAGGTTCTGATCCCAAATTGGATTACTTAATAACTGTCTAAATATGGACAAATCACTTAAACTAGCTAAGCTTGTTTTCTGATTTTGTAAAATGGGGATGATAATAACATTTCAGGGTTCTTGTGAGGAAAAATGCTTTTTAAGCCTTAAAATACTACATACATGTATGTTACATTTCTGTAATAAAACTCTTGCTTGAATTATTCAGAAAATGGTGGAAATCCATGCCACAGAATCTCATGTGGTCATAAATCTAGAGCTGAAAGAGACCTCAGAAGCCAATTAATCCAATCTCCTTACTTTTACTCATGAGAGAACGAAGGCCCAGGAAGGTTAAGTAATTTATCTAAAATAGGGATTAAGTGTCAGAGGCAAGATCTGAACCCAGGTTAATTTATTCCAGAACCAGGAAATCTTTCCAGGCACCACACTGCCTCAAAATTTTAGCCTCCAAAAATTCTAAAAGAAACTGGTATGGAGTCAATGAGGGGGTAATTCAAACTGTGATACCTTTTAAAAGATTTGTATAAATTAAATATCTTATTTAAATGAAGTTTTTCAGGGGTGAACAGAGTATTCAATCATCCTGTCACTGAAAGTTAACTTTTTATTGCAATATTGCAACCTACAGAATGTCAGTCAATATGCATTTATTAAGTGCTTACTATTCACCAGGTACGGCAATAAAACTGAGGATACAAAGAAAGACAAAAAACAAAACAGTCCTTGCTCTAGTTTACCAGAATTTAATTCTAAGGATGAGAAAACCAAACTAACAACGTATATAAAATATATATATATATACAAAGCAGATGTAAAGTAGTCTGAAAGAAAGAAGGCCATGAGCAGGTGGGGAGAAAGGATAAGGTCCCTTGCAAAAGGTGGGTTTCAGGCCTCTACATGGTGAGGTTAATAGAGCACCAGCTCTGGAGTCAGGATCTGAGTTCAAATCCGGCCTCAGACACATAATTAACACGTACCAGCCGTGTGGCCTTGGGCAAGTCACTTAACCCCAATTGCCTAGCCTTCCCCTCTCCAAAAATAAAATTAAAAAATTGTTAATGGTGGGTTTGAGCTGAGTCTTGAAAGAAGACAGAAGAACAAGTGAGAGGACATAGCTTTCCAGGTATAAGGACGACCTAGGCATGGAGATAGATGGGAGAGGCAGTGTCTAGGTCAGTGTAACCACAGCATTCAGAGTGTAGGATGAAACAAAGTGTAACAAGACTAGAAAGGCAGGAAGCTTTTTGTCAAAGAGCTAAAAGGAATCTTATAACTCACCTAGTCCAATGCTTTCATTCATAAAAGAGGAAACAGATCCAGAAAAGGAAAAGTGAATTGCCCAAATCAGAGGTATTGAGCTAAATAGAAAGGAATCAAATCTGGCCTCAGACACTTAACATACTTAGTAGCTTACTTTGGGCAAGTCACTTAACCCCAATTGCCTTGCCTTACCCCCTCCAAAAAAAAAAAAAAATGTACAGAGGTAGTGAGTGACTGCTATTGTTTTTGGCTTCCATTTTCAAGAAGGACCAAGGCATCAGGAAGGGGATGCCATGACTTGCAAGTGAATTGGATTTAAGTGAGGGAGGACTGTGCAAAGTCACCAGCCTCACTTTCTCCTGAGCCATCAGAACGACTGGAGATACCCTTCACCTAGTGAGTGGCAGAATCATAAGAAGAACCCAGGTCTTTAATCTTTTCACAGAGCTGTGTCTCAGGAGGCAAACCCATCTTTCAAGTATAATTTGGTCACACACACTTGCATGAATGTATATACACAAAGCCAAATTTGTGTCAAATATTAGTCATCAGAGACACCTCTCCATAAAAAGTGTTCCAATTTCCATGAGCTGTTTGCCCTTGGCACATTAGAGCCATTCACTAGATTACAGTACCAAGAATAAGGCTAAGCCCAAATTAGTCTGACACCTGGCAAGTTCCCAAAAGCCCAACAAGGGCCGTTTGTTTGGACAACATAAACCCAAATCCTTACTTTTTGAGAAAGGTTTCCTGAGTTTCCAATCACACTTGGTGCCCAAGGATAAAACCATTCCAAGAAATGGCCCCCTCTCTCCCTTCCAAGTGTTGCCCAGTTTTTATCATCAAATTCCCATGCCTCGTGCCACCATCAACAAGGTGGTACAACCCATGGGGATACAATCTGCAGGAGGCCAGCAGCTCCCTCCGGCTCACAAAAACGCGAGGAAGAGCGAGGGTGCGGCTCACATAGGCAGAGCATTAATCACCAGCCACAGGCCGACCAGAGCAGGGCGGGGGCCCGGCTCCAGACCCGGGAAGCCCATCAGCCTTCGCCCAGCTGCCTGTCAATCAGGGCCCGGCTAAATAACAGGAGCAAAAAGCAGAACTCGTGCGGCTTCGGCGGGCGCTGCCCACCGGCGGCGATGCCCTCCTCTTCCTCTCCCCCCAAGCAGGACAGGGGCAAAGCCCCCCACCCATCACCTTTACCAACGTAGAGGGGCACACGTGGAGCTTTGGCAAGGAGAAGGTGGGGCTGGGGCGGCACTTAGAGCGTCACTGCCCAGAGCAGAGAGCAGGACGGGGGAGAAGAGGATGGGGGACTAAGGAAGAGAATGGGGAGGAGGAAGAGGAAGAGGATGGGGAGGAAGAAGAGGATGGGAAGGAAGAAGAGGAAAGGATGGGACGATTGAGAAAGAGGATGGAGAGCTTGGGGGAGAAGATAAGCTGGGACTGGGGAAGAGAAACGAGGATAGTGGGGGGCGGAAAAGTTGGGGAGGAGAGAGAAGTGTGGGGGAGGAGGAAGTTGGGAGGGACGTGGAGGGGAGGGGGGAGCAGGAACCCTGGGCCCAGCTCCCCAGGGCTCCGAGGGGCGCCTTACCGCATCGCTGCCCGCCACATGATGCCGCCGGCCTGCAGCCTCCCAACCGCCGCCACACGAGAAACGCCACCCGCCGGCCCAGCCCCGTCCTGCCGGGGGGGGAGGGGAAGCGTCTCCAGCCTCCCAGAGCCAAACTCGTCTTGGCCGCAGCGCCCTCTAAGGGCGGCCCCCCGCGGGGCGGGGGCGGGGGCGGGCCTGGGGCCGGGGAGGCGGGGCCTGGGAGCAGGGTCGGGGGTAGGCTGTCCCTGCTGCGGCCGCCCATGCCCCTGCATCCGCGGCCTCTGCCCTGGGCTTAGAGATACTGGCCCTGCTTTCGTAGGCCTTCCGTGTCTGCTGAGGCACGGAGTTCTTAACTTGGGCTCAGTAAACTTGTTCCGTGTGCACTTTGGTAACTCAGTATAATCAATTTCCTTTGTAATCCAGTGCATTTCATTTTATGCATTCAAAAACTGTAGTTTTGGGGCCACTAGGTGGCTCAGTGAATACAGCACCGGCCCTGTAGTCAGGAGAACCTGAGTTCAAATGCGGCCTCAGACACTTAACACTTGCTAGCCATGTGACCTTGGGCAAGTCACTTAACCCCAACTGTCCTGGCTTCCCCCCTCCAAAAAAAAATTTTGTGGTCTTGTGAAGGGTTCCAAAGGCTCCGTTAGAATGGCAAAGGGGTCCCTGCCACAGCAAAGGTTTAAGAAGCCTTGTGATACAGGATGCATTGCTGTGGTCACAGTGATCTTAGTGCCTCTTTGCAGTCACTCAACAAATAGTTATTAAGTTACTACGGGTTAGGTAATGTGCAAAGTGCTGGGGATGCAAAGAAGCGGGAAGAGACCAGTCTTGATCTCAAGGTGCTCACAGTCTAATGGAAGAGTAACTAAGTAAAAACATTATAATGCAGGATGTTAGAGATAACCAACAGTGGGTTTGGGAATTTGTTTGGTTTGGGGTTTTTGGCATTGATTGATTTGCAACTGTTCCCTTCCCAACACCAACACCACCAAATGCAAAGTCTGAACCCACCCTGGAGAGAATTAAGTCTTTTCCTTCCAAAACTGCCTTTCTACAGTCCAGCTGCCAAACACAAGAAGAAATTATTCATTAGTTATTATGATATCTGATTCTATTCAGTTTATCACCTTATTGTACTTTATGCTGTGTGATTCTTTAATGTGTGCCCTTGCCCTTCCAAAAGATGGTAAGCACTTAGAGGGCAGGGATCTGATTCTGTGCTTCCCACCACTACCACCATCCTGTAGCGGCAAGCACCCCAATATCCCCATGGTGGCTGCCAACACAGGTTCTTAGATCTGCTTTTCAAAAGGAAAGCAACTCAAAATGGGTTAACAAGCTTACTTTAATCAAACAAACATACATTACCTAGTTCAGGGGAAAAAGGTCAGCACCCCGAACTTCAGAGTTACAGAACTTACAGATCAAACAGACAGGCTTCCAAACTGTCCAACCATTATATCAATACCAAATCACAGTTACCAGAGAGGGAAGCATCAACATCTGGGTTTTCAAAGCGGGGGGCTCTCAACAACGGCTTCCCAGAGTCTCATCTGGTCAAATCACACAACACTTCTCAAAGTGAGCCCCAAAGCAAAGCCTCTCCTCAGGGCTTATATAGCCTTCTCTTGGCTCAGAGAATGTAACAACCTCCTTGACCCACTGCCCAAAGTATACAAAGTATCAAGGTGTGGGCTTTCCTGAAAAACAAGCCTCCCACCACAGGCTCCAGGTGCACTTAAGCTAGGGGCAGGGAAGATCTTTAAATCTGCATTTCCATTACACATCCCCAGCAGAGGGCTAGTTAAGTGGTAAGCTACAGTATAAATGATGTTGATTGCATTGGCCCCTCCTTATTTGGGTTGCTGGAAGAGGAGGAGTAAGGCCAAGTCTTTGCCTTCCTTTTTCTTTTTTTTTTTTTTTTTTTTTTGCTATTTGGAGAGGGTAAGGTAGAGCAATTGGGGTTAAGTGACTTGCCCAAGGTCACACTGCTAGTTTTATGTTAAGTGTCTGAGACTGCATTTGAACTCAGGTCCTCCTCACTCCAGGGCTGGTCTTCTATTCACTGAACCACCTAGCTGCCCCTACCCCATCTTTTAAAGCCCAACTAAATCATACATATTTCTTCAAGCCTTAGCTGGGATTACCTTCCATTTACACTATATATATTTTGTACGTACATAGTTATTTGCTCATTATCTCTCCCATTAAAATATAAGCCCCTGTGGTAGGAACCCTATTTTTACCTTTCTTTGTATCCCCATTGAAAGCACAGTCCTGGAACATAGTAAACATTTAATAAATGTTTAATAAGTGCTTGTTAGCTGACTGGCTAAAATGTTCCTAGGCAACTCACTCTCACTTAGTGATGTCTCCAAAGCCCACTTGTTTGATGGTATCACTTGTTGACATGCTTTTATCATTGTATCTCCCTTGGCACCTAATGCAGTACATTGCCCTCAAGAAGCATTCAAATGCCTTGTGATTGATTTTGGTTTTTCTTGTGGCTTAAATTTTTTATTGAACCCAGGGAGGTTCTGGAGAGAAGGCATTTAGAAAGGAAAAGGTGGCGTAATGTAAAATCATGTAATGGAGTAAACCTTAGACCTGGAGTCAGAAGTCTTTCTTAGATAATACAATTTGTGTTAGCTCAAGTAATAATAATAATTACTAGTATTAACATAGCACTTTGAAGTTTGCAAAGGATTTGACATGTCTCATTGGAGTGTTGCGATAAGCATGTATTATCCCCATATTATAAATGAGGAAACTGAGTCTCAAGTCACTAAATGACAGCTTATCAGTACCAGATATCTTTGTTTCCAAATGCAGCCATAGAATCTCTCTGAACCTCAGTTTACTCATCTGTAACTCGGGAATAATACTTGTACCATTTTCCTCAGAGTATTGTTAAGATAACACTTTGTAAATCAAAGTCCTACTTAAATTTGAGCTGTCATTAACTACATAACAATGTGTTGAAACAGTTTGCAATTTTGTACAATCAAGTAAATGATGAATTTATAGTCAAATATATTTGGGGGAATGTGCTAATATATATTAGCAGAGTATGTAATTGGATATTAATGCTGATCAAAATAATTTTTGGTAAGCATAGTTGCTGGAGAGTTGATTCTACATGTTCCCATGGTGGAGTTGGGATCTTCCCAGAATTTATCAATCCAAACAGAACATAGCATCAGGTGAGAAAAATACAGTTTTGGTTTTACCTTAAGAAAGAATCCGCAAAGCATTTTACTAGAAAGCAGTCCTTCTCCAGAGTATACTTAGAAAGAGTCATCTTAGCAGTTCCTCAAATGGGCTCCTTAGGGGATCTTCTTTGTTCCCGGCATATAAAGAGTATTTTCTATTCACTAACTAGTTAATTGGACTACGGGTATTGTGTATTTAGTCAGAAAACTCTACAAAGCTTCTTGGATCTTGTATAAACTTTCTTTAAATCTAGATCATTCAGATGGGAATTCAGTTGTTAATGTCAACTCTGGGTTATCTGATTATACATATCAAGGTTCCTGCTCCTTTTTTATCTTCAATGGGGTATAATCAAAGAATACCAGGTTTGGCGTCAGAAGCCCTGAATCCAAGCCTTGCTTTTGCTATTGTCAGTTGAGTAATCAACACAACTTTACATAATAACCAATCAAAGCTGCCTGGTTAATCATTCAGCCAGTGACATTAGTAGAAAAAGAGAGATCAGTGATTTGCTCCCCTAACCTGATATGCCCAGTGTTTAGCACAGCGCTTGGAACACAGTAAGTATTCAATGAATGATTATTGACTGACACTACCAAACAATTGGGGCTCACTAGCAAACCTGTTAAGAATCCTATATGTGGGGGCGGCTAGGTGGTGCAGTGAGTAAGAGCGCCGGCCTCGGAGTTGGGATGACCCGAGATCGAATCTGGCCTCAGAAAATGAGCACCCACACATAAATCATGAATGGCCGTGTAACCTTGAGCAAGTTACTTAACCCCCATTGCTTTAAAAAAAAAAAAAAAGAACCCTACATGTGCCAACGCATCCATCATATACTTCAATCCTGAAGCTGTCAGTTATTTATTAATTGCCTACTATCTGCCAGACATTTTGCTAACCAAGAAAAGCAATGAAACTTGAATATCTCAACAAGGTCAGACACCTTGTATTTTCCTTGATCTCATTGGGAACACATTGGTAGTCATATCAGGGTTAATTCATGATGGATAGCCACAACCAAATTCTCCAGAAATTTACCAGAGCAAGAAAAGTTCTTTTATGGTAGGTTTTGACTTAAGGGTCCAGACCTTTGGGTTGGACTAGGTCCAACACGGTCTACTGCCCTTTCTCAAGTTGAGAAATTTGTTCATTAGCAATCTCAGCCCCAAAGTGAGCACCAGAAACCTTCAGATTCCAAAAGAAGCTGCATAGTCCAATAGAGGGCTATTTTCACTGATGCAGGGAGAACCCCAGCTCCAAGTCTGGCTGTACACTCCAGACATCACAAAACATCACCTTAGTCAAGTCTGTGGAGAATTTCTGAAACTGGAAATCCAGCAACAACTGGAAGTGGTCCAGGAAACTCTGGGAAATCCTGTACCCAATTGGCAAAAGAATCTGGCAGGTTCCCAGGTACTGTCTGGGGCCAAAGCTACTAACTCTAACACCCAAGCCAAGAGTTTGCTTCCCTCAGAGATCTTAGATTACTGTCACTACAGTTCAATGGTCTCTGAAGCCCCCTGCTGCATGACTTGCTAATAGCTAGCAACTGGCAACTGACATGAGTCACCTGCCATCTTGTCTGCTTTAGAAAATCAGTAATACTGTTAAATATCACTAGAGAAAAGCCAAAAGATGCTGGAAATAGGTGTCACCAAGGTAAAAGAAGGTGATTCCCTACTTGGAATTGTAAGGGTGAGGTCTCATATAAGAAATGCACAAGCATAAACCAAAAGACCCAGTTGGACTGCTGCTAGGATATCTCTCCAGAGTCCCCAAATCTATGAGGCTAGGATGAGTGGGAAAACTGATTATAGGAGCAAAAATTCAGTCCAAGACGTCAATACCAGATTAAGAAGCAAGATACAGATCCCAACAAATAGAAGAATAGAAGGCAATGTGAAATATCTCATGGGAAAAACCACTAACCTGGAATATAGATCCAGGAGAGATAATTTAAAAATTATTGGAATACCTGAAAGCCATGATCAAAGAAAGAACCTAGAAATCATCCTTCAAGAAATTCTCAAGGAAATTGCCCTGATGTGTTAGACCCAGAGGGGGAAATAGAGGTTGAAAGAATCCACAGATCACCTCCTGAAAAAGATCCCAAAAAGAAAACTCCCAGGAATATTATAGCCAGGTACCAGAATTCCCAGATCGAGGAGAAAATACTACAAGCATCCAGGAAGAAACAATTTCAATATTGTGGAAACACAATCAGAATAGCCCAGGACCTGGCAGCTACTACACTGAGGGATCGAAGGGCATGGAATATGATATTCCAGAGGGCAAAAGACCTGGGTTTAAAACCAAGAATCACATAACTGAGTATTTTGTTTCAGGGGAAAATATGGTCATTCAGTGGAATAGAGGACTTTCAAGCATTCTTGAAGAAAAAACGAGAGTTGAATAGAAAATTTGACAAAAGTTCAAAAATCTCAAAAGTTCACGGAGGAGATTCATTCCTTCAGAGTTAGACTGGAGCAAATGGAAGCTAATGACTTTATGAGAAATCAAGATGCTGTTAAGCGGATCCAAACAAATGTAAGATTAGAAGGCAATGTGAAATATCTCATGGGAAAAACCACTGACCTGGAAAATAGATCCAGGAGAGACAATTTAAAAATTATTGGACTACCTGAAAGCCATGATCAAAGAAAGAACCTAGAAATCACTCTTCAAGAAATTCTCGGGGGCGGAACCAAGATGGCGGAGTAGAAACAGCTCATCCAAGCCACTCTGCCCCCAGATTCCCCCCAAACTATGTAAAAGGGGACTCTGAACAACTTCTGGAGCCCCAGCACCCACAGAACAACACAGAGAAGCTAACCTCCCGCTGAGGACAGCCCAGCAGCCCTGCATGAAGGACCGGCGCAGTGGTCTGGTACCTGGCAGCGCGCAGAGCGCAGGAGCCGAGCCAAGCGCAGGTCCACGTGAGCCGAGGTTTTAGCCCCAGGGCGGCAGGGCCAGCAGCCAGCTGGAGGAACCCCAGAACACCAGGAGCTGTGGCGACTCCAGAATTATCAACATAGACATGCCTAGGACAAAGTAAGAGATAAGTGTCCTATGGACTTTGGGTCCGGTATTTAGGGAATGCGTCGGCTCCCTCCCCTGGGAGCTAGAAGCCGCTGAGGACAAATGCCATTTGGTAGTTTTCAAAGGCAGCTCCAGCTCCCAGCCTGCAAATCATAGGGAGATCCAGCGATCAGTCTTGGGGGGTAATCGCTCTTGCTTTAACCTCCCTGGATCTGGATTGTGATCTAGGGTGGAAGTCATGGGTGGGTTTACAGCTTGCCAGAAACAGAAGTTGCCCCCCACACATTCGGGACGAAAATTCCTCTAGCTGGCCTTAAAGCCATAGTGTGGCAACAAGCCCAAAAGTCAAATAATTAAGTGGTAACATGCCAAGGCAAAGGAAACAGAAAAATACAACCCTAGACTCCTATTTTGGGGGCATAGAGCAGGAAAAGGACTGTGAGGTCAGAAGTCCTGCTCCAAAAGCCCCAGGGGAAAACATGAGCGGGTTGCAGGCCATAGAGGACCTTAAGAAGGACTTTAAAAATCAAATAAGAGAAGTGGAGGAAAAAATTGGAAAGAGAAATGAGAAGGATGCAGGAAAAGTATGAAATGAGGGTCAACAGTCTGACTGAGGAAAACAACACCTTAAAAATAGACTAACTCAAATGGCAAAGGAGGCCCAAAAGAGCAATGAGGAGAAGAATGCCTTAAAAAAGTCGAATTTGCCAGATGGAAAAAGAATCTCAAAAGTTCACTGAGGAGATTCATTCCTTCAGAGTGAGACTGGAGCAAATGGAAGCTAATGACTTTATGAAAAATCAAGATGAGAAATCAAACGAAAGATTAGAAGGCAATGTGAAATATCTCATAGGAAAAACCACTGACCTGGAAAATAGATCCAGGAGAGACAATTTAAAAATTATTGGACTACCTGAAAGCCATGATCAAAGAAAGAACCTAGAAATCAGCCTTCAAGAAATTCTCAAGGAAAATTGCCCTGATGTTTTAGACCCAGAGGGCAAAATAGAGGTTGAAAGAATCCACAGATCACCTCTGAAAAAGATCCCAAAAAGAAAACTCCCAGGAATATTATAGCCAGGTTCCAGAATCCCCAGATCAAAGAGAAAATACTACAAGCAGCCAGGAAGAAACAATTTCAGTATTGTGGAAACACAATCAGAATAGCCCAGGACCTGGCAGCTGATCACTGAGGGATAGAAGGGCATGGAATATGATATTCCAGAGGGCAAAAGAACTGGGAATGAACCCAAGGGTCACCTACCCAGCAAAACTGAGTATTTTGTTTCAGGGAAAATATGGTCATTCAGTGGAATAGAGGACTTTCAAGCATTCTTGAGGAAAAAACCAGAATTGAATAGAAAATTTGACATCCAGACACAAGAAGGAAGAGATGCCTGAGAAGGTAATCAGGGAAAAGAAATCAAAAGGAACTTATCAAAGTTGAACTATTTACATTCCTATATGGAAAAGCAATAACTGAGACTGATGGTATCTTTCTCACTATGAAAATAATGGAAGAAGGGTGTGTGGTCATATGAATACATATGTGAATGTGTGTGTATATGGTTACAGTTATATATGGATAGAGGGCATAGGTTGAATTTGTTGGGAAGGGAGAATACTCAAGGGATGAAATTATGAGGTGAGAGAGGAAAGTGGCAAGAGGAGATGGGGAGAGACAGGGTAGGGTAAACTGTCTCATGTAGAAGAAGCAAGGGGAAGTGGTTGCAAGGGAGGGGGAGAATAGGAAGGCAAAAAAGGCAAAACCATATTCTCATTGAATTTGGTTCAGGGAGAGAATGACATACATACTAAATGGGATATCTCAACGTATAGCAGAATAGGGGGAAGGGGGATGAGAGGAGGGATGATGGATGGGAGGGCATCCTTGGGGAGAGGGGAGGTTGGAAATACCCACTATAGAAGAGGGACAGGATCATGTATGGAATGGACCAGGTGGGGGGTGGGATGAGTGGGAGGGAATTATAAGCAGCCTTGTACAATATATCTACTATGATAATGTTTTGCATAGCTAGACATGTACAACATATACTGAATTACTTATCTCCCCAGAGAGAATGGGTGACAAGGGAGGAAGGAAATGGATCTGAAATTCGAGGTCTTAACATTAAATGTTTCAAATATATATAAATACTATTATCAATACTCTTTTGCTTATAATTGGGAGATAAGATGTGCAGGCATTGGGACACAAAGATTCACCTTCCTCTAATGGAAAAGTCAAAGGGGGTATGGGAGAAGGTATGGGAGAGAGCAGATTGGAGGAAGCGATATCTTGTGGGAGTGCTATTCTGGGAGGTTGGGTAGGGGAATAACGGGGGGAAAAAGATTGTAACTCAAAATCTGGCGGAAATGAATGATGTAAAACAGAAGTTAATAAAGCATTTGTTTAAAAAAAAGGAAAGGAAAATAAATTGAAAAAAAAAAGAAGCAAGGGGAAGTGGTTATAGGGGAGGGGAAGAACAGGAAGGCAAAAAGGCAAAACCATATTCTCACTGAATTTGGCTCAGGGAGAGAATGACATACATACTAAATGGGATATATCACCCTGCAGGAGAGTAGGGGGAAGGGGGATGAGAGAGGGGATGATGGAGGGGAGGGCATTCTCAGGGGAGGGGAGGTTGGAAGTACCCACTTTTGAAGAGGGACAGGATCAAAGTAGGGAATGGACCAGGTGGGGGGTGGGATGGGTGGGATGGAAATATAGCCAGTCTTTTACAATATGTCTACTCTGGTAATGTTTTGCATGGCTAGACATGTACAACATATACTGAATTGCTTATCTTCCCATGGGAGTGGGTGACAAGGGAGGAAGGGAATGAATCTGGAATTCGAAGTTTTAAAATTAAATGTTTCAAATACATGTAAATACTGTTATTAATACTATTTTGCATGTAATTGGTAGATAAGATGTGCAGGCATTGGGGCACAGAGATTCACCTTGCCCTAATGGCAAAGTAGAAGGGGGTATGGGAGAAGATATAGGAGAGAGCAGATTGGATGAGGGGATATCCTCTGGGACTGCTATTCTGGGGTGGTGGGTAAGGGAAAAATGGGGGAAAATTGTAACTCAAAATCTGGCGGAAATGAATGTTGTAAACCAGAAGTTAATAAAGCATTTGGAAAAAAAAAAGACAGGGTAACCAAAGCTAGAAGATACATAAGAGATGTAAAATAGATACCATTTAAATAAATCTTTAAGATTTGCAAAACAAACAAACAAAACAGTCATTCTAAGTAACCTATATTATAACTGAATAGTATGAAATAAATTGCTATGTGGTATAAAAAGAAAATGGAAATGTGCTACCCACAGGTTAGAACATAAAAATAAATCATTTCTTATATTTTGTGACCTTTTTCTTTGGCAGGAAGGGAAGAGATGATCATTGTTGTTATGCTGCAAAATATGTTCATTAAATGTCTTTATACATTAAATTAGATATATGCTAACCCAAAAGCTGGAAAACAAGGTACTTGTTGGCTAAGAAATGGTGAAATTATTATGACTATTAATTTAATTTACTATCATACCTTAAGAAGTAAGAAACATAAAGAATTTTGAGAAACCTAGGAGGTTTGCATGAACTAATGCAGATTGAAGTAAGTAGAACCAGGAAAATGATATATGCAAAGACTAAAGTAACAACATGAAAAAGACAGTAAAAGACATCTCAACTCAGATTTATTGAAATGAGTAGTCTTGCTCCCAGAGAAGTGAGGATGAAAGAGATTTTCCTCTTTTTTTTTTTTTGCTTTTTAGAGGGCAATTGGGGTTATGTAACTTGCCCAAGGTCACATGGCTAGGTTTCTTTTTGTTGTTGTTGTTGTTGTTGTTGTTGTTGTTGTTTGTGTGGGTTGTGTCTGAGGCCAGATCTGAACTCAGGTCCTTTTGACTCCAGTGCCAGTGCTCTACTCACTGTGCCACCTAGCTGCCCCCAATTTTCCTCCTCTTAATATAGAGGTGAGGAACTATGGGTATGAAATGCTGTGCACACTGAATGAATCATTTTTGCTTAACTTTTTCTTTATATTCAACATCAGATGTATAGGGAAATAACATATAAAATTATATAAAGGAAGCAAAATATAACTTTAAAAATATACATGCTATGTAGCACTTAGGGGAAAGAGACAAAGATGGCCAGGAACAGAAGGAAATGCTTAGCAAATTTTATACTACGTAGCAATTCCAGCATGTAAGGAAGTAAATGCTCTACACACCTCTCTGGTTTTTGTTCTAGTCCATTAGCTCCATTTTGTTGTGGTACCATAGTAACAGAGATGGTATCCAATATATAATTAAAATAAATATGCCCAATCATGCACTGTTTATTGCTTATGCAAAGATGCATAAGCAATTATCAATGTCATTACAATAAGTAGCCTGATAACATTAAATAACATAAGCAAACAATGAGCCAGGATCTGGCAACTGCCTTTTTTTTTTTTTGTGCCATTGAATTGTATGTGATGGTCCAGTAATGGAATACACAATTTGTGTAGAAAATGTACTTGAAAAACCAACTCATAAATTTAAAAGCAAATCACTATGTGCTCTATTTACAGTAGAAAAGAGAAGTATTTTTAAAAATTCATCTCTTTCCTGAATTATGGACATTACATAACAGGATTAGAAAGATGAAGGGTCAGTTGCTGCAGATAGTTACAGATGGAAATAGAAATTCTACAGCTCCCATAGATCTACCATAGGTTGCCTTTCAATAGCAATAAATTACTGACATTTGGAAACTTCTATAAGTGCTGAACAAGCCAGTGAACATTTGGAAAAATCTTATTCTGCTTCTTTCAAGAATCTAGGAAGAATATCCACATGTATACATACACACATATGTGCACATCTGTTTGTATGTAAACACATATATGGATATGGTAGAGGAAGATATTATATAATTTTTCCAGTAGGTAACATCAAAGGAAGGCTAATTTATGGAAGCTTTGATTATCACTTCCTCTACCTTCCCTCATCTCTACTTTTCATGGCTCTAGAGAAAAACCAAGTGTTAAATAATGCCTGGCTCTGGTGGAGGTCCTCATAACTCCTTTCCTACCACTTTGCTTTTACTTTAAAATACAATAATTTAAATTCATTATTATTAGTGACACAGAAATAGACTAATCCCTAAGCATAGGCATCCCCAAATTTCAAGATGCCAGGTCACAAAATAAGGCTTTAGAAGAACCACATTTAAACAAAATCGATCTTTAGATAGGGTTTCAATGTTTGACTCACTTTGGGTTTTCTTAGCAAAGATACTAGAGTAGTTTATCATTTCCTTCTTCTAGCTCGTTTTAGAGATAAGGAACTGAGGCAAACAAGGTTAAATGACTTGCCCAGGGTCACATAGCTAGTAAGTGTCTGAGATCAAATTTGAACTCAGAAAGATGAGTCCTCCTGACTCACCCTGTATCCACTGTGCCACCTAACTGCCCTCTATCCATTTTAAATCAATTCTGTTTTTGATCAGATCATGATCAGATCATGATTTCATACACCAATTCATTTTTTCCTAAATACAACCACCTTTCCTACCCATAACATATCGCTCTGTCTACCATGGATCTTTGTTACCTGCCCAATCCATTGGTTATGCTTTCACACCATAGCTATGCCAATTATCACTGTTGCTGTGTACTAACTCAGCTTTCCCTCTAGGCCAGCAATAAACTGTTGCTGACTTCACTATTGTATACCTGTGAAAACTGGAGAGTCTATCAGTGCCATGCCAGAAAACTGAACTGCTTCTACTTGATCTGTCTTAGGAAGATTCTGAAGATCACCTGACAAGATAAGGAACTAGACACTGGAGTTCTTTCTCAAACTAAACTGTTAATCATTTAAACTCTACTAAAGAGAATACAACTCTGATGGCCTGGCCATGTAGCCCTAATGCCAAACATAAATTTACCTAAAAGATTATTTTACAGAGAACTCTCATAAGGTAGTGGTCAGAAGACATGGTACAAGGATACTCTCAAGATCTCTCTGAAGAACTTCAGTATGGATTGGGAGACATGGGAGACACTGAGACGGGACCTTCCAGCATGGCATTGTCTGCATCAAAGAAGGCACTGCACTCCATGAGCAAAGCAAAATCACAGTAGCAGAGAGGAAATCTGAGCTGTGTAAATCCAGAGCCAGCTCCATCCCAAATGTTCGAATTATCTACTTGTGTCCAACTTGTGACAGAGCCTTCCAAACTCATATTGGACTTATCAGCCACAGCCAAACACATTATACCAGGGTATAATGTCATGATGTCATTGGTCCTCTTCCAAAACAAAGGATGAACAACCAATCCAATGCCAACTACCACTGCTGGTGGGTATCACAATTCCCCAACTGCTGCCCTTCTAGATATTGGTGCAACTAGCTCAGCAAACACTTAACAACATTGCTCTTAGAGTAAAATTTGGAACGTCAACCGGTTTCCACATAGCTGAAAAGTTAGGGGACTTGCCACAATTTATAAATTTAAAAATTCAAAAAAATACTTTCAGGATCCCTGATTTTATTTATGTAGACATGATGCACCCTTCCCCACCCCGCCCCCGCCCGAAATAACCAAGATGCATTCCCACTATACCTTAGCTCATCGTTTTCATAAATTACTGTGCACCTGGTGATTAACCTTCTTGTAAGGAAACTTTCCTATTTCAGTCATAATAGTATACACAATGCCTAATCCATACTTGAAGGTTTTTCCACTTTGATATTGAAGAAATCAAAAAGTATTCTATTTTGTAATTAATTCTTTGGATTCTATTCTATTTCACTGACTAAGTCATGTTTCTTTGTCTTTGAATTAAGTTTCAGAAGTTTGTAAGTTCTGAGTTTTACCCTCTGAGTAAAATATAAAAGTTCAGTTTCCCTATAAATCACTTTAATTAAAAGAAACATGTTGTTTCTATACCACTAGCTGTCCATATACAATTGGAGGAAATCTGGAATCTGTATGCCATTAGTTATTCTTTCGAGTGGACTGAATCAACCAGAATTGCCTAGCAAGATGGAAGGAGGGGTTGTTGCTATCCCTGTATTCTCAACTTCCAACCAATTACATTGTTTTCCACACCTATGACACTTTGATTTTTGTAACCAGTCATATTGTCTTCCCCATCTATGATGCTGCCTTCTATTTTTTGGTTGTTCCTCCTTATGTCTATAAAAGTGATCCATCAGTCCTCATTCAGGGTCTTAGCTTGCTGAGGAGACTAAGACTCTGTATATTGGCAAATTCACACTTTGCTAATAAATTGATCAGAGTTTGTGTCTTAGTTTGCCTAATTTCAATCACAACAATATAACCTATCATAATTTATGTTCCACTGCCATAGCCTTTAAAAACTGAGGGTCACCCTCTGACCACAAACAGAAAATTGGGGTAAGACTTTAGTGAACTAAAGAAGTAATGAACCTAAATAGGAGGAGCACAGATTTTGACCTAGAAGGGAACTTAGAGGCTATTTAGTCCATGCTTCATTTTCCCTAGAAAAGATGCAGCTTCAAAATACCCTTTGATATTTCTCATTGCTTAGGTTTGTAGCTGAAGGACATGCCTCTTTTAACTCTGGAATTCACAGTTTTCTTAGGGAGAAGAAATACAACTGGAACCTCCATCCAGAGTCTACTTTAATTATTGTTTAATCATGTCCAACTCTGGAGAAAAAAAAAAAGTACAATTTCCCACAGACTCAGGCAGTGGTGGCAAAGAGAACATATCCCTAGAAAATGCCCAATCCGTGGTAAAGGTTTTTATGCCATCTGCCTGGCATCACAATTGCTCCTGTCAGCCCCAGTTCCTTGGCATGATGCTAAACTCTCTTACCGTTGTCTTACTCCACTCTGGTTCCATAGTTTCATCCAGTGAAATTCTGTTTCCTGCTACTGATCTCCACATCTGAAGCTATTGCTAATTAGCACTACTCTTCACTGAAGTTTCATTTCTGCTGCTACTGCTGCTTCAGCAGAGTGTTATTATTCTTTTAGAGTGAGATCCCCCTCCCTGCCCTGGCAAGTCCAACGTAGCTCAGGAATGGGTCAATGTGTTTTCCTTACTGTACTTTTCTTTCCTTCTTTGTAGGCTTCATAGATCAATGCTGGCTTTTCCACCAAAGGGCTGCTCAGGCAGTATAAGTCTTTTTTGCCTGAATCATCTCAACTGAAGGCTCCCAGCCTTTAGTCCCAACTGAGTTAGAGTGAGTGAATTCCTTTCACGTCTCCTTTGCCGCAAATTGCAGGCGGGGTACCCCTGACGCTTAGTACTTCCTGTTGAGTCTTTTGGAAACTGGAGATAATTACACATACCCTGTTTCATTTGCCCTTTCAATTCTCATTATGTTTCCTTATCCCCACTACCAATAACTAGAACCTTGTCATTCAAATTATCTCAAAGCTTCAAAAAAAAATTTAAAAGACACTAGAGGGGAAGCTAGGTGGCACATGTGAATAAAACACCAGCCCTGAAAGTCAAGAGAACCTTAGTTCAAATCTGACCACAGACACTTGACACTTACTAGCTGTGTGACCTTGGGCAAGTCACTTAACCCCAATTGCTCTGCCTTCCACACTGGACAAAACCTATTTTAAAGACACTAGAAACATTGACAGGGCACAAGTTGACAGCCTCTGTAAACAAATTTCATTGTTTCAAGTTCCCTTGTTGTCTTGATCTCCCTACTCCAGATGTGGGCTGATTTGTCAACATTTATTTTTAAATATGGTACCCAGATCTCAACACAATACTCAAAGTGTGGTCTGATGAGGTTAAGAGGACAATGGGGCAATCATTCTTTTACTCTGAATGAGATATAGTCTAAGGACACATCAGCAAATGTGCCTAGAGAAGTAAGAGTACAGGAGATTTAATGAGAAGACAAAATAAGGGAGAAAACTGAAGAATTCTAGATTTTTTTAGACTTAAAAGGGACCTTAGAAGTCATGATGTTGGGCACAGCTAGGTGGCACAGTGAATAGAGTCCTGGAGTCAGGAGGACCTGAGTTCAAATCCAGCCTCAGACACTTAACACAAAAACTAGCTGTGTGACCTTGGGCAAGTCACTTAACCCCAATTGCCCTCCAAAAAGCAAAAAAAAAAAAGAAGAAGAAGAAGAAGAAGAAGTCATGATGTTGGAACTAGCAGCCAACTCAGTCAATGAGACTGATTGAGATACATATGAAAGGTGCTGCTAGTCAATGAGATATAAAGTAAGCAAGACCAGACCCAGGGAGGGAACAACAACACTGAATCCAAAGTACTTAACAAAGTTGGAAACCAAAGGCATGTCTAGTCAAAAGAGGAAGTTGCCTAAAGACAGTAAGACAAACCCATGTGGGCCAAAGGCATCAAAAGAGAGCACTCAAGTCTACAAAGTCACATGGAAACCATGCCATGTGAAGAGGAGTCTGTGTTCACATCCTCTTCTTGACAAAACACTGGGGAAACCAGGAATCTGATCATCTCTCATTCTTCCTTTTACAAGAAATCCATGGATTGAAGAAGTTCAGTGTCTTGCCCAGGTTTACACAGTATGAATGAACACAGAAGAAAGGAAGAAAGAATATTTTCTCCTTTTGGTTTTTTTTGTTTGTTTGTTTTTGTTTTTGCTTTTTGGAGGGCAATTGGGGTTAAGTAACTTGCCCAAGGTCACACGGCTAGGTTTTTTTGTTTGTGTGTGCGTTAAGTGTCTGAGGTCGGATCTGAACTCAGGTCCTTCTCTACTCACTGCGCCACCTAACCACCCCAATATTTTCTCCTTTTGTTTATTTGTGGCTTTCCAATGCTAAGTACATGTCAAAAGTGTCTCTTGTGGCCATGGGTCTAGGGAAACTGCCCCAAAATTTAATATGTACAATAAAATCCTGATCAGAAAAATCCACACATGATCACCAAAGAAAAACTCCACTATTAAAAGTTAAAGGCATGTAGTAGCTAAATTTTAAAATTTAAAGAATAACAAAATTTACAAATATTCAGAAGACCCTCAGTTATTATGGAAAATAGAATGTGTTAACCTAGGATTCCTCTGAAGTCACAATATTACATTTCACCATACAGTTGGCACACTTTGGTGTTGTGCGTTTTTTTTTTTTTAGTCCAAAAATTGGTTTCTAACCTTGCATTGTGTAATTGTCACAAGGTATAATTCTGCTTATCATGCTGCTTAAAAGGTAAACAGAGCAGCAACGTATTCACCAGTGGCATATGGATATCTCTTGTACATTGTGAGTTGTGACCCTAGAATTCTTAGTGCAGGGGCATTGTCTATGTGTAAACAAACCAATTAAAGACTACTTGCACCATTTCTGCAATGATGAGGTGGTGATCACCAATTGAACTTGTTGGAAGAATCAAGTGCCCTTTCTTGGAACTAATATACACATGAGTAATTAAGAGTAAGGACATTATACCATATGAAACAGTCATCAAAAGCATCAAAAAGATGGGAATTTTGAATACATTAAATGGATCTGAAGGTGACACACTGTAGCAGAGCAATGACAAAGTAAACACATGTTATATGAGTGGCTCTGAGGATGGCCCATCAGATAATGAAACCAATGATAATGATGCAGAATCTTTAGACACAGATTAAATCATTCACAACACTGTAGTAAATTTTCTCAGATGTAATATTTTGACTATAAAACACAAATCAATAACAACTAATGTGTTAACTCTATTTTTCAGATCAGAAAAATGTTTACTAAACTGTCATGAAGAAATAATGTGCATCAATCTGGACTATTCAATTTTAATATATTCACAAGAATTCCTTACATCCTTATCTTGTGCCAAAGATAGTTTAGTAATAAATGATTTTCAAGTAATACTGGCACAATTTTTAAAAATCACATGATGATCACACTATACTTTTTGCAGAATATTTGGCATTAAATCTGTGATGATTATGCAGTGAAATATGGTAAATTAAGGAAAATAATGGGATGATAGTCCAGAAAAGCAAAGTTGCTTAAGTTGTGACCCAAAATAACATATCCCACACAAGAAATCCTAATCTCCAAAAGTGTACTTGTAAGTGAACTCATTGGGACAAATGTTATGTAACAACTCCTTTAAGCATGAACCCACTTTCCCACTAACCATGATAGATGAGAAAGTGTGATTACTTTCACACTTTTACTTCACATTACTTTTAAGCCTCAGATTTTGGGGGAGATGTTTTATAACACCTTTACTTGCTGTGTCTTTGCAGCAAATATCCCTTTGTAAAAGCTAACTGATACTAATTGGTTAAATTATACTGGGGCACTAATCATTAGTGATTGACATTGGGGAGAACATACCAGGATGGGGTTTCAAGTCAACAGTATTAGAAAAAGATGCCCCCAACCCCTCAGGGCTACCCCCTGGAATTTTAAGGGGAAAAATATAACCAGCCTAGCTCTGGAAACCCAGCCTTCTGGTAGGCAGGGTGGAAGAGTAAGTAAATACAATTATCAAGAAAAAAACTGAGTAATTAAATAAATTCCTTTATGTATATAGGCTAATATTTTTTCAGAAAAAAAGAGAAAAGAAATTGAACTAAGGGATACAAGAATGAATAATGAGACATATTAAAGTGGTGAAAAGGACCTAAGAGGCTGAACTAAATTATTATTATTATTACTAGGCAAAACTAAAGATAGAAGAGGAATATGAGCAAATGAAAGCAGAGGTGGAAAATGCTGTAGGGTAGAGCCAGCTATAAAAGGAGCCTCCTCATCTGAGGGATATGGGACGAGAAATCCATTTAGGTTGAAAGATCAGGGGAAAGCAAGGCAGAAGAACTGAACTAATAATCCATGGACCAAATCCTCCATAAATGGATTAATATCTTTTATGAGAGGAATAACACCTTGAGAAGCTGAACCCCAACTAGAGGCTTGAGCCTTATGAAAGTTTTGTGTGTGTGTGTGTGGTTTTTGATTTTTATTGATAACCACAGTAAAATTCTTAATAACATAGAAACATTTACCACTAACTCGGGACCATTATCGAGGTATAGGATAATGAATAAACAAACTTACTTGGCATAAGACATTCTTTCAGAGGAAATTGACTTAAAGTAAGTTTGCTCCCCTTTAAAAAAAAAAAGTTGTTCAATCCCTGTTAAGGTGGGACTGGGGGAGATGGAGGGGTGTGATAACCTGGTGGGAAAGCAGGGCTGATCAAGGAAAGAAGTGAGCAGCATGAAGGGGCTTCTCAAGAACTGACAATCCTCAGCAGGAGCTCAGCAATGACCTAGGCCTCAAGGCAGTGTCATCCCGAGGTAGGAAGTGAAACAATACCAAGAATGAGTTGATTTTGGAAGGAACAATCCAAGTCCAAAGCCAGTGCTCTGTTATTATAATGACTAAGGTTGGCTCCAAAGAATAGTTGACAATTTGCAATTCCCTCCCCTCTTTGAAGGGTTGGAGCACTATGTTGTTATTCAGTCTTGTCAGACATCTTGTGATTTCATTTGGGGTTTTCTTGGCAAAGATATTGGAGTGATTTGCCATTTCTTTCTCATTTTACAGATAAGGAAACTGAGACAAATAGTGTTAAGTGACTTGCCCAGGGTCACACAACTAATAAGTGCCTGAGGTCAGATTTGAACTCAGAAAAATGAGTCTCCCTGACTCTAGGCCTTGCACTCTATCCACTGTGCTACCTAGCTGTCCTAGAGCATTATGGGTGTACAATATTGAATATACTTTCAGACTCAGCTAAATTGCTGGTGGGCCTTGCTAGACTATTTTTTCTTTTATGTTCTCTTTTATAAACAATGACTTTCTGAATAAGTATAATAGAAAGGATGTCAGACTTGAAGTCAGTTAAGACTTGGGGTCATTTCTTACTCTTGAGTGAAAGGAGTGGAAACTTCTCAGACTATACTCTAAAATCTAGTAAGGCTTTTCTGGGAAACAGGCCCAAGTTCCCCTTCACTGGAAATCACATGATTTACAAGGACTCAAAACTCAGAGCGGTGGGGAGTCACCCCTCTCCTCAGTGACACCAAAGCACAAGATATGCCAAATAAGGACAGAAGTACTTTCTCAAATGTACATTGGGTGGTCTCTACTGTTTCCAGTACTTGAGGTTGATTGCCATGTTTAGATTGTGTAACTGACTTCTAGCCAATGGGAGAAAGGGGTTAGAAGGAGGATGGGGGAGAATTATGCTTTGGGGCTTTATAACTTCACCATTTCCTTTTGCAAATTGCTTCTCCTCCCTGACTATTTGTCAGAAGAAAGGTGGCCCTTTCTCCAGATCATAATAAACTATTCTCTTCTGTTCCCTACCTTGAGAGGCCTTTGAGTATCATTTCGGTAGGGATCTCTGTTGCACACAGTTTTGGGGTGCACACACTCTATACAAGTGAATTGTGATTGCTATTTAAGAGACCTAGTGTTGAGGTCAGAGTGGGGAGAGTGCAGTTCAGATGTGAAAGAATTCACTTAAACAATTTTCTCTTAACCAAGGGGAGCTTTATTAACTCAAAACCAGCAGTCTAGGCCTGGAAAAGGACTGGCAATTTACAGAGGGACAGGGGCTTGTTTTTATAAGGACAGGTTAAGGAAGACAGGAAATTTTATGACTCAGGATGAGTGGGACAAGGAATTTTATGGTCCAGGATAAGAGGAAGTTTTATGACATTTCAAGAGACTTTGGGTTGCCCTCAAGCTCAGGAGGTGCCTCGCAAGAAAAAAATAAATGTTAACAAATTGGTCGACATCTAACTTGAAACAATGCTATAAAAAATGATTGAAGAAAGTTGATATATTTAGCCCGGAGAAATAAAGACTTATGCAAATGTAATTTGTTGACAGAGGCTGCCAGCTTGTGCCCTGTCAATGTCTTTTTGAAGCTTTGAGATAATTTGAATGACAAGATTCTAGTTATTAGTAGTGGGGATAAGGAAGCATAATGAGAATTGAAAGGGCAAATGAAACATGGTATGTGTAATTATCTCCAGCCTCCAAAAGACTCAGAAGGAAGTACTAAGTGTCAAGGGTACCCTGCCTGTAATCTGAGGCAAAGAAGAAGGGGAAGGAACTCACTCACTCTATCTCAGTTGGGACTAAAGGCTGGGAGCCTTCAGTTGAGATGGTTCAGGCAAAAAAGACTCATACTACCTGAGCAGTGCTTTTGTGGAAGATTCAGAAGATGTGTTGGACTTACCAGGGCAGGGAGGGAGATCTCACTCTAAAAAAATAATGACACTTTGCTGAAGCAGCAATAGCAGCAGAAATGAAACTTCAGTGAATAGTAGTACTATTATGCTTAACCTTTTAGGGTACTGGGACATCCATATCACTGGGATTTGAAACTAGACCTTCTGATTAAATCCAATGCCCTTTCTACTATATGAGAATATTTGCTTCCCATTTTCCATGCCACAGGGCTTAAGCAACTCTGAATGAACACACATCTCAGAGCAATGATTTCTTAACTCATATATAACTTTTATTGTTCATCACAAGACTCTCTGGGTTCAGCTTTCAGAATCATTGCACAGAACCAGTCTCAGAATGTCATGCTTATTAAATTTGCAGGTGACACATAACTGGAAAGGATTGCTAACATGTTGATTGACAGAATTTAGGAACTTAAAAAGTTTTCAACAAGCTAAAATAATGGGTTATATCTAATAAATTGAAATTTAATTTTACTAAATTCCTATGTCTGTGTTCAAAAAAAATCAACTGTGGGGGAAGAATGACCAGAGGACAATTTATAATCATTGTGCCTAGTGGGATACACAGCTGTGGAGCCTCTGTCTCCCTCTAGTGTCTGGCTCAATTAGAATCCTTGCTTATTGACCGATCTTTCTCATGAGAAAAGTGGATTTTGCCATGCTTTTTCAGTGTGAAAGCCAGAGTCTTTTTTTATAACCTTTGTGTAAAATGATTGACTTGGGCTCCCTTCACTGAGGACCAGGCCTATTACATCTTTGGTTTAAGGTTCTCAGGTATCTTGAGTGGGTTGGAATGTCTTTGTATTCTGTTAACACTGGCTCAAGCCCAGACTGGGCTCCTCACTCCCACAATGGGGAGGGTGGGGTAATGACTAGAATCTTCAGTTCTATTTAACCATTGAACATTGATTGACTTTTATAATATTTACAGATATTTCAAGAACAAAAACCACGTTTTCTCAGGAAAACTCTATCACCTTTATAAGGATTGTGACAACCAGCTTAGGCATCTTATTGACATTTGTTTCCAATTATCTGCTTCCACAAAAAGGTATTGCTGTGAATGTTTTGGTTCATACCTCACTAGTTTCTTTTTTATTTATTTACTTATTTGTTTGTTTATTTTTTGCTTTTTTGGAGGGCGATTGGGGTTAAGTAACTTGCCCAAGGTCACACGGCTAGGTTTTTGTTTTGTGTGTGCGTTGTGTCTGAGGCCGGATCCGAACTCAGGTCCTTCTGATTCCAGGGCCGACGTTCTACTCACTGCGCCACCTAGCTGCCCTACCTCACTAGTTTCTATGAGATTTTTGAGGCCACTGTTAGGCCTCCTTCAGCTGTTTTCTAACCAAGAAACATAGATGTTATGGGACTATTTCTCCATCTCTTGAACTGGCAAAATTCAAGTTAGTAGCAAATGTCACTCTTCCCCCTGCCCCCCAATTTATATTTTATTTTCAATTCAGGGAACAAAACTAGCATTTCCATTACACTGTACAATGAAAAAGATGTTTGCATATGAAACTGCAAATCTATCATGTACAAATTGCTATTTCCTCCAAATATACCACAAAGTTATCATGTAAATTTTTCCCTTTTTTTCTTTCTTTCTCCCCACTCAAGAGATGGCTACCACCAGACACAAATAGGTATGCATACATACACACACACATATACACGCACACAAATATTCTCTCCATACTTCTATTTATCAGTTCTTTCCCTGGACACAGATAGCATCTTTCTTTATATGTCCTTTTTTAAAATTCATATATTTATAATAATCAAAATTATTTGGTCACTCAAAGTCATTCTTAAAACAGTATTGCTTTTACTGTATAAGACATTCTCTTGGTTTTGCTCACTTCACCTTTCATCATTTTGTGCAAGTCTTTCCATGCCTTTCTAAGATCAATGGGTTCATCATCTCTTATAGCACAATAATTCTGGAGGGATGTGTGGCAAACATGACTCTTGCACACACTTTAATAAGTATAGGCTAAAGTTTGTGGCATCATTACTGGGAACAATGCATGCATACATGCTTTTTATATTGTTACATGTTGACTCAACATATTTCTGCTCAGCTCTCAAAGTCCCAAGCATGTTCAGCAATATGTAGTTGAAATACTCAAGCTATAAATAATCCTAATGGCTATAGGATTTACAAAGTATAGTTTTAGACTTCTTGATTCCATTAAGCTCAAAACTTTCTGAAGTCATTTGCTTATAAAGTGTCTACTATGGTCAGAATAGATTCTGGCAAGGAAACTATTTACTGAGAAATACGTCTTCCAACTTAACAACTTTGGAAGTTTTCTGGTTCCTTGTTGGGTATACCCATGCATACCAGGTGAAAGTGTCAATCATTAGTCATGGCTCATGATATTATCCCCTTTCATACTCAAAACACCAGGGAACATTGACTCTAAAGGTTTGTTAATACTTACATTGTGCCAGCAGAGTGCTGAATCTAGACTTAGGAATACCTGAGTTCAAATCCCACCTCAGACTCTTACTAGCTATGTAACCATGAGTAAATCACTGAATGACTCAATCTCAGCTTATTCATCTATAACATGAAGGGACGCATTCATCGATTCTACAGTCTTTTTCCTATGGAGAAGGGTCCTACCATCGCTGTTACCCTCTCCCCACTACCAACCATTAACCAACTCCTCCAGACGTAGGTAAGCCCCAAAGCCCCAGGAATAGCAGTATCCTGCTGGCCAAATGACCAAGTATCATCCAGGGAAACAACACTTGTTGAAATGCAACCTACCAACTTTTTCCACAGGGACTCAGCCCCTGCATTCTCAGTAGCCACAGCCACTAAAGACCCCCCAAAAAAGAAAGTTCTCAATACCAAAGGCCTTGGCTCTATCAGTTAGCTTGAAATTAGAAACAAAGTTTTATTGACAGAAATGACATTAAATAAGATGTATTAATATGTGCTTTGCCACATCACTCTAAGGGCTATATAATCTTTCCATCTGACTTGCAGCTGAAACCTTACATATGTGTCGTCCCTATTAGAATGTGAGCTCCTTGAGAACAGGGACCATCTTGTTGTTCACTTTGTCTCCCCACTGTTATACACTATGCTTTAAACAAAAAAAAAATCATTTAACAAATGCCTTTTCATTCATTGATTTCAGTTCTAAGTCTGGGATCCTATTATAAATATATAACATGAGTTGATAGCACCTTCCTTTGAACACATCAGGCTTGTAGATTTCAGGCTAATAAGATCTTTTTTCTCACTAGCTCAAGTGCCCAAATATCCACAGTAATCATGTTATGCTTTCACAACCATAGAATGAAATGCCTTGGGTAGCACCAATTGCTATCTCATGTGTCGGTAGGATCAGTTGCAGTCCAGTATAGAACCCCACTGAACAACTCTAGCTCCTCTTACTGTTTTGATAGTAATGTGCCATCTGAGGAATGAAGGGTGAGACCTAAGAGGTCACTTGACTTGTATAATTTCTTTTGGACCTTTGTCATGCAACTATTCTCACTGTCAATTATCCTAGGACAACTGAGACAACAGGGACTGGTTCAGTGCAAGAAAGTTTTCATTCACTTGGAGTATATCCTCTTGTGGAAGTCTCAGACTCTCAACTTTGTGACCACTTAACGACAGCACAGCTCCTTAGGATATCATGGATAGCCTCCAATTTTTCTACAAGATATCATCTGTCCTTGGAGTCATATGGCTTACAGAACAGAGCCTCTGTCTCCCACATTATTTGTCCCTAGCCAATTGCCAAATTCACAGAACTAATACCCGTCTCTGAAAGAAAGCACCCAACTCAGTGTTAATTAAAATAATGTGTGTGTGTGTGTGTGTGTGTGTGTGTGTGTGTGTGTATACCCACACAGATCTATGTCAGTGGACTATTGTCCCCCTCTTGGAATTTAGCTCCATATACATAGTCTTTGAACTAAGGAGAGCCTACTTTAAAGTCAAGAATTCTAATTTGTATAAGAGATAATGACAGTCATTTTTAGTAAATTCCCTACTGGCAAATGCAACAGGTTTCCAGTTAGTATTATCACTCTTTAGGTATAAGACTGGTCCAGGGACTTTTGACTAGCTCTAGAATATGACACAAAGGACTTGTTAAGTCTACATGCAAAGCAGCTTATCATAGGGGTGGCTAGGTGGCACAATGAATAGAGCACCAGCCCTAGAGTCGGGAGGACCTGAGTTCAAATCCAGCCCCAGACACTTTAACACAAATACTAGCCATGTGACCTTGGGCAAGTCACTTAACCCCAATTGCCCTCCAAAAAACATTAAAAAAAAAGAAGAAGGCAGCTTATCAAGTCTTTATTTCCATTTCTCATTCCAGTGATTTCCAAATGGCTTCAGAAGGCTTAAGCTAACTGATTCAGTTAGAGTAAGGCTTAAGTTTCCTGTCTTCCTTTTAGCTCTTCCCAATCATATAAGATTACTCAAGTCTCAAGTAAGATTACTCAGTCATTTAACAACAGGAGCCTAGATCATTGTTGTTGGTTTTTCATAACTTTGAGATAGTAGCCAACAAGTCCTAGAAAAGTCTTCCATTCTCAAAGATTCTTAGCATATGGTCAGCTGATGAGGACTTGCCATCTTGTCTTGGTCAGCTCTTATTCTTTTCTGAGATGCTACATGATGCATGTACTTGACGGAAGCTCCACCAGTTGGCATTTATCAATTAGCAGTTTCTCATCAGTTTCCTCTAGCCAATCCAGTGCTTTCATGAGACATGAGGATCATTTGAAGGAACTGGGGATGAAAAGGCTTGGAGCAACATGGAAGCCATCCTCAAGTATTTAAAGATCTATCATGTAGAACTGGCATAGAGCTTATTTTGTTTGGCCCCAGAGTTTCCTTTGAAGCATTTTTTTATGCACAGAAGCAAACAGGAAAAAACACAAAGGGGAACATAAACAAACAGTTTTGAAAGTAATAGTTAATTACATACTAAAAAAGGAAAAGCAATCTGTACACAATAGTTTTGGAGTTTCATGCACCACCCTCATTAACTGCTCTACTTTATATAAAAATTCTCATTTTAGTTGGCATTTTTTCAGTGCAGAATAAAAATATAAAACTTTAAAAGGCGGTAATGAGAGCCTAGACCATGCTGCTGGCTATGTGAGTGGAGGGAAAGGAACATACTTAAGAGATGTTGTACAGATAGAAATGATAACATCTGGCAATCGATTGGATATGTGAGATGAGTGAGAGGGAGGAGTCAAAAAATAACCCTAAAGTTGTGAAGCTTGATGACTGGAGGGATGGTAGTGTCCTTGAAAGTAATAGGAAATTTTGGAAGGGGGTAAATTTGGGAAGAAAGATAACATAATAATCTGTGATGAAAATCACACCCATCAGGGCCTACTTATCCTGTTTGACTCATTCTGCCCCACCTAAATTGAAAACAGGAGAGACAGTTCTCTTTTCCAGTAGCACCTGCCTAGATGCTGATAACTGCCCTGCAGAGCCTACCTTAGTCTCAAACCTTGCAGAGGGAAGTTGTGAAGAGAAATTGGAGGGAGGTGTGTTGGAGGGTCAAAGTTGGAACTGTTTAGGAGATATGTCCCACAGCAATTGCAAAAGGGGTGGGTTGTGAATCATCTTCCCACCTCCCAGATGGTTAATCACATATGCTTTGGAATCAGGCCATCATTCCCACTTTTGGAGATGATTAGCTCACAGCCTTCTTTCCCCTTACTCTGACTTCTTAATTTCTTTTCACTGTTCCTCAATAAATGACATCTCTTGTTCATTGTTCCACTCATGTGCTCACTGGCTAAGTGCCCATACATTCATTTCTAAATTTTAAAAGCTTTTTTGTTTCCTAAGGTCATAGACGGCTTTTGATGCAAAGCATAAAATTTACTTGTGGACAATTTTGTCTAAAAATACATCCAAAATGTTAATGAATCCTATCTTATTGAATGAATGGAAAAACTGATTCAGTTAGAGTAAACAAGTTTTATGAAAGAGTAGATTAACAGATGACTAAGCAAGCTTAATTTGATCCAGATTAAAAATGTGCTGTCACAACATACTGTTATAACGTCATATAGTACAGAAAGATGAAAATTCCCATTGTATTAATTACGAGGAGATTGATTATGAAACAACATTAAAGAAAAAAAAACATTGAAAGGCATCTATACTCTGATCAATGTAGTGATCAATTGTGACTTAAGAAGTCTGATAGTAAAGTATAACTCTCTCCTCTTTGTAGAAGTGGTGAACAGTAGATGTAGATTAAGGAAGACAGCATATGGCCAATGTATCCATCTTCTTTGCTTAAATGTGGGTTTTCTTTTTTGGAGGAGTTTGTGGTGCAAGGAAGTATTCCATATAGATTGAGGGCAGAGGACGTCCCAGGGAAGTGACATAGATCTAAGAAAAAAAAGAGCATCAACATAAATTGATAAATAAGTGAGATTCATTGTAAGATGCTAGAATTCTGATAAATTTTCATTCCTAAAATTTATTCCTAAACAGTAGCTTCGCCTCTCCACCAAACTGATTGGTCCATAGACCTTAACTGTGTATCTGTCTTCTAACAGGTAGGGTTTGTTTTCTCCCACTATGCAACTGGAGAAGAAAGAGGAGGAGGAGGAGGAGGAGGAGGAGGAGGAGGAGGAGGAGGAGGAGGAGGAGGAGGAGGAGGAGGAGGAGGAGGAGGAAGAAGAAGAAGAAGAAGAAGAAGAAGAAGAAGAAGAAGAAGAAGAAGAAGAAGAAGAAGAAGAAGAAGAAGGAGGAGGAGAAGAAGAAGAAGCAGGAGGAGGAGGAGGAGGAGGAGGAGGAGGAGGAGGAGGAAGAGGAGGAGGAGGAGGAGGAGAAGGAGAAGGAGAAGGAGAAGGAGAAGGAGAAGGAGAAGGAGAAGGAGGAGAAGGAGAAGGAGAAGGAGGAAAAGGAGGAGAAGGAGAAGGAGATGATGATGATGATGACGACGATGAAGATGATAAAAAGAAAATGAAGGTGATGAATAAGAAAATGAAGGTGGTGATGATGATGATGATCATTCAAATACATCTATGTCACTTGCCCAGAGTCAAGTAGAAAGAGAATAGTGGAAAAAGAGCCCAATCTTCCTACTGAGAAGGAAATAGAACTGCCCTGTCATTTCTCTTCATTTGAAAAAAGGGGAAATGATAAAAATAAATAAATAAATTTTTTTAAAAAGGGAAAATGAGCCAGTCGTACAATCTCTTCCAAATAGGTACACACTCATGATGCCAAAACAGTAGATAGGATCTCCAGTGGTAACAGACTTCTGTTTATTCTTTCACCTGCTCTAAAAGTCTTAAAAGTATAAGTTATCCTCATGTTTCTAGACAAATGATCAGTTATCCTATAGGGTGTCCTGATCTTGGTCACCACCAAGATGTGACCAAGCAAGATATTTTTTCAAAATATCCTTTATTCAGGCTCATTATGTTGATTGGTTTGCAAAGGCCATTCCTTACAGTGTTTGGTTTCTGAGGCTATCCTAGGAAGCAAAAAATACACCCCACTCCCAACATTTTTGGGGAGGAGAAGACAACATTTTAAAATTACATCCAAAGATGTTCTTGAAGGAAACAAGTAGGACAGAAAATACAACAAAAAGGGGAAAATAAAATATTACAAGTAAATAGAAGGGTCATGTGTGAAATAGAGACACAGAGGTAAAGGCAATATTTATAGATTGATTTTATATGCATACATACATATGTGTATATATAGGCTAATACTAAAAAAGATGTTCTATATGTTACACACACATATATATATACAAATATATACACACTTATATTCATGTGTATGTGTGTGTGTATATAAACATATATACATGCATAGTCTATAAAAAATTTAGGGGGATAGATGGATAGCACAGTGGCTAGAGTACCAGACTTGGAATCAGAAAGACTCATCTTCCTGAGTTCAAATCTGGCCTCAGAAACTTGTTAGTTGTATGACCCCTGGCAAGTCATTTAATCCTATTTGCCTCCATTTCCTCATCTGTAAAATGAGCTGGAGAAGAAAATAGCAAACTACTCCAATATCTTTGCCAAGAAAACCTCAAATGGGGTCACGAAAAGTCAGACTCAACTGAAATGACTGAATAACAACAATTTTATATACACATTTATAAATCATATAATCATACATAGTTATATTTATAAAAACATGTATATATAATTTTTTAAAATATGAGACTAGTTATCTCCTAAAACCATAGACTGTTAGAAGAATGAGAAAGATTTTAATCTAGCTACCTCATTCCACAGTTGAGGAAAACAAATCCCAAAGAGATTAAGTGATTTGCTCTCCCAGCTGTCTCCCTGAGTCATACGCGAGCAATCAGATGCCTGGTTCCTGTAACAGTCAGGAATGTAGTGGAGGAATAGAGAGCGAAGGATCAAAGCTGAATATCCTAAATAACTGTCACCAGGAAAGAGTTCTCATAAGGGGTGAAGAAATTCTACCTGACATGCCAGGCCATGGACGACAGCTGTCTGTATAATTGCCTGTTCCATCTGTAAATAATGGTTTCTATTTACAGACGTGGTAAGAAAGAAGTTTTCTAAGCCAGAGGTTTTGAAACATACCTCCACAACAGGAGGATAATTAGGAAATATTTAACCAAAGAAATAAAAATACAAAAAAGAGCTATCAGTATGATTATGCCAGATGAGGAACCAACACCAAGCAAACTCAAACAATGCTAAAATTGACCAAATATCAGCTGTCAAAGCAAGCAATGGGCATGAATTTCAGACTGTAAAGTAGAGTTTGAAAGATTAAGCAGGTATAAAGGGTCAGAGTAAGGCCATTAGGCAGATCATGATGGGATAGCATGAATTAGTATGTACACAAACATGTAATAGGACTTTCACTCAAGTCTGGGGCATTATGAGAGGTACTGCATATGCATAAGTAGACCTGACTCCTGATTGGTGGAGAGAATATGGAGCAAGATAAGATACTAAGTGCTGTGGTGCTGAGTAAGAAGACAAGATGCTATCCACTTTATCTGTGTAAGCAGTGACGTTGGGAGTCAGAGAATGGGGAAGAAAGACGTGAAAGATTCTAGACTTTGGGAAAGACACATGAAAAGGCTTTGGAACCTGCAGACATGTAAGGGAAGCCAGCTTCTCAATCCGTCTGTGATTTCTAAGTTGCCTCCCTCGAATGTTAGAGAAAGACGTTTCCCTTGGGTTATATCATGCCTCCTCTTTTGGTTGTCCTACCCATATCGAAACCATGAATTCAGGCCAGCCCAGTACAACCGCATCTTGGAAATGAAAGGATCCCATCAGACCACTAGTAACTAATTCCACCATTATCTCTCTGTAGCCTAGATTGCCTGATTTTGGATGATCCCATCCCCAGGCCTCTGGGTCACATGCCTCCCTTCTTCCAAGCTGTTGCAATCCATTGTGGAGTGGATAAGCATGTCCATCAAATCCATTGAGTTACCTGGGTCCATTTTGGAAGCTTCAAAGTAGTCTTCAGCCCTTGTTTCAATAGCATTACTGAACTAGCAGTACCTCTGCTACTCCCCATCCCCCAAAAAATATCAAAGAAAAAGGAAGAGACCTCATATATACAAAAATATTCATAGTAGTTCTTTTTGTAGTGGCAATGGATTAGAAACTAAGGGAGTGCTCACCAATTATGGAATGGTTGAACAAACAATGATATGTGAATGGCATAGAATGTTACTGTTTCATGAAAAAGGAGGGTTTTGGAAAGACTTGTATGAACTGATACAAAGTGAAGTCAGCAGAACCTGTTTTACAGTACAACAGAATAGTTATACAATAATAACATCATAAAGACAAACAAAATTGAAAGATTTAAGAACTCTGATCAACAAAATGACCATCCATGATTCCAGAGAACTAAAGATGGAGCATGCTATCCATCTTCTGACAGGGAATTGCTGGACTCAAGTTGCAAAATGAGATGCATTTTTAGATATGGCAATTGGTGGAGTTTGTTTGATTGACTATGTATAGTTGTTATTCAGATTTTGTTTTTCTTTGTTTTTTTTTCCAAATGAGTAAAGCGGTGGGAGGGAGAAAAATTAGATTTTTGTTCATTGGAAAAAATTTAAATTTTAAAAAATCAGTATTGCTACCAAGATCACTTCTTTCCAACCCCAAACAGCTGAGCTCTGACCCATTTTAGGGCTCATCAGAATCCTCACCTCCTGCCTGATGTTCATCATTGACACTGCAGCTGCTCATTTCCTGTGAGAATATCCAAAATTTCCCTAAACTCCATTTCAAAAAGCTACTAGTCTCCTAGGAAAGGGTAACCTTTCTTCATCAATGGCCCTACATGATCCAATTCAGGTCAGGTTTATTCCAAAGCAAATACAAGAGCAATAGCCTAAATATTAAGTGACAATGCCCTAGAAATGCCAACACCTCCTCCCCCTAACCCTTGAAAGATAGGCAAGGGAATGATCACTGGCTCTTGTGGAGCTCTGGGAAGTGGGAAAAGCAAATGTGATGTGTGCTCTAAGAATGTAACAATAAGTGCTTAGAATGCCTACAATTGCTAAATTCTGCACCAACCTGATCACTCCTTCCAGAAGGAAGGAGGGAGGAGAAACTACCTTTCTAGGCCTCAGTTTCTGTATGTCTAAAATTAGGGGATTAGAGCAAGTGACTTCTAGAGTCCATTTCAGCTCAGAATCTTTGCACTCAATGGTAATGTTGGTAATATAGTATTATAACAACCTTAATTCTCACTGTCAAATATTATCAGGGCCCTAGGACACTCTGACTCTCCTCTGCCTCCCACTTCTGGAACTCTCTTCCCAAAACAACCTCAAAAAAGCTTTCAAAGTATTAGACTAAATATGATCAATAGGTTCTCATTCCAACTATCTATGCAGGTACAATATATACATTGTAAGGGGAACCCTAGGACCCAACTCACCACCTCATCCCCAAATCCAGTCTCTCACAGACTGGGGCACAATGCACAGCCAAGGAGCATCAGTAGTAGCACATTTATCCTAACATTCTCTTCTCTCTCTTGTTCTTTGTCTCTTCTCCCATTGTGACATTCACTAGATTTTCTCCTTTTCCCAATCACTCTAGGCTCCCCCAACCAAACTCCATGCTACCTCTTTCAATTAGCTTCAATCCATGCAAATTCCCAAACACTCAACAAAATGGTAATTCTCCTTCCATGTCCTTTCCTTCACCACCTTTGGGTTAATTTCCAACCACTTTATAATCAATGGTATCCCTGAGGCTATGATGTCTTAGTAATTTTAGATAAGCCCAGGCAACTTTATGCACCAACCGCTTTAGATATGTAGCTCTGCCTCATTTCCACTAGCCCCCTAATATCTTGAAACTAACTCACTTGACACTATGAACCACTCCATCCTTCTTTATAACCTACTTATTCTAAGAATCAGTGTAGAACTGAAAAAGATGCCCCCAAATGCCAAGAACATCTCTAATTGCCCACTAAATACACACACACACACACACACACACACATATGGAGATATGCATACACATACACACACATACAGATACAGTAAATTCTCAACTTTCATGGTGATAATGTTCCTAGAAATAGCACAAAAAAAGTAAAAAATGTGATTATTGATACATTGAACCTATGGGAAATAAGGTTTTAGGGTCCTGTGGCCACCAAAAAGTATAATCTCTCATTAGAGATTACTGAAAACATACTTTTCTTCATACAATACTTTTATAACAAAACATTAATTCTGATAATATACGTTTTCTTGACATGGTAACAAAAAAAATAACGCATCAAATGCAGTGTACAAAGTAAAATTGGTAACATGCAAAACATTTTTTCTCACTTGTAATTCCCTAGAACTTTGCGACCTTTTGTGCTAATATCTCAAAAAAAAAAACCTCATTGATTTCAGACAACATTCACTTTTCATAACACATGAAATCTACTGTACCATAAATATTTTCCTTCTTTTTGCAGACATAATGAATTGTCAATTCATTAAAATCAAACTCTCAGTATACAGAGGTTACAGATATCCTGGCACAAAATTCATTTAATACCTTTCTTTTCCCATTAATCTACATCACTGACACTTGGGCTTAGAGCCCAAAGGATTTACACTATTCTTTGGGGACAAAATTGCAACAAAAACTTGAGTTTTAAATTCAAACAATGAAAATTTACAATGAATGCATGAAAAGCTCTTTACAATGGGAGTTTGAACAAGACCAGTGAAGCACCAGTAGGACGCTAGTCACTCCACAAACTTGCATGAATCTTGTTCTTTTCTTTATTGTGCATAACTAGCAAACTTCGGAGTTGCCCACACAAAAGTGAAAATGAGGTTACCAATAAAATCACATGACTGCTTAAAGTCACGAAAGTTAAACATGTGAATGTTGAGGATTGATTGTATATATACATATATAGATGTAGTTATACATATATACATACATACAGAAAAATACACATACAGATATACACACATATAGATATACACACATGCACTCACACAAACTTGGTTTGGTACTCCTTGAGAATTGTGTCAACTCTTGCATTACAGTAATAATAGAACCAGAGTTCTAAGATTTGTTCAAATGATAATAACTCATTTGTATCTACAACACTTAACAGTCTATTAAGTCTTTTTTTAACAATAGCCCTTGGGGTAATTAATGCAAGTACTATTTCCCCCCACTTTGCAGCTCAAGAAACTGAGTCTCCAAGAGGCTAAGCAAGTTGTCCCTGGTCTAACACTTAAGGGCCCCTGCCTCCCAGCCAAGCATATATTACTATATCATGTCAAGCATACATATCATGCTGCCTCTTTTCCAACCCTACTTCAACCATCTCTTCCCAAACCTGGAGCAAAGGAGTGTTAAATACTTGATGCACAAGAAAACAGGTCTACCCTTTATACTAGTACATACAGGGAAAAGGACAGGCAGTAAGTCACTGAATTAAACATCTGTTGTGTAACCAACCCTAAAGTAAAGGTTGTTCAATAAACAACTTTGTGTAATGGCTCAAGAGATCATCACCTTTGTACATCTAGTTGTGGTTTACTGGGACTATTGTGCTGTGGTACCTGGTTAGATCATAAAAACTAGATTGATGATAGGTTGTTTTTCAGTTGTGTCTGACTCTCTGTGACCCTATTTGGGGCTTTCTTGTCAAAGATACTGGAGGGTTTTGCCATTTCCTTCTCCAGCTCATTTTACAGATGAGGAAACTAAGGCAAATAGAGTTAGGTGACTTGCCCAGGGTGAAACAGCTAGTAAGTGTCTGAGACCAGATTTGAAGTCAAGTCTTTCTGAATCCAGGCCTAGCACTCTATCTACTGTGCCACATAGATACCCCCAAAAACTAGATATTTTTTGTCTTTTTGGAGGGGAAAGGTAGGACGATTGGGGTTAAGTGACTTGCCCAAGGTCACAAAGCTAGTAAGTGTCAAGTCTCTGAGGTCAGATTTGAACTCAGGTCCACCAGACTCCAGGGCCCCTGCTCTATTCACCGTGCCACCTAGCTGCCCCCCAAAACTGTATTATTGCCTTTCATTTTTAAGGGCATCATATATGCCTGGAATTGGCAGGAGAGGGAAAAAGGACTAGAGGGAGAGAGGAGATAAGTACGAGGAGAGGGCAGGGAAGATAATTTTAATAACTTACATTTCTATAGGGCAGGCATTTATAACCTATTTGTGTCATAGCCCCTTTGGCAATTTGGAAAAGAGGCAGCATGATATGTATGCTTGACATGATATTAAACCCTCTGGACCCCTTCTCAGAATTATGTTTTAAATATGTAAAACAAAATATATAGGATTACAGAGAAAATCAATTATATTGAAACATAATTTTTAACTTTATGAATTTAAAACAAGTTCAGAGCCCCCAGTTTAAGAACTCCCTACTCATGGGGTTTAAAGGTTTACAAAGTTCTTTTCTCCTACTCATAAAGTAGATATTATTGCCCTATTATACACCTACAGAACCTGGGGGCCCCAAGAAGTTGAATGATTTGTTATTGGTCACTCAGCAGGTGTCAGATGTTGAGTGGAGGGGGGAACAGGTAGAAAAGGTGGATAGACTCTTCCAAAATCTAAATGGGAGGCATGTATTCACTACCATGAATGTACAAAATGAATATATTCATGGCCAAGCAGGCATATTTTCCAGGAACTATAATAATTGAGATCCTTTGAAGGAAAAAGTTGTCATGTATAAGAACAGATTAATGGGAATTTAAGTTTTATTTTGTTTTTATATTAAGGGATTGAGCAAAATATTTGCCATACTGTATTCAAATTGAATAAATAATTCCATCTTGTCCTTTTCTCCAATTCTAGTTCGCTGGAAAAGTTCACAAAATTTACAGTAATTCAGTAGATGTCTATTGTTTCCTGGCAGCCAACCTAGAAAGGAAACAGAATCGGAATCTGAATTTGCTAAAGCTGACCTTTAAAAGTCATCTAATCTAATATCTCAACCACAGCAAGAATTTCCTCTACAACATCTCCCACCAAAGGCCAATATAGCCATTATTTAAACATTTCCAGGGAATGGGAGTTCACTACTTCACAAGGTGGCCTATTCCAAATTTAGACACTTTTTAATTGTTAGATCCTCTTCATACCAATCTGAAATCACCTTCTCTGACTTGTACCCATTAGTTCTAATTCTGTGCTCTATAACAACCATTCCCTTTTCTATATAACTTCACTTCATATATATGAGGGGATCTTTCATGTCCCCCACTAAATCCAGATTAATCAGCCCCAATTCCTTCAACCACTCCTCATCATAACTCCTAACCCAGCCACTGTTCTGTTTGTCCATGTCTCCATTAAAATGTGGGACCCAGAACTGAGAACAGTATTCTGGGATTCTCTTCTTATTGGTGAAGATCAATGCCCCATGCCTGTGTGAGGGCAGGAGAGAGTTGGCAAGAGTGGGCAGGAGGAGAGCTCTTCAGTTTTCCTTGGATCGTCTTTATGTTCAAGAGTTTCTTTGAGTCTTTGGATCTCTTCAGCCCTCTTCAGTTTCTGTGGTATGCTTTGGGTACTTCTGGCCAGCTTTGAGAGAGAAAGTGGAAGAGGCCAATCCCACTTCAAGTAGCTGAAGGAAAAGACTCTGGGAAGACAGGAGAGAAGGTGGCCATATCCATCATACTCCTATCCCCAGTGTGCAACACTAGAAACTTCAGGGAACTCTCCCTTGGGGGAGATCTGGGAATCTCTCTCTTGGTTAAACTGAGTTACTTCAATCCCAATGAAAGAGGTCCTTTACTCTGTATCATCTGGTGCTCCTGTGTATATTTTCTCAAAATCTGTTTTGTTATCAAATTGGATAAATGGATTTCCTTGTTATACTGCATATATGTGGAACACTATATTGTGGAACTGGTTGGGAAAGGAGCCAAGCCTTGGATGCCATTCCCCATGAATTAAACAGTGATCAGAAGTTGGATTGGACCTGAAAATCACATTCCTCCAGACTAATAATGTTTAAGGACACAGATAGATCTAATTCTAGCCCAGTATTCCCTCTCTCTGAAGAGATCAAAGTGGCCAAGCTTCTGATCCCAATTTCTTGCTTTCCCTTCTGGCAGAAACTAAAGTCTCCCTTTGAGAAGGGTCGGGGCAGAAAAGACTAGATATGTGTCTATTCTGTATCATTTTGAATCATACATACCTGTAGGTCCTATGGGAGACAGCCCTCACAACATCTATATCACCTTCATAAGTCTAGACAATCAACTGAACAATAAATCAAGTCATTATTTGTCATGTTTGGCAATTCCCAAGATGGAAATGCTCAGACTGAAAATATAGCAATCAGTTATCTTGAGTCAATCCACTCTGGCTCCAGCATACCCTGGATAAAACTCTCAGGTAGTTTGATAAAACCTATGGACTCCTTCTCAAAATGGTGTTTTAAAATGCATAAAATAAAAATGTAGAGAGTTACAAAATAAATCAATTATACTAAATTTATATATTTAAAACATAAGCTCTTTGAAGAAAATTTGCATTTCCTGGTACATGTATAGAAGACAAAAGTTATTAATAAAATCATCACATCCCACAGAAAATTTTCAGCATTTGTACAGAGATTTAAATCTCTGTTCTGTGTATTTTTCAGCTAACTACTAGCTTCCCATTTTTCCTTTCTTGGCATGGAATAAACTATATAGAGATATGTAAAACACATTGAATTTGTCAAGGATGGATTTTTGTATAAGGGAAAGTGATCTTAAAGATACAGATAAAATATTAAGTTACAACAAATTTAAATAATACAAAAACTTTGGAACAAAATTTCTAGTATTTGCAGATTGAAATAAAACCAAGGGGCAGAGAGAGATTTTTTTATTTTACTAGTTCCAGCATTGGACCAGGGAAAACACAGTTGCCCCACACATCTGTGCAGGGCCTATTCCATAGGCAGTATCCAGAAAGAGAGGTTCCAGACACCTGAACAGTCCCCAGTTCAAACACCAGAAATCATCTACTGGTGCTGCTGCCTTCCAAGCTACTTCTCTTGAAGCTCCTCTGAAGATTGCCTTTCTGACTGTCCTGCTACACCCTGAGTGAATCCTTTGCTCTGTTGCAATTATTAAGTAGTTCCCATTCCAGGGAGAATACTGTCAAACTCAAATTATCTCCATAGGCTTAGTCACTTCCAGAGTTATGAAAACGAAAACTGCCATGATTCTTATTTACCATTTCAGTCTGAATACCCAGTTACATATAGTTTAAATTTATATGGTGATTTGGTCTTTAAAGTGCTTTAAACACAGTCTCTTGTTTCATTCACCAAATTAACCCCATGAGGTAGACAGAATATGAATAATCCCATTATGCAGATGGGAAAATTGAGGCCCAGAAGCTAAGGAGCTTGTGCAAGGTGATACAGCTAACAAGCAGTGACCTTTATTCATCCTACTGCCTTTCTGAATGTTCTTTCTCCGTCTTGTATTTATACAGTCAAATTCTCTTCCTTCCAAAAGCTTGTATCCCTTTCTTATCTGAAATTCAGTTCTTTGGCTGACTTTAGTTTGCTGGAAGGTTTTAATCCACATGACATTTGAGACTAAAGGTCATTTACATGTCCAACTGAACTCTATATATATCATCCACAGTATAATGTGGAAATCAAATAGGGGAGAACTATTTGAAAATCAAGTGCTATGAAAAAATTGAATTGACAATAACAATAAAATAGTCTCTATCCCTTATAATAATAATAAAGAAAAGGAAATAGAAATATCTAGAATTGAAATTTCCATTATTTTATATGGAAAGTTGATCAGAGTTTCCCCAAGCAACGTAATGAATCTACCTCTTTCCAAGTAGAGCAGGGCTTCCTGACATTTTTTGCAACAAGGACTCCTTAGACAATCTAATGAAGCCTCAGTGGACCCTTTTTCAGAATGATATTTATAAATGCATATAATAAAATAAATAAGATTACAAAGGAAACCAGTTATATTGAAATATAGTTATCAATTTTAAAAAATTTCACGGACACTAGGTTAAGAACCCATGCTGTAGAGCATAGATATTGTCATCAGCAGCTTAGTAAGAGGACAAAGGCCACCTTTGATTAGGTCTCAGAGACTGGGAATTTTCCTAAGATGAATTGATATATTTGGAGTCACTTCTTAACAATCCTTAGAGAGTGCATTATCAGAACTGGGATTACCTTCAATATGATTTGGTTGTCTAGAATACTTGGGAAAATAGATACTTGTGGGAGGAACCACCCTTCTGTCATAGCCTAGAAAGGTGAGCTAAGAGACCAGCTCACTCACCTTTTTTCCCCTTTTCCCTTCTGCTTTTCTTCTGGATTGCACGTGGGTGGTGGATTGCTCCTTTACCACCATCCACTCTCCCAACACACCAAGACCAACTAATGGCTGCCCCTTGGCAGAAGCATATACTTTAGCTAGTTATCTGTGCATGACTATGTGGGCTAAGAGGGGAGATCCTGGACTTCAGATTCCAGACCATTTTTCTGTTTTCCTTTTAAATATACATTAGGGTATGGAAAATACACTGTCCTAGCCTGAGAAATGGCAATAGCATCTGATCACTAGTGAAGTATCAAGAGTTCCTGCAGAAACACATGGCTCAAGTTAACCTGTGCTTGCCCTTTTGACTTTCATGTACAATATTCTAGAACCCTAATTTCCTATGTATAGGAAGAGGACATTTTTATTTCCTAGGTAGTGTGATGCCAGAGTCTTGCCTACTAGTCGGAGAAGGGATATTTGTTGTGTAACACTGCCTCATGAGCAATCCCAAGTTAGAGAGTTTGGAATCTAGCTGAGCATCATGCACCTTGGGGAGAGAGAAGAGGATCTCCCATATAACCCTCAGAGTTTGAGGAAGATCAGCAAGGGACCTAAAGTTGCAATATAGGGGAGCAAGATAACAGGACCTTACAATTACTACCTATTACTATGAGTTGTTCAGACAACTTTCCTCTAGCATCAAATACAAAATCCTAGGCATTCAAAGCCCTCATAACCTAGCTCTTTTACCCACCTTTCCAATCTTCTCTTATCTCCCCCAATCTACCATATAATATTCAGTCCAGTGACACTGGCCTCTTTGCTATTCCTTGAACAAGACACTCCATCTCTCATCAGGCATTTTCTTTTGTTTTTGCTTTTTTTTTTGGAGGGGGGAAGGTAGGGCAATTAGGGTTAAGTGACTTGCCCAAGGTCACACAGCTAGTAAGTGTCAAGTGTCTTAGGTCAGATTTGAACTCAGGTCCTCCTGACTCCAGGGTCCATGCTCTATTCACTGTGCCACCTAGCCGCCCCCCAATAGGCATTTTCACAGGCTGTCTGGAATGGTCTTCCTCCTCATCTCTACTTCCTGACTTTCTTCAAGTGCCAGATAAAATTTTACCTTCTCTAAGAAGTTTTTCCCAATCCCTCCTCAATCTAGCACCTTCAGCTTAATTTTTTTCTTGCTTATTATACACACACATACACACACACACACACACACACACACACAGCTTGTTTGTACATGGTTGTTTGCTTGTTGTCTCCCTCCTTAGATTGTGAGCTCCTCAAGGGCAGGGCTAGTCTTCTGACTTTCTTTGTAACCTTGGTGCTTAGTACAATGCCTGATACATAAAAGGTGAGTAATAAATGCTTATTGACTAATTGACTGTGCAGGTCCACTGGAAAAATGGCTCTTTGTTTAGTAACCCTAAAGAACGTTTACCTTCCAAGAGGGTCTTAGAGGCATTTCTAAGTGCTTTGTGTATTTTCAGTATCTATATGTGGGTTCCCATGAGCCCTCTGTACCTTCTGCATTTTCTCTAGGATAAAATAGACTCATATTCATATTGAATCATTAGCTTTAGAGCTTTACAGGAGTTTGGTCCCCTGTTATCTACATTTATGGAAACCTAGGCAGGAACTGCATTTGGAGATTTCCCAGAGAAAACTCTGGTTAACAACATAATGAGCCAAAAAGAAAATCAAGCTTTTGGGACCAGCCCCTGATATTGGGTTCATCCATGTGAGTCCAGAGCTTTGAGGAGGGGGTGAGGAGGCTGGACTAGTCCATAGGTTACAGTTAAATAACCATGCCTGATATAAAAAAGCCAAGGGAAAAAATTTTCCTCCTAGAACTTGAGATATATATATATATAGATATATAGATATATATATAGATATAGATATAGATATAGATATAGATATTCCTGTCTAACATTACCATAGATATCTCACTAACTGGAAAAATATATATTTCTAATTATAAATACCCATATGAATGAAGAGTGAAATGAGCTGAACCAACAGAATGCTGTACACAGTAACAGCAACATTGCTAGAAGAGTAGCTGTGAATGACAGTTATTTTGAGCATTATAAATGCTCAAATCGGGGTGGCTAGGTGGCGCAGTAAGAGCGCCGGCCTTGGAGTTGGGATGACCCAAGATCGAATCCGGCCTCAGAAAATGGGCACCCACACACAAATAATGACTAGCCATGTAACCTTGAGCAAGTTACTTAACCCCAATTGCTTAAAAAAAAAAAAGCTAAAGAGAGGAAATAAATGCTCAAATCAACTACAAAGGACCTATGGAGGAAGACGCTATCCACTTCCAGAGAAAGAACTGAAAAATAGAAGTGTGCACAGTGCTGTTTTACGTGTGTGTGTGTATATATATATATATATATATATATATATATATATATATATATATATATATATGCATATAGATATATGCATATATATGTATATATAAGATATACACAGTTACATACATACATTTATACATTCATGAATTGATATGGATAGATATAAATAACTATGTTAAATGGTTGCCTTCTCTAATTAGTGGTAGGGAAGGAGAGAGAGACACTTTGGAACTTAAAATATAACAAAAATACAATTTAATTTAAAAAAATAAACACCCATATCGAGTAGTTAGGTACTATCCTTGCTCCAGCCCAATGGTTCATCAATATCTTTCTTCATTGCTTAAGAAAATCATATGACACTAGTTTCAGGGGATGAGACATATGCTATACAAACCTGTGGCAACCTCCTCTTCCGTGAGTCAGAGGAATTAAATTGCACAAGCCAAATAGCTTTCTCCTTTAAGCTCAAAGGAGCTTCCTCTACACTGCAAAGAATACTGGAATTCCACCAGTGGTACTAAATGGAGTCACACCCTCCGAAAAGGAAGTGACTACTCTCTAACATCATAATGTTAGATTTATATAGTACTGTGTAGTTTTAGAAAGAGTTTTTCTCACAATTATCCTATGACACAGGGATTACTATCTAATTCCTTTTTTTTTTAAAGCAATTGGGGTTAAGTAACTTGCTCAAGGTTACACGGCCAGTCATTATTTATGTGTGGGTGCTCATTTTCTGAGGCCGGAACCAATCCTGGGTCCTCCCGACCCCAGGGCTTGTGCTCTTACTCACTGTGCCACCTAGCCGCCACTCATTCCTTTTTAAAATAAATTAGGAAGCTATAACCCAGAGAGGTTTTATGGAGTAAAGGCAGAATTGAAATGATGAACTCTAGTCTCCTGACTCCAGTCCACTGTTCTTCTCATGACTCCACATTCCTTCTCTAACATGAAATCCTTCACTAGATTCAGGACATTTTCTCATTGGACTCTTTATACACTAAGCCAAACCCAGGCACTAAGTCTTTGTTTCTGGCTTCCTGCCTGACTGTGCAGCTCCACAAATCCTTCACACTTTATTATTCAGTAATTTTTCAATCATACCTGACTCTTCATGACCCCATTTGGGGTTTTCTTGGCAAGGTACTGGAGTGGTTTGCCATTTCCTTCTCCAGTTCATTTCACAGATGAGAAAAACTGAGACAAACAGGGTTAAGTGACTTGCCCAGGGTCACCCAGCTAGCAAGTGTCTGAACCCAGATTTGAACCCAGGAAGATGAGTGTTCCTGACTCCAAGCCTGGCACTCTACCCACTGCACCACCTAGCTGCCTGTATAAACCCTTAGAGGTCATTCAATTCACCTCCTCCATGAAGCTTTCCTGTGTTATTCTAACACATAATATCCCCTTCATTCTTTAAACTCCTAAAATTTTGTAGTCAGTATCAATAAATTATATTCTGTCTTGTATTATTTTCTAATTGCTTTGTGTATAACTTTTGTCACCTCTCTGTCTGGTTCCACCCCAAACTAGATTATGAACTCATTAAGGGTGGGATTGCATCTTAAGCTGCTCTTACATCTCTCAAGGGATTGAATACAGTGCTATAACAGGTGCCTGATCTGTTGACTGGCTGATGGATTGATTGATTGTTTGATTGTTAAAAACTCATTTTCGGGAAATGACTGGACTAGAGGGCTTAAAGTTTAAACTGATACAAAGATAGATGATATAGATAGAGCAATGATTGTCAGGAAAGACAATACCAAGCCTTCAAAGTATACCATAGGTCTGACCCATGTTATATTTCCATTCTAGATTGAAACAAATAGATGCCTAAAAGTTACCCCAGCCTAGACTCTCCAGGCCTGAGCCAGAGCATTTAGCTTGGAGTTTGATTCCTGACTCAGACACTGAGTAGCTGTGCGACCCTACACAAGTTACTTAACTTCTTGTAAATTGAGGATAATGATAGCATCTACCTCACAGGATTGATATTAGGGAACAAATGAGATAACCTATATAAAAAAAATAAAAATAAATCTAGACAGATTTCAGCTCAATATAAGGGAAAGTTTCTTAATAATTAGAGGGGTCTAAAAGTGCAAAGGAAGTGGGATTCTCATCATTGGATGTCTCTGAGCAGAGGATAGGCCACCCCTCCAAAGATGTGTTAGAGAGGGAATTTCTGTTCAGTTATAGATGAGCTCTGAGGTCCTGCAAATCTGAGATTCTATCATACTATGTAGAAGTATCGATGGTGTTGGGGTTGTGTTTCACCTTCAGAAGAGTTCAAAACTCTTCTGAAACAGAGCAAAAAATAAAATAAAAACTGCCTTGCAGACTTTAAAGCACTATATAAATGCCAGCTGTTTTATCATCATCATCATCATCATCATCATCATCACTTATTATTAGGATTGTGATCATTGATTAACAGAGTAGATAGGGTACCTTTCACTCCAAGTTGTATACCTTAACTGAGGAAAAAGAGGTGGTATTTTACCTGTACTTTGCAAACCTCCATAAGGCACTTTACCTGATACATGACTTTAATGACCCATGTATTCATGTTTTGCAAGAGAAAATAAAATACCACCATGTAGTATAAGTATATGTTTTTGCTGCTGTGAATTTTTATATAAAATAGTCTTAAACTGGTACCCAAAAGCTGGTCAGTACTGGAAACATGGGTGAACCTTTTTATCAATCCCTTCTATACAATGTCAAACTAACCCACGAGATAGCTAGAGACTGAGAAATGTTTTGTACTTTTCTGGGTATTTCTTACATTTTATATGTCAACCTTTCTAAATGCAGAAACTCTTCCTAATGACCTGATCCCTGGGAAATTTCTCCAACTCTCTTTCAGGAAGCCATCTTGCCCAGTCTCTAAGGTTCAAAAGGACAAAATGGTTCTCACATGTCCAGACCAGGACACAATAGTGCTACTGTAGGGTTCCCTCCATCCATACAATGGCAAAGCACTTGGCCCAAGATGTTCCCTAGACGATCCTATATCTCTCTCCTGGAAACTGAAACAAAATCTGTCTGTTCAGCATGAATACAGAATCAGAATACATGAAGCAAATGACTGGTAACCACACTATCTTGTGATCTCCAGTGGAGAGGCATGACTGGATATTTTAGCCTGTGTTTCTTTGTTACTGTCTCTTCATTTCTCATCCTGTGAACAGACTTTATTTTTTTTTATCCAACATCCTGTACTCTTCTGAAAATGAAACATAACCACACTATCATCAATGCTTCTACACACAGGATGATAGGATCTCAGAATTGCTGGACTTTAGAATTCATCCATAACTGAATAGACATCCCCTCTAGAACATATCTTTGAAGTAGAAACTCAGCCTCTGCTCAAAGACATTCGATGATAAGAATCCCACTCCTTTGCACTTTTACACATCACTGATCATTAGGAAACTTTGTCTTACATTGACCTGTCTAGCTGCAATGGCCCCCATTCTTATTTCTGCTATCTAGGACCAAGAAGAACAAATCTAATCCCCCATCCATATGGCAGGCCTTAAAATACTTGAAAATAGCTATTGAATCATGCCCTAAATCTTATTTTCTCCAGGCTAGGTCTTCCCAATTCCTTTGAACATTCCTTAAAGAGCATGATCTTTAGACCCCCTCGTGATCCTAATAATCCCGGAGATGGACCAGCCTGTCAACGTCTGTCCTATAATGTGGAGGCCAGCACTAAACACAGTACTCTTTATTGTGTTGTCGTCTGACCAGGACTGATTATTATATCTTTCATCTGAATATTAAAGCAGTTCAAGATCATGTTAAATTTTTTGGTCACCATGTCACACTGAAATCTCAGACTGATATTACAGTCAACTAAAATCCTGAGATGTTTTTCACATAAACTATTGTCCATCCCCATTCCCTCATTCCATATTAGTGTAGTTGAACCCAAGTGTAGAACCTTGTATCTATCTCCTTATTCAATTTCATCTCATTAGCTATGGATCTTTGTTCTAGTCATTTGGGATCATTAGGAATCTCTATTCTTTTGTCACATACATTACCCTTGTCTCCCAGTTTCAGGCCATCAGAAAATCTGATGTAGTGAACATTGCACAGAAGAAAAGCCTCTGAGACTTTATTTCCCGTGACGCTTAGGGCAGGTTCAGAGACTTTTTCTCACTGGGAAAAATTGCCTGTACTATATTTCCCAGAAGACTGCATATCTAGTTATAGAGTAGTGGTATGGGGAGGGGACTGATTAGTGGGGAGTCTTCTGGAAGGTGGAAGGTTTAAAAAGTGAGATGGTTGGAGGTATGAGTGAATGAAGACAGAGTGGCTATCTGCTCACTGCAATGGGGCCACAGAGGTGGAAAGAGGGTGTGTGCAGCAGTATGACCGTGGCATCTCTGAAGAATCCAGGAGTTCCAGAAGAATTCTGCCTACCATGGAAATACAGAGGCTCCACGGATCCCAGACTGCCCCAAGAGTCTCTCATAGATTGGCATGAGGCAAAAGACATCAAACCTTGTTTTTTGTTGCTATTTCTGTTGATTTGTTCTTACCACTGACCTGTGAGTTATAAACCATGGTTCCTCCATTAATACACCAAGGGTAAGAGGAGTGGGAGGGAGGAATTTGGGGTGATTGATGGTGGCATTCTCTATTTTCTGGTTATGAGAGGAAATATAATAGCAAAAACATTCAAGATTAAAAACCATGTAAGCATAAGGGTGAGCTTCCACTGATTACTTCAGAGGTATCAAACCTGAAGACCACAAACTCCAACATTCCCTTGTGGCTAGAATCGTATTAAAATATAATTGGGGGTGGTGTCTAGGTGGCACAATGAATAGAGCATCAGCTGTGGGGTCAGGAGGACCTGAGTTCAAATCTGGCTTCAGACACTCAACACAAAAGTAGTTGTGTGACCTTGGGCAAGTCACTTGACCCCAGTTGCCCTGCCTTCTCCTCTCCAAAAAGAAAAAAAATGTAATTGGAAACGTTTAATAAAACATATCAAAATACAGTGCAATGTACTTGTTTAACAAAACATATCAAAATATAGTGCAGTATACTTGCCCTACCATATTTACTATTTCATTCTTACCAAGTCATTTCATCTGTCTAAACATCAATTTCCTTAAATGTATAATGGGAATAATAATATGTGTACTACCTACCTCAGGGGGTTGTTATCAGGATCAAATAAGAGTACCATATAAACATCAGTCATTATAATTATCACTATTATTAGCTCAATTATTGTTATTAACTCGAATTTCTGTGTTCTCCAAAGTATCATTAGAAACTATGTCAGATGCCTTGTTAAAACTCAGGTATATGATGCTGATAATGATATCCTGATATTTAAAAAAGGAAATGAGATTAATCTGACATGAACTGTTTTTATTGAAATCATGTTAGATTTGGGGTTTGGTTTTGGTTTTGTTTGTTTTTTTGCTTAGTAAATGTTTGTTGGACCCAGTAATACCACTTCTAGGGCCATATCCCAAAGAGATCATAGAGGTGGGAGGAGGAGCCATATGTACAAAAATATTTATAGCAGCTCTTTTTGTGGTAGCCAAGAATTGGAAATCAAAGGGATGCCCATCAATTGGGAATGGCTAAACAAGTAGTGGTATATGAATGTAATCTAATACTATTGTGCTATAAGAAACAAGGAACAGACAGACTTCATAATAACCTGGAGAAACATATATAAATTAATGCTGAGTGAGGAGAGAAGAATCAAGAGAACATTGTATAGAATTATAGACACATCGTATCTGTGATGACTGACTTTGATAGACTGGGCTCTTCTCAGCAATGCAAGACTATAAGACAACTCCAAAAGATTCATGATGGAAAAGGCTATCCACATTCAGACAAAGATTTACAGAGTCTGAATGCAGATTGAAGCAAACTACTTGCTCTCTCTCTTTTTCATTTTGTTTTTTGTTTCTTCTTCCTTGTTTTTTGTTCCATTGGTTTTAATCCTTCTTTACAATTTGACTAATGTTTAGCATGAAGCTCTATGTAGAACCTATATCAGATTGCATGCCGCCATGGGGCGGGGGACAGGGGTGGGGGAAGAATGGGGAGAAAATTTGGAACTCAGAAGCTTGTGGAACTGAATGTTGTAAACTAATAGTAAAAAAATTTTTTTTAATAAAATAAGTGGGGGCGGCTAGATGGTGCAGTGAGTAGAGCGTCAGCCCTGGAGTCAGAAGGACCTGAGTTCGGATCCAACCTCAGACACTTAATGCACACACAAAAATCTAGCCATGTAACCTTGGGCAAGTTACTTAACTCCAATTGCCCTCCAAAAAAAAAAAAAGGCAAAAATAAATAAATAAATAAATAAAATAAGTGTTTGGTGATTTAGTGATTATAGCTTATTTATGTGTAGTCCTTTGCATGTTGTCTCCTCAGGATGTAATGAGCTCCTTGACTAGAAACTATATTTTTGCTTTCCTTTATATCCTTAGCTCTTTTTTTTCTCATTTATTTATTTACTTGCTTATTTATTTAATTCATTTTAACATCCTTTTTTAAAAATTTGAGTTCTAAATTCTCTCCCTACCTCCACTCCCTCCTCCACTCTTTGAGAAGGCAAGTAATATAATATTCATTATACATAAACCATGCTAGTGCTTAAGAATCACTGATTCCCTTTCTAAATGTTCAAAGGCCATCCATACACCAGAATTTTAAAAGAATCCTAAGACAAATTATCAGCCTATGGTTCGAAGAACCTCCTTCTCCTCCTTCTTCTTCCACTTCCTCCTCTTCTTTCTCTCCTCTCTATTTCTGTCTGTCTCTCTTCCTTCTCTGTCTCTTTCTCTCTTTACATCCCTCTGGAAAATCAGCTTGACATTTGACCTTCTACAGTCCTTCAACACCTTGCCTCTCCCGTTCTCTATGACTTGAGACAGGGTAATATGATAGGAGGAGCCCTGGTTTTGGAGTCAAGGGACCAGGGTCCAAATCTTATCACTGACAATATCCATATGACCTTGGGAAACTTATCTAACTTCTCAAGGCTTTAATTTCCCCATCTGTAAAATAAGAAGATTGAACTAGACGTCCTCATGGGACCTTCCTGCTCTAAATCATGATACTGTGACTTTTCAAACACTATCAATGGTGGCTCAGTAATCAAATAAGCCAGTTGTTTCCTTTTTATTTTTTTAAGTACTCTGATAGTTCAGTCATGGACCTGGTGACTTCTACCAGCCTTTGCTTAAAGAAATTGCTTTAAAAGTGCTTTAGCACATGCCCAAAGGGCTATAAAACTGTGCATGCCCTTTGATCCAGCAATACCAACACTAACTCTGTATCCCAAAGGGATCATAAAAAATGGAACAGGACCCACATGTACAAAATCATTTATAGCAGCTTTTTGTGGTGGCAAAGAATTGGATATTGAGGGGTTGCCCATCAGTTGGGGAATGGCTGAACAAATTGTGGTATATGAATATAATGGAATACTATTGTGTTATAAGAAAAGATAAGCAGGCAGACTTCAGAAAAACCTGGAAAAACTTAAATGAACTGATGCTGAGTGAAGTGAGCAGAATCAGGAGAACATTTTACACAATGACAGCAACATTGTGAGATGACTAACTTTGATGGACTTAGTTCTTTTCAACAATGCAAGGATCTAAGACAATTCCAATAAACTCATGAGGAAAATGCTTCACATCCAGAGAAGGAACTATGGAGTCTGAATGCCAGTCAAAGCATATTACTTTCTTTTTTGTTTGTTTGTTTTTCCCTTTTGTTCTGATTCTTCTTTCACAACATGACTAATGTGGAAATATGTTTAATATGATTGTACATGGATAATCTATAGATTGTTTACTGTCTTGAGGAAGGGAGAGGGGAGAAAGGAAGGGAGAAAAAAAAATTGGAACTCAAACTCTTATAAAAGTGAATGTTGAAAATTATTTTCTAAAAAAGTGCTTTAGTTCTAACCACTGCACTTTTAATCAGTGAATAACCAACTCAGCAGGAAGGTTTTTGGCATTTCTTTAAGGACAGAGACTCTTGCTATCATTAACAGAAAAGAGAGTGGGTAGTCAGTAGAATGTGACAAACTGGGCTCAGGCATTTAAAGTTTCTGAATGGATGGTTCTAAATGTCAGGAAACCTTGTAAAGCAAGTTATACCTAAGAGGCTAATTAACTCCATATTTTTTTTTATTAAGGTGAAATCTGGTTCAAATGAACAATAGGGGCAGTTCTGAGGAGGGAATGAAAAGAAAGAGATTCCTAAAAGAGTGACATACAGTAGAGGAACAAAGTTGCCTTGATTTTAGATGTCTTTTTCAATACCAGCTGATTCCAGCATTCCCCTTTCTTCTACTTGACCTGTACTTTCTCCAGTTTTAGCCAGTAGGCTTGCTGCCCACATCCCTCCCCACCCCATTACAGCTATAATTATAGAACTATAACAGAAAAGGAAGTAGTGAAAATGTTCCTGGGGCAAGCTGCATGAAAATCATTGTCAAAGGTAACTGAGGAGGCCTATGGTCATAGGGCAGAGGGAGAAGACAGTAACAGAAGACTGAGTCAGCATGGTATCTTGGCAGTTTCCTAATTTAAGTGTTCTTGTTAACTATGTGTGGGGTACAGGATCCCAAAAATCCCCTACCCAGAAAAATTAAAAGTCAGAGGTATCTTGAGGAAGGAACAGAAAGTTTATTCAGTTCTTGGGAGAAGAGGGCGTCCCTTCCATCAATATGAACCAACGGAATAAGGTGAAACACAAAAGATAGAACAAGAATTTATACCCTAATGCAGTTGTCCCCTTACCCCGATCCAGTCCCTTCTCCCATTGGCTGGGAGGCGGGCTCTCAGTCTTGGCACAAACTCAACCCAATGGCAGACAACAAAGAAGCCTGCCACTATCTCCTATTGGCTGTGAAGTGAGACAGTACCAAGGTTCATGTTCTTATTTGGTAGAAGCTAAAGCAAAGGAGGGAAAAAGGTCACAAGCAGGGGTGGCCTAATGCTGATAAAACTAGGGTGGAGGGGGAAAGACTCTTGAAGGGAGCCTAATAATGCTGATGTGGTAGTAGTAGTAAAGGGGGGGGTGGAAGGGTGAAACCGAAATTCCAGCTTGCTCCCACAAAACTTATGGGCTGAGTTTTCATCTTTCTCATTCAACTAGGTGTTAAGCTCAATAGTTTCTGTGTTGCTAAAGGACTGAAGCACTCTAAATTTCAGCACCCTGGAATGAAGCCCCAATCACCCAACCCTAATTAAAGCTCGGCACTCCTCACCACCATTACCAAATTTAACCTCTTCTAAAGGTTCTCTGCCTGCAAAATCTTTTGTTCCTAAGGCCTCTCCCATGAAAAATGTCTTTTTGCAATAACAAAGACCTAAATAGCTCACTCAATGCAATCTGGGCCAGGATATATTTGGTTTTGGTTTTAACAAGCACAAACACTAGACAGCTCCCTCAGCAAGAGTGAAAAACATATCTGCCTCAGTTTTGTCACCTCTTCTTAAGTCTTGAGTCTTCTCCTTCTCCAATTGTGAGATGCAAATACAAATGTTTTTCTTACTTACCTAGACCTTATCAAATAATATCAGTAGTAGTAGTCCTAGATATTAACAATGTTTGATTAAAGTCTGCTTGCTAAAACTAAATAGAAGGGTATTTGGGTAGTGAGAGATTTTTCAACTATTCTTATCAAATCTTCAGAGTTTGCTTTGAAATGGTCTAGGAAACTCAAACATCACAGGTTGCCAGGTTGCAAAGCAATATCGCTTGAATAATTTCCTCATGCTCAATTTAAATTGTAAATATATGTTTTTAAAGAGGGAATTTGTAAGTTAATGTATTCTATATCTTAAACTCCCCTATTTTCCATAAATATTCTTCCTTTTCCTCTCCTACAATCAGATGCATTTTTAGAAAGCTATCAGTGAAATCCGTAGTTGAATATTAATTTCTTTAACGGCAAGGTCATGATCAGTGACTACTTCTAGGCTGCAACAGAAGAGCAAATGCTGCAATAATTTACAATTGCATTTATGGAATTACTTGTAACACAGGTTCCAGAGTCTAACCAATGACACAATGCCAGATGCTAATTACCCAGACTTACACAGGACTCACTACTGGATAAATGAAATTCTCATTTATGTATCCATCATAAAGGAAGTCAGTGTGCCAGAAATTTTCCCTGAGATGCTAACAAATGCAAACATGATTCTGTGAAGGGTATATATTATCAGGTCTAAGGAAAAAGCCTTTCCTTTCATGTCCTTGTAACAAGATTATTGTTACTACGATGCATGTTACTTTGTGAAGAAATACTTTACAACACAAATTCTCCATTCATCTCTGGCCGCTATTTAAATGGAAAACTTGGCTTTCACAGGCAAACTCAGAGCATCTATTTTCCAAGAAGAAAAGAAGGAAGGGGGAGGGTTGAGAAGAGATTCCACCACACTTTGGAAATGGTTCAATGTCTTTTTTTTTCTCTTTTCACATGGTAAAGTCTGATAAAATAGTCTCTTTGAGAGTGTCCATGAAAGCATCCTTTCCCATCCAAATAAGGGACCTTAAGAATGCTATTCCACTGAATGGAGGTAAAAGAATTCACTTAGTAATTAAGTTTGAGATAAGAAATTCCATCGCAATTTAGAAATGGCTTAAAGTCTTAGAGAATAGTGTTATTTTGAGATAGCAAGCTCATTTGTTGTGTTCCCAGAAAGAATCTTTTTTGAAGGAAACTCAAGACTATTGGAATTTTATCTCCTGTGAAAGAGCCCCTCTATCCACAGAAAGAAAAGGGTAGAAACAAAATGGCAGAGACGCAGAGACAGAACCAGAAATAAAGACAGAAAGAGAGGCAGAGAGCTTGGAGGTCCCCCCTACATTTCTGACTTTTCTCCCAAATCATTATTTTTATACAAATGAAATCTGGTTGAAATGAACATCAAGAAGAGCACCAAGCTGGGGTGGCTAGGTGGCGCAGTAAATAGAGCGTCGGCCCTGGAGTCAGAAGGACCTGAGTTCAGAACCGACCTCAGACACTTATCGCACACACAAACAAAAAACCTAGCCGTGTGACCTTGGGCAAGTTGCTTAACCCCAATTGCCCTCCAAAAAGCAAAAAAACAAAAAAAGAAGAGCACCAAGGAGGGAGAGCAGTGAAGGTGACAGCAATTGGTCAAAGAGCTTTTATTAAGCACTGACCTTGTACCAGGCACTGTATTAAGGGCTGGTGATAAATCTAAGAAAAAGAAAGATAGTCCCTGATCTCAAGGAACTTACAATCTATTGGGGGATCCTTACAATGTACAAAAAGAAGCTGAAAAGCAAGGAGAGGAGAACAGCTGGGGCCATGATCTTCATGAAAACCCAACTAAGCAGAGAGACTGGTGAAAAATGATGAATTCCCTGCAAAGTTTGGGGCCACCTCCAAAGAAGGGCTGCAGAAGGGGCTTATTGCTCCATCAAAGCTGAGTCAATCTGCATGGTGATGAGAGTGTAGGTGAAGAGCTGGGAAAGCATGATGCTCCTAGAATCAAACCTATGCAGAATCTCTGATGTAAAAATGACGAGTACAAGAGAATAATATACAGCCGTTGGGGTAGGGTAAGCTCCAGGGAAAACACTTCATGATGTGGGACTGGGTAGCTCAGAGGTTAGAGCCTTGGGCCTGGAGTCAGCAAGTCCTGAGTTCAAATTCTACCTCAGATACTTTCTTAGCTGTGTGATCCTGGGTAAATTACTTAATCTCTGTCTACCTCAGTTTTATCACCTGTAAAATGGGGGTGATAATAATAACACCTACTCCCAGGATTATTGTGAGGATCAAAGGAGATAATATTTATAAAGTACTAATACAATGCCCAGTACATAGAAGAAAAATGCTTGTTCCCTCTTTTCCCTCCCCAAAAGAAGTTTTTCACCTAACCCTACTCTATATGTAATCTGTGGCTCAGAAATGCAACCCTAACCTCACAGGGACAATCTTGGAGATTTGTCAATAGTTAACACCCAGGGTTTCCCCTGCGAACATGAGAATCTAGCTCATTTCCCCAAGAAGTTGTTGGGTCTCATGAAACCATGAGGGTAATACAACACTGAAAACAAGACAGATTCTATTTAAACTTTGCAAAAACCACTAAGGGCTAGCATTTGAGCATATAAACAGTCAAGACAACTTACCTTTCTCTTCCATTGAGCCTCCACAACCCATAGGGATCTATGCAGTCTTCTAGATTTATGGTACTATAGTGGGTGTCTCACCCCTACAAATGGGGGGGAAAATTATAGCTGCTGCATGGGGCAGCTAGGTGGCGCAGTGTATAGAGCACCGGCTCTGGAGTCAGGAGGACCTGAGATCAAATCCAGACTCAGACACCTGACACACTTATGCCAACTGCCCTCCCTCACCCTCCAAAAAAAAGCAAAGAAAAAAAAACATATATATATATATAGCTGCTAAGGAGTCTAAGGGGCAGGTAGGGGGCACAGTAGATAGATTATCAGGCCTAGAGTCAGGAAGACTTATCTTTCTGAATTCAAATCTAGTCGCAGACATACATAGTAGCTGTGTGACCCTGGACCTTGTTTACCTCAGTTTCCTCATGTGTAAAATGAGCTGGAGAAGGAAATGACAAACCACTCCATCATCTTTGCCAAGAAAACTCCAAATGGAGTTACAAAGAGCTAAACACAACTGAAACAACCAAACAACAAGGAGTTGAACCCCTTTGTGGGACCAAATGCCGGGTCCCACCTTTCTTGGCATCTTGAAAATCTACGTGGCTCACAGTACCATCAATCGAGGGGCTCCTTCATTTTAGGATCCTGTGCTTCCTTCTTCCTTCTTCATGACTGTGTTACCATCTGGCAAGGGCTCCTCTCCTCTATTTCTCCCTGCCAATGCCTTCCCTCCTGGTAGGCCTCTCTGCAAGTTCACTCCCCCTTGATTTGTGTTGGCCTTCATAGCCATGGTTTCCTGGAGAGGTTCTGTATGGATGATAGCCAGACCTACTTGGTCATAGAGACATCGATGGAGACTGAACTCGTCATTTTGTTGATGAAAAAGCTCCCTCTACCAATGTAACTCAGTCCTTCTCCACAACATACAGTCTTTGAGAGTAGCCTAGATTACTGGAGAGGTTAAGTGACTTTTTCAGGGTGACATAACCAGAGGGGAGACTTAAACCGAGGTCTTCCCAATCCTAAAGGCAGCTTCCAATCCAGTTTATCACATTGCATCTTTACCTGCTGAGTGCTTTGAGTAAGGGGGGGAAATGTCTCTAATCTTGGAAACTAGAACTTTCAAAAGTGAATATACCTGCTGCCAAGAGCCAAGTACTTACATTCAAAAAACCTGGCTTGCTAGAAGATGATCTATGATCCCTTGAAAAGCCATTATTCTATGAATGGGGATAAAAGAAATAGTATAGCACAGAGAGAATATAATAGTATAGCCCTTGGAGAAAACACTCCATTCTTCTGGACTATCTTCAACCAAGCCAACTTTATTAGAATGACTTATTTAGTTCCTAGTTTTCCTTATAACACAAAACTGGGAACTTATTGTTAATCTTTCAGGGAAGACACTAAAAATGTACTTTTAAACTAATTGTCTCAAGAGGTTAAATTTAAATTGTGGACCTTCAAGATATTTTCCCCTCCATTGCTTTCCTCTCTTTTTCTCTCCTATCTCCCCACCTTTATCCCGTTCCACCAAAAATCAAACATTTCTTCCTTGTCTTACCTCCTCCTCCTTTTCTCACACATCCCCAAAACCTTACCCTGCTCCACCAAAGCAAAACAAAATCAAGGCCATTCTCTACTACCCCTTCCCACCCCACCGCACCTCTATCACACCCCTGGATAATCTGTGAACATGGAACCCTGAATGTCACTTCTCCAATAGAACTCTCTAAGAATTTAACCCATAGGCCAGTGGGCCTGGGAACATTTCAGCTCCATTTTCATCTTTCTTTGGTGACCCTCCACTGTTGCTCATATGATAAGCAAGGACCATTTGGGTAGAATTTATGCTTCTGTATCTCTTATATAGGAGTTCTTAACCTTTTTTGTGTCATGGATCCCCTTGGCAATCTGGTGGCACCTGTGGACCTCTTTTAAAAATGTGTTTTAAGGGACAGTGAGATGGCACAGTGGATATAGCATTGGCCCTGGATTCAGGAGGACCTGAATTCAAATCCAGTCTCAAATACTTGACAGATTATATGATTCTGGGCAAGTCACTTGACCCTGATTGCTTTGCCACCCCACCCCACCATGTTTTAAAAGATTCATAATTTAATTAAAAGTTAAATTTCAGTTAGAGGTCAATGAAAATAAAGATGCCATTTTTTCCTTTCCAATTTCATAGACCCCAGTTAAGAATCCCTGCCTTTAAAGGATCTCATCGTTTCTCAGATTTATTGGAAGTTCATGAACACAGAGTAAGCTGGGTTCTGAGCTTTCAGCAATATTGTATATATCCAGGGGCCACAGGGAAAGGAGGGGGTGTCTTAGCATCCATGCATTAATAGGCACTCATTTTCTATTACGTGCATATTGAGTAAGTGCTGTACCCATCCCAGATGGAAGGAGCTGATACTTTATGAGATACAGAAATGGCTGATTACCCTCTTCAGATCTCAGGAGTGCTGATTGAGCAGCACAGTCCTTGATTACTGAGTCATCTGATAAGCAGGGGCTTCCCTCAGGCTGCATAACATTCCCGGCCAGACAAGAGGAAGTAGCATCAAACTGTGTGGTTTATAAATTCTGTATGTCAACAAGAACTGTCAGAAGGATTGACCAGGGGTGGCTAGGTAGCTCAGTGAATAGAGCACTGGTCCTGGAGTCAGGAGGACCTGAATTCAAATCCGGCCTCAGACACTTAACACTTACTAGCCCTGTGACCTTGGGCAAGTCACTTAACCCCAACTGCCCTGCCTTCCCCCTCCAAAAAGCAAAAAAGAAGAAGAAGAAGAAGAAGAAGAAGAAGAAGAAGAAGAAGAAGAAGAAGAAGAAGAAGAAGAAGAAGAAGAAGAAGAAGAAGGAGAAGAAGAAGGAGGAGGAGGAGGAGGAGGAGGAGGAAGAGGAGGAGGAGGAGGAGGAGGAGGAGGAAGAGGAGGAGGAAGAGGAGGAGGAGGAGGAGGAGGAGGAGGAGGAGGAGGAGGAGGAGGAGGATTGACCTGCTATCTCTGAGCCCTCTTCTCCTGCCCTTGAGTACTGCCTTTTCTGTGTTGGGGACAGGATGGTAGTGGGGGAACAGAGAGGGTTCTCAGCTTGATACTTTTAAAATTCAATTTTATTTTAGTTTTAGTTTCTAATTCTCTCTCTCACTTCTTCCCCTCCCCCACCCATTGAGAAGATTAAAAAAAAAAAAACCTTTACAAAAATATAGTCTTGCAAAATAAATTTCCTCATTAGCCATCAGCATGATAGTTTGAATCACACTCTGGATCCATTCTAGCTATGACTTGTGACTTTGACTTGAAAGAGGCTTTCCTGCCTTTTGAAAGGAAAGTATGCTTCTTCAGTGATGTGTGGACATAGCGTGAGTTGGATATCTAGAAAGTGCCATGTATACTTAGTGCCTTAGTGCAAAAGGGCTTATTCAGTGACTGCTTTAAGCAGTGATCATGTTGAGGCTGGGAGGGTAAAGGGGACAAGGGGACAAGGGGGAGGTGTTCATGCTGGAGAGAATTAAAGCCAGCAAAGCCTAGCAAAAGTATTCATTGAAAAGTATTTCTAGCTGTGGAATCTAGTCACATCTTTACCTTCTTGACAAATTTCATTTGGAATCAGTTCTTTGAGAAACAATCACTGAAATCTCACAAGCATTGTTTCAAGTCTTTTCTTTATATCTCATCCTCAACTACATCCTTGCTCCTTTAGAGGTGCTGGAGCCAGCTCTTACCCACCGGCAAAAGTTCATTGTTAAAATTTTAAGTATTTACACCTTGGAAATCAGCAAATGACCAAGTCATGACTTGATGTATTATTTTGTTGATTGTCTAGACTTAAGAAAGGGTTGGTTAATAAATTAATAATGTAGATTAAAATTAAAAGTGCATCAAGCATACATAGGGTTGGTTGTTGTTGTTGTTGTTGTTGTTGTTTTTCTGTAGGGACAGTTGCTAAATATTTGCCAGCATCACTGCTTGCACCACTCAACTCCCCACTACCCACTTCCCAAAACCACAGCAAACATCAATCAGATTTTGCTTCCCTGGGCAGCCAGGTGGTGCAGTGAATAGAATACTGGCCCTGGAGTTAGGAGGACCTGAGTTCAAATTTGACCTCAGATATTTGACACGCTCACTGGCTGCATGACCTTGGCCAAGTCACTTTGCCCCAATTGCCCTGTCTTCCCCTGACAAAAAAAAAACAAAAAAAAAGGTTTCCCTTCCCGCAACTTTACTGAAAGTTTTCTCTGAGATCACTAATGATACTCTAACCTCCAAATACAACAGTCTTTTTTCTTTTCTCATCTTCTGGACTTCTCCAGTTTTTCACAAGGGTGACATCTCTCTAGACAACAATGGATAGAACACTGTGCCTGGTGTCAGAAATATCTAAATTCAAATCCAACCTCATATACTACTGGTCCTGTGACCCTGTCAATGAGAGACAAGTCAATGTCTCTCAGACTCAGTTTCCTTAATTGTAAAATGTCAATAATAATACCTATTTCCCACGGTTGCTGTGAAGTATAAAATGAGATAAATTTTGGAAAGTGTTTAGCACAGCTCCTGGTACATAGTAGGCACTTAATAAATGTTTGCTTCAATTTCAAACTATGCCCAACGGGCTATAAAAATGTGCATACCCTTTGACCTAGCAATACCACTTCTAGGTCTGTATCCCAAAGAGATTATAAAAACGGGAAAAGGACCTACATGTACAAAAATATTTGTAGCAGCTCTTTTTGTGGTGACCAAGAATTGGAAGTTGAGGGAATGCCCATCAATTGGGGAATGGCTGAACAAATTGTGATATATGAATATAATGGAATACTATTGTGCTATAAGAAAGGATGAGCAGGCAGACTTCAGAAAAACCTGGAAAGATGTATATGAACTGATGCTGAGTGAAATGAGCAGAACCAGGAGAATATTGTATACAATAACAGCCACGTTGTTTGATAACTGACTTTGATGGACTTAGCTCTTCTCAGCAATCCAAGGATCTAAGACAACTCCAAAAGACTCATAATGGAAAATGCTACCCATATCCAGAGAAAGAACTTTGGAATCTGAATGTAGAGTGAAGCCTACTATTTTCTCTCCTTTTTCATTTGTTGTTTTATTTTGTTTCTTCTTTCTTGAGGTTCCTCCCATTAGTTCTAATTCTACTTTACATCATTATTAATGTGAAAATATGTTTAATATGAATGCATAGAGCCTATATCAGATTGCATGCCATCTTGTGGATGGGGGAGGGAAGAGAGGGGGAGAAAATTTAAAACTCAAAATCTTATGGAAGTAAATGTTGGAAACTAAAAATAAATTAATTATATTTAAAAAGAAAAAGAAAATTAAATGTTCTCTTCCTTCCCATTGAATACTCTCTTAATATTTGACTTTAAAGACAACACATTTTTCTGGTTGCCTTCTTACCTCTCTAAGTGTTCTGTCTCTTACTACCCAATTGGAGGCTGGTACCTATCCTCTTTATGTAGAAGGGAATGGCCCAAAACACAAAAGGAGCACTCCATCAATATGCACTCTTTCTTTAGTTCCTGTAATCTGGATTTTATCCTCAACTCCTTGATCTAATTACTATCAACAAAGTCATCAACGATCCCACAATTTCCCTCTTCAATGACCTTGCAACAGACCTCTTCTTTCTTCACCTCTTTCTAGCATTCCTTCTCACCAATAAACTCTCCTCCCTTAAGAAACACTATGCTTTTTTCTTTGGACAACGAAGTGACCCTTATCTGCCTCTATTTTCAGATCTTAATTCTCTTCCTGATCCATTAATATGGGCATTCCCAAAGGTCTAGTTTTGGTCTTACACCCTCTACTTTGGCAACTTCATTTACTTCCATACCTTTAAGGTTCACTTGCATACAGATCAGCACCAAATCTTTACCTATAATCCTTATTTCATTTCTAAGTTGCAAACTTAGATTTCTAAAGGACTACTGGATATTTCCATGTGTATAATCTATCAGCCCCAAACTGTCTATAACATCACTATTCATCATCACATTTGCAACTTTGGAATTATCTATAACTCTTCTTTCTCCTTAAACTCGTGTATCCAATCATTTACCAAGTAAGGTCAATTACATTTCCACATCCCTTCAAATTGTATAATCCTCTCTGTTCTCACTATGGCCACTGTAGTCTCCATTCTTGTTACTGCCCACCTAGACTTCTGTAATAGTTTCCCATTTCTATTTTGTCCTCCCATGCCCCATCTATCCTTCAGATCACTACCAAAATAATCTTATGTATAGATCCAATACATGTATTATACAATACAAACTACTGAGTTTGATGTTCATGTTATTCTTCAAACCTCCTTTAGTTTAAATGACATGGAGTTAAGTGCTCAGATTAGGATCAATCAGGGAGTTTAATCAGCTTGAAGAAGTGCATACTCATCAATGTTCCTCATTAATCAGTCAGCCTTGATAGAGGTTGTCTCTTGTTGGCACTTCATCTATATACCCCTATGGAGGATGGAGTCATAATACAAAGAATTCCATTTTGGACATATCAAGTTTAAATTGTCTGTGGTACATCCAGGTGGAGATGCCCAGAAGGTAGTTAATGATGCAAGACTGGAGCTCAGGAGAGATTAGGGCTGGATATGTAGATCTGGGAATCATCTATATAGAGAAAATAACTGAGTCTATGAAAGCTGATAAGATTACTAAGAGAGAGCATACACAAATATCAGAAAAGGGACAAAGACAGAACTTTGAGATACACTCATGTAATGGGTACCCAGCATGGATGATGATTTTGTAAAGGATGCCAAGAAGGGACAAATAGACAAGAGAGAGCAATGTCATGAAAAATCAGGGAAGATAGAATATCTACAAGGAGAAGGTGATTAAGAATCAAATGCTACAGAGGAGTCAAGAAGGATGAGGCATGAAAAATGACCATTGAGTTTAGCAATTAAGAAATCATTTGTAACAATGGAAAGAACAATGTGGTAGAGTTGGAAGCTAGATTGCAAGACATTAAGAACAAATTTGATGTGAGGAAGTAAAGATAACAAGTATAGACAGTTTTCTAACAGTTTGACTATGAGAGGAAGAAGAGGTATAAAATGTTGGTTTCAATCTAGAAAGTTTTTGGTTTTTTTGCTTTTTTTTTTTTTTTTTTGGAGGGCAGTTGGGTTAAGTGACCTTCCCAGCTAGAATCTAGAAAGTTTTTGATGAATAAATGGAAGATTTTTTAAGTATAAGGGAAGTTGGAGTATGTTTGCAGGTAGCAGAATGGGAACCAGGGCAGGGGGAAGAGAGAAAGAGAGAGAGTGAGAGAGACAGACAGAAAGAGAGAGGGAGAGGGAAAGGAAGAGAGAAGAGAGAGAGAGAGAGAGAGAGAGAGATGGATGATTAGAAAGAAGGAGGGTACAATTGAAGAGACAAGTTACTGTAAGAAATGAAAAGGGGGTGGCTAGGTGGCGCAGTGAATAGAGCGCCGGCCCTGGAGTCAGAAGGACCTGAGTTTGGAGCCAGCCTCCGACACTTAATCCACACAAACAAAAACCTAGCCGTGTAACCTTGGGCAAGTTACTTAACCCCAATTGCCCTAAAGGGGCGGCTAGGTGGCGCAGTGAGTAAGAGCGCCGGCCTCGGAGTTGGGATGACATGAGATCAGATCCGGCCTCAGAAAATGAGCACCCACACATAAATAATGACTAGCCGTGTAACCTTGAGCAAGTTACTTAATCCCAATTGCTTTAAAAAAAAAAAGAAAAGAAAAGAAATGAGAAGGGATGGGCTTAAGGACATAAAACATTAAGAGACTTTGGACTTGATAGGAAGAACTACCTCTTCCTCAGAGAGTGGAAAAGGAGAGAATAGGGGATATGTTAAGATGAATTGAGGTGTGGACTAGGGAGAAAAGGAATTCCACAAGGTATTGTTTCAATTTTCAATAAAATGTAAGTCTGAAACAACATGGTAGTTATTCAGTCAGTCAGTTAGCATTATTAAGCATCTACCATGTGCCAGACACTGTGCTAAGCATTGAGGATACAAAGGGGGAAAAATAGTCCTTGCTCTAAAGGAGTTCACAGTCTAATGAGAGAGACAACATAAACAACTATGTCTACAAAAGATATATACAGGACAAATTGGAAGGAACCACAGAAAGAAGGCACTAAGAGAACTGGGAAAGGCTTCTAACAGAAGGTGAGACTTTAGCTGAGACCTGAAGTACTGTGGCCAGCACAGTTGGTGGGCTCTCAAGCAGTGAGAATAACGAGACAAAGGTGTAATCAATAGTCTGTTTATTACAGGACCATTTCATACAGAGCCAAAGATACAAGGAACTAACAGAACTATGCCCCCCCCAAGAGAATGTAGACACCCCAAAAGAATGCAGACAATGTAGAAATATCATCTCTCAAAGGAATGCAGACAATGTAGAAGGAGCCTCCCTTAATCCTGTTCACTATTTACCCTTGCTTAAGGTTAGTTATTTATTGGGGTATTATTCTAGGATCATATCTGGAGGCATAAATAAAAAGATTACATGCCCTCTTGCTTATCTGCCCTGTAACCTTTGCAGGTAACTGTATAGGGCAGGGAAATATACCTCAAGGGACCCCAAAACGTCCTCCACAATACATCCTCCTGCTTGTCTGCCCTGTAACCTTTCAGGTAATAGGGGAGGGAAACATTTCATTAGTGAAGCCAAGGGACTTCTGAAAGTTCTCTCCACTGAAGGAAGCCAGAGAAGCTAGGAGATGGAGCTGAAGAGAGAAAGAGCTCCAGGCAAGGGTGACAGCCAATGTCACTGGATCACAGAGGTAGAGAGTAACATGTATGAAGACTGAAAAATTAGGAAGGGACCAGGTTATGAAGGGCTTTGAAAGTCAAATAGAGAATTTTATACTTTATCCTGAGTGTAATACAGAGCCACTGGAGTTTTTTGAACAGAGGAAGGAAATGGTTGGTATGGTCAGACCTGCATTTTAGGAAGATCAGTTTGACAACTGAGTGGAGAGTGGATTGACGTGGGAAGAGATTTAAGGCAAAGCAGAGACAAGAGGTGGCAGGCAGTATGTGCAAAGTAAGTGAAACCACTGCCACTAGTTTGACTAAACTCTTCCCTCAGAGCCCAAGGGAGACATCTCAGTACCCTGGGTCCAAAACATTAGTATAGAGACCTGTGGTCTCAGATCAGTTCATAGGTGAGGAGCCAGATGGTGTTTGGAGGTTACAACACCAAAGGGGTACTTATCAGCTTTTTTTCTTCATAGATGCAATGGATGCCATAGGCTGTCTATACCCACTATAGTACCTCGTATCTCTCATACCTCTTTGAACTGGCTTATTTACTCCAACCTGTCCTCACATTAACAGATCTAGGTTCCCAGGGAAGGATCACAACCACAGTTTTACTAAAATTCTCTCAGAGTCCTAAATATTGAGAGGAAATATACTTCCCCCTACTCACCACTTTAGATCTGGAGCTCCCATAAATATTTTTTCAAAAAAAAATTACTCAGCACCCCCTCACCCTGGAAATCTACTTTTTTTTTTTAAGCAATTGGGGTTAAGTAACTTGCTCAAGGTTACTCAGCTAGTCATTATTAATGTGTGGGTGCTCATTTTCTGAGGCTAGATTCAATCTCGAGTCATCCCAACTCCGAGGCCAGCACTCTTACTCACTGCACCACCTAGCCGCCTCGGAAATCTACTTTTTTAAATCCTTTAACAGTTTTCTGAAAAATTTGCATTATTTAAAAAAATATATAATTTTTTAAAATGACGCATCTTGAATTTAATAATTTACTGTAAATTTGTGGGATTTTTCCTGCATTACAATTTTAATGATGCAATATTATGTCATGTAACCATATAGTATCATACTGTAAACAAGTCATTTTACACATATATTCCTGCCAAATCATATTGGACCTCCTAACAATGTGCCTACCAACTGGCCTACCAACACTTGCTTGTTAAGACCTGTTGGCAGATTTGACCACGGATGAGTGACTTTTCTTGGCTTTTCTGATCAGAATTAGGTTTGGTTCATTTTATAGATTGTTGTGGAGAAGGTGTATTGAGAGAACTAGGCAAAAATGCTGATTTTTGCTCCACCATCTTGTCTCTACCCTAGTCTAACCATTTTGGAAAGCAATCTACAATCAGGCTTAGACAGTGACTAAAAAGTTCATATCTTTGATCCAGAAATCCCTTTGTTAGGCATATACCTTGTCAGTTCTGAAAAATAAATCACCAAAGAACCTATAGAGATTATAGCAAAAAAGCTTCATACCAACAGTCAACTGAAAAAAAGAATGCCAAAGAACTCACAGAGGTTATAGGCAAAAAGCCTTCTTTATTCCATTGGAGGAAGAAAACTATACACACGTACTGGGACCTGTTCTAAGACCAAGGAGATCCAAGGCAATGAAGCTAATCCTTGATGTATACAAAAGTAGCAAGATAAAGAATCAAGCAGTGAGGTGTAATAGCAACAATGTGGCAAGGTTACCTACTGACAAAAAAGTCTATTCATAGCAGGGCTTCATGACCCTGAATGTAATTCCTGCAGGTGCTTGCCCAATCTCAGGAACCACCTACAGCTGGTTTGAGACAATTCTGTGGTTTAGTTGTAGCACAATTCTTCCAGAGGGTGAGCGCAAAGAACTGTTACTATGCTAGGCTCAGGGGATGGCTTAGTTGCTAGGCCTTAGGTCTGGAAAACAATGTGTGTCCTAACAGAGGAATGAAAGGAGAGGAGTGGTTTTGGCATGGGGGTCCCGACAGCCACCAGTTGACTTCTTCAGTGAGCAGTTCTAATCTACAGGTGTTACTAACTTATTTCCTTGAAATATTTAAAATATACCTCTGTGTGGCATACAGAGACCCTAACCCAAATAAATTGATCACTCAGAGACCTCTCAAAGTGAAGGTAGAAAGATTTATTAGAATCAAGAGAGAAGTGGTCCAGTCACTGGTACAGTGCCCAGAGAGAGGAGGCGGAGGTACAGAAGCTAAAGCTGGGTTATATAAGCAAGGGTAACTCGCCCCTCCCAAACACTAACCTAATTATTACTAATGAGTCTCTAATTCTGTTAGATAATATACATGATACATGAGGTCTACTACACAAGTGCAGTAACAACCTCAGAATACTGAACCCCCTTCAGTCCAACCTAGATGTGTCCTTATCTGGGCCTGAGTGTCCCAAGGCTTTCTGATTGGTCAAATCCACCTGCTGCTGCCAACTCTTTTTAGCTACATTATTTCATTTTAGTATTATCTAGGAGTTCTTTGGGGTCTGGGAACTTGAACTTCCTCCCAAGGCTACTGTCTGGTACTTTTTATCAGTAGCCTTGTTTCAGCAATTTTTGCAGTTTTATAGAAACTTAACCCTTTGCTACCTCTCACACTACCATTCCTTTCCCCAAACTAAAAACACCTCTAATTTGGTCTCAATAGTTAACTCAATCAATTGTATTAATATTCAATAGCTCTTACATTACCTTGAAATACACAGTGACTTACACATATATATTTATATGCGGAAACAATACTGAACTTAGTTACAAAATACAAGGAAGTAATAAGAAGATATTCAGAACGGGGAACTTCACTGCAAGTCATCCCACACACCTTGAAATTCATATTCCCACTGTTCCCAAACAGAAATTGGATCTAGATTGGTAGGGTCAGTTTTTTTTTAGGTGATCACTTTCCTCGCCAGATTGTCCTTTATATAAGTGACACAGGAAGTACTCAGGAGATTGCCTCAGTGATGGACCTGTTTTCATTTGCTTTAAGCAACTTGTCCCACAGTACCAATGCTTAATTAGTCTCTGAATATTAAGCCCCAACTATGAACTTAGGAAGGTTCTTGATCTGGAATTTTGAAAAGGACCACTTTTTGTTGTGACTAGCGGCCCAGTTGTATCCCCTTCCACAAGAGGCTTCAGCTCTGGATTCATATAGACCAGGTTCATCCTAGGAGTGGTCCTGTACCCTAAAAAAGAAAGGGGAAGGTCTGGCTTCTGTTCCTCTTTCTCATCTTTGATGTAGATTAACATCAGTGAAATCTCTAAAACCAAATCATGTATAGGGTCTCCCCAAAGTAGCAGAAGTGTTCCTTATGAAAAAGTTACTCCCGGGGCGGAGCCAAGATGGCGGAATAGAAACAGCATTTCCAATGTACTCTGCCCCACACAAATTTCAAACAATGTGAAAGGGGGTTCCGAACAACTTCTGGAGCCACAGCACCCACAGAACGGCACAGAAAAGCTAACCTCCTGCTGAGGACAGCCCAGCAGCCCTGCAGGGAGTGGCCAGTGCAGCGCTCTGAGAGCAGGCAGCACAGCGCTCTGAGAGCAGGCAGCACAGCTTGCTGGGAACAGACAGCGCAGCGCGCAAAGCCGAGCCCAGGTCCAAGGTTTTAGCCCCAGGGCAACAAGGCCTTCAGCCTGCTGGAGGGACCCCAGAACACCAGCAATTGTGGCGATTCCAGAATTATCAGCACAGATATGCCTAGGACAAAGTGAGAGGTTAGCACCCTATGGACTTTGGGACCAGTATTTGGGGAACGCGTAGGCTTCCTCCCCTGGGGGCGAAAAGCTGCTGAAGAAACAGCTGCACAGAAGCCATTTTGCAGTGTCAGTAGTGGCTCTAGTTCCTGGTCTGCGAACTGTAGGGAGATCCAGCAATCAGTCTGGGGGTTAATCGCTCTTGCTTTAAACTGCCTGGATCTGGATTGTGGTCTGGGGGGAAGTTTGGGGTGGGTATCCAATTTGCCAGAGTGGGTGGAGGCTTTACAGAGGCCACCCAACTGGCGGAAGTTGTGAAGACCCCACATTTGGGCGGAAGCTCCCCTGTCTGGTGGCAGAGTCCTACTGTGGCAACAAGCCCAAAAATCAAGTAATTAAGTGGCAATATGCCTAGGCAAACGAAACAAAATAAACAGCAAAGTTCAACATTGGACTCCTATTTTAGGGGCAAAGAGGCTCAAAGCATGGAGGAGGATTGTGAGGTCAGAACTCCTGCACCAAAAGCCCCAAATGAAAATACAAGCTGGCTACAGGCCATAGAGGACCTTAAGAAGCAGAGAAGAGAAGTGGGGGAAAATTTGGGAAGAGAAATGAAAAAGATGCAAGAAAAGTATGAAATGACAGTCAACAGCCTGACTGAGGAAAATAACACCTTAAAAAATAGACTAACTCAAATGGCAAAAGAGGCTCAGAAAGGCAATGAGGAGAAGAATGCCTTAAAAAGTCGAATTTGCCAGATGGAAAAAGAATCTTAAAAGCTCACTGAGGAGATTCATTCCTTCAGAGTTAGACTGGAGCAAATGGAAGCTAGTGACTTTATGAGAAATCAAGATACTATTAAACAGATCCAAACAAATGAAAGGATAGAAGGCAATGTGAAATATCTCATGGAAAAAACCATTGACCTGGAAAATAGATCCAGGAGAGATAATTTAAAAATTATTGGACTACCTGAAAACCATGATCAAAGAAAGAACTTAGAAATCATCCTTAAAGAAATTCTCAAGGAAAATTGTCCTGATGTTTTAGAACCAGTGGGGGAAATGGAGGTTGAAAGAATCCACCGATTGCCTCCTGAAAAAGATCCCAAAAAGAAAACACCTAGGAATATTATAGCCAGGTTCCAGAACTCCCAGATCAAGGAGAAAATACTACAAGCAGCCAGGAAGAAACAATTTCAATATTGTGGAAACACAATCAGAATAGCCCAGGACCTGGCAGCTTCTACACTGAGGGATCGAAGGGCATGGAATATGATATTCCAGAGGGCAAAAGACCTGGGATTGAAGCCAAAGGTCACCTACCCAGCAAAACTGAGTATCTTGTTTCAGGGGAAAATATGGTCATTCAGTGGAATAGAGGACTTTCAAGCATTCTTGAGGAAAAAACCAGAGTTGAATAGAAAATTTGACATTCAGACGCAAGAATCAAGAGATGCTTGAGAAGGTAATCAAGGAAAAGAAATCAAAAGGAACTTATCAAAGTTGGACTATTTACATTCCTACATGGAAAAACAATAACTGTGTTTGATGAAACCTTTCTCATTATGAAAATAATTGAAGAAGGGTACATGGCATATGTTCACAGGTATATATGGATAGAGGGCATAGGTTGAATTTGATGGGAAGGGATGATGCCTTTTTTTTTTTTGAGGGCAATTGGGGTTGGGTGACTTGCCCGGGGTCACGAGGCTGGGTTTTTGTTTGTGTGTTGGTTGTCTGGGGCCGGATCCGAGCTCAGGTCCTTCTGGCTCCAGGGCCAGCGCTCTGCTCACTATGCCACCTAGCCCCCTAAGGGAGGGATGATTCTTAACGGGTGAAGTCAAGAGGTGAGAGAGGAAAGTGGCAAGAGGAGATGGAGGGAGACAGGGTTGGGTAAACTATCTCATGTAGAAGAGGCAAGGGGAAGTAGTTGCAGGGGAGGGGAAGAACAGGAAGGCAAAAAGGCAAAAGCAAAAAAAAAAAATAATAATTTTTAAAAAAACTGACAACTTGGATTAAGAACTTAACCTAAGCTCCATCCAGTGAAAAGTCAGAGATGTCCTACCCTGTTTTTGTTGTTATTGTTCTAGGGCAAGCAGTCTCTATCGTGCCCATCATGCCAAAATGCAAGTTTGAACCTGAGCAACATTTATCTATTAAATATTTTTAAATGGAAAAAAAAAGAAAAAGTTACTCCCTGTACAAATATCAAGACAATGGTTTATTGTTTCCACCAGAGAAAATGCTTTAAAACACTCAAGATCCATAAACCTACATAAGCACAGAAAACATAAATCCTCTCAACAATGTTCTCCTGAAGGTAAAGGCATTTAGTGGGACTGCTTAACAGATTTCACATTCACTTTAGACCTACACTGTAGAAGCAATTCTCCAGATCTCCAGGTCAGTTTCTCATTGTTTAGGCTTTAGTCCTCATCTACAGCACCTTCTGGTGATGCTCTTCTCTGAGAAATAGCGATGTTTTGGAAATAAACTCTCATTAGGTGACTGTTATGGAAAATGATTGAACCAAATGATCTTTAAGTCCTCTGAGCACACCCCCCACTGTTCTAGATCTATGGTCCTATGAGAAGAGTAGGGGAAGAACACATTTCTTTATAGTAATGTATTGTTTGGGACAGTCTTTTACTTTTTACTGGTCCCAGTGTTGTGGTTTAAACCCAGGGATGCCAAAAACTGTTGAGGTGAGGGATCTGCCCACCCAAAAACTGTTGTAGTTTCATGATGTGTTGTGGTGGAACCATCTCAAAGAACCACCTCTAATCCAAGTATAGGCATTTATTGAGATTGATGCCTCTCATGAAGCAGACTAAATTCCAAGAAGAACCAGCAACTTCAGAAAAAGCAAGATGGATTTTTATAGGATAAAGATGCAATTACACAATGGAAATTTACATAGAATAGAGGGATATCTTTAATATTAAAAGGCAGAAGGAGTTTGTTAAGAGATTAGGTAATGGAGGAGGGGTCCCATCTATGGTTGGGTGATTAAACATTCTGTTCTTTCTGCCCTCCTTTTGACTAGTTAGATGGATGATGTGATTGTGACTGAGTACAAGAACACACCTGTTCCTGTGGGAATGGGTCTGGGGGCAGTGACCAGGTAAGAGACAGTAGGTTCCCATCACATGGACATACCTGCTATTTCTATGGGAACTAAGAGTTCAGGGACACACCTGTTGTTCCAGTGAGCAGTGAGGCATATATGAAGAAGTTAGGACATTGGAGGGGGGGGGGGAGGGGGCGGGGAAGACTAGGTAGGTACAATGGGCCTGTTGTTCACTAGGGCCAGGCTTATAATGAAGTTTGAATATTGGGACTGGGGCAGCTTTATTAGGATTCCGTCACCAGGAGAGCTTGGAGCCCCAAATGTGTCAGTTGTAGATCATTCTGGCTTAAGTTTAGAGGACATCAAAATAGCACAAGATATGAGAGTAATAAAAGGAGGTAAATGATCCCTTCTCTATCTAATTGTACTGTATTATCTGTACTTTGAAACCAATACCTAGAGTTCAAAAGCAACTTGTCTCCTTTTTCCTGTCTTCTCTCCCCTTCCTATGATATTTTTTTCCCTGTCTACCCTAACCCCTAACTTCCTGAGTTTATGAGATCCAGACCTGCTAATAGAAATTTAAAGAGAGAGAGAGAGAGATAAGTTTCATGGTGAGGATGAAAGAGGGAAGGGGGATACAGAACAAAGAAAGCAGAACAGGGAGAATATGCAATAACAACATTGTAAAGACAAACAACTTGGAAAGCCTTAAGAACTCTGATCAATATAAAGATCAACCACAATTCCAGAAACAAGCAAGGTATCCATCTCCTAACAGAGAGGTAATAGATTCAAGGTGCTGAATGAGATGGATTTTTGGACAGTGCCGGAATTTTCCTTCTTTTTTTTTTTTTTTGGAGGGGAGAATGCAGGACAATTAGTGTTAAGTGACTTGCCCAAGGTCACAAAGCTAGTAAGTGTTAAACGTCTGAGGCCGAATTTGAACTCAGGTCCTCCTGACTCCAGGGCTGGTGCTCTATTCTTTGTGCCACCTAGCCATTCTTTGCTTTTCTTGAATATGCATACTTGGTACAAGGTTTGGTTTTAAGATTTATGATGAGAAGCCATGTGACCTTGGGCAAGTCACTTAACCCCAATTGCCCTCCAAAAAAAAGTAAAAAAAAAGATTTATGATGAGAAATATTCGGCCTGTCCAAAGAGAGAATTGATGATGTCTGTGTGCAGACTGATGCGTATTTTTTCACTTTGTTTTTCCTGCTTTTTTTGTGACATGGCTAATACGGAAATGTGTTTTGCATGACTTCACACGTATAATTAATATCACATTTCTTGCCTTCACAATGGGTGGGGGAGGGAAGAGGGAGAGGATTAGAAATTAATTTTTTTTCATTAATGCTCAAAATAAATAAAAACAAAGTTTCGTTGGTTTGGTTTTCCTCAATAGGTAAGGGAGATGGGAGAAATGAAATTTGTGTTCCCTAAAGAAAAAAGTTTAATTTAAAAAAAAATTTCTGCTGGACTTCAAGCTAGAGCTATGAGCTTCGAGAACACTAGGCGGCGCTTCCACACCGCAACTCGCGAATGCTTCAGAGACGGGTCAGGCTTTCCATGACTAGGAGAAACGTTACAAAAGCCCCGGAAGGGAAGAAGGAGCTGGAGGGAGGTACAAGACTGGGAGGGCTGGACTCGGAAGGTCTAAGGCGGGGCGGAGTGTTGGAGAAAAAAGCTGGGGGCAGGGGAGACAGAGAACTCTGCCTCTCTAGGGCTGGGCCTCGTCCCATTGGCCCAAGTGGAGCTCACAGGCGGGGCCAGCTCGACTGTAAATAGAGGCTCCCAGGCAGCCAGAGGTTGCACAACTGCTCCGCAGCTGGCTGCTCCTCTCCTCTGCCAGACCTCTGGAAGAGAGCCTTCTTCGTTCGCCGCCGGGCCCCGGGTCATGCTGCCAGCCTGACTAAGAAGAGGAAGCTCCCGGGAGACGAATGAGGAACCACCTCCTCCTGCTGTTCAAGTACAGGGGCTTAGTCCGCAAAGGCAAAAAAAGCAAAAGACGAAAATGGCTAATTTCGTGATCCGCTCCGCCACGCCCGCCGACTGCAGCGATATTCTCCGCCTAATCAAGGTAGCCCCAGCAGCCCCTCCCGAGGCTGTTTAGTTGATCGTTTTCTTCTATTTGAGAACTGGAAAGGACTTTAGACGGCCAGCGGTCTCCCCTCCCTTCCTCCCTTTTATTTAAACATGAGAAAACTGAAACCCAGTTTCCTGAGATGGCCCAAGTTGGCCTAAGTCACACAGGAAGAAAGAGAGAAAGAAGGGGAGAGAGAAGAAGAAAAGGAAGAGATTTTGTGTCAGATACAGTGCTAAGATCTAGGGTTAGAAATACAAGCAAAAGGTAGAAAGTGACAGAACAGGAATCAAACTTAGAAGGGTCCCGGACTTGTCCAAACCAGCGCACTTCCCATTTCCCCCACCTGGCGATTGTTTGTGTAGCCGGTACATTGCTCCTCCCATACCAGTAACCAGTAGACGGCTGGATTTCCTACATCCCTCTTCTGGCTGAAATCTAGAGTTTAGGTTTTGTTTCCCCTTAGTTTCAGGTCAATTGCGTGTGTTTAGAGTTGACCAGGAACCTGGCTTCAGTCCAGTTCTCCTTTTGACCAGACCTCCTCCCCCTCCTAGAGCAGAGTCTTTGGCCCCGAGCCTGGGGCCTGACGTTGCAGGTGCCAAGGAAATAACCGTTGCCTTTTTGTAGCTGCCTCCCTCTTTCTGTGGTAGGTAAAAGTACCCCGGATTCTTACGTTGTTTTTTTCTCTTTTCTCTCTTCTCTTTATCTGCTCTTACTAGGAACTAGCTAAATATGAAGAAATGGAAGAACAAGTAGTGCTAACTGAAAAAGGTAACTCATTTGAAATGAGGTGTGTCTAATAGCCTTGGTGGCCTTTCACCATAGCCATTAGGCATTATCTCTGTCTCTGTTGGCTTTTCTTGTAGATCTGCTCGAAGATGGGTTTGGAGAGCACCCTTTCTACCAGTGTCTGGTTGCAGAAGTACCAAAAGAGCATTGGACCCCCGAAGGTAACTAACTTTGGCTCATCAGCCCCGTTCTTCCTCTTTCTCCCCACCCCCACCCCGGTAGGTAATCAGAAAGAGACAGGATGTTGATATAATGCCTAGGTTTTGTTTAGAACTGTTGGCTAATGCAGAAGGTTGAATGTGTTTTTGGGAAGGTGGCCAGAAATAAGACAATCTGATGTTGAAACTAGAAAAACAAAAAAAGTTGATGTAGTGCCATTCTAAAAATAGGGTGAGTTAAAAGAGGTGTTTGCCAGCAAAATGCCCTACATATTCCCCGGAAAACTGGGTATGATGTCATTTGATGTAATTCAGTTTCATAAAATGGTTCTTCTTGTTTTGACCCTAACATAACCTTTTTCTGTAATCGTGTTGAATCACATTTTTTCTTTAATTTGTCCCAATCTTCAGGTTACAGTCTCTAGCTTCGCCATGTACATGGCCCTTCCGTGTACATGGATGGGCGGGGAGGTAACTAAAAGATCCGTTACTCAATAAAGTAGATGATCATGATAAATGAGGTAAGGCCTAGAGGGACAAGTCCTCTCCCCACACAGTGTGAAACAAACAAAACAAAACAATGACACGGTAGATCAGAAACTCCACTATACTCTCTTCCTGTCTGTGTTTACCAATCAGGGTGAAGTGGCTAAAAACGTTTAATTTGACAACTGCCTTGTAAGCCTTTGGGGTTATTGGCAGATTCTAAAAAGAGTTAAGTCAGCTGCTTGGATTTGCTGGCTCATCTTGTTTACTGGATGGAAACCCTGATTAAAAAGGGGGTGCAGGAGTGGGGATGGGGAGGAAGCTGTTCAAGTTAGGTTGTTGTTGTTGTTTTTTTATTGGGATGGTGGGGGTTCTGTGTGCCCCCCCCCCCCCAGAAGTCTGCTCCTTTAAGGTAAAGGGAAGAAATAGGCAGCACTTTCACCCACCTGATAGAGGATTAAGGGTGAAGTGCTTGCTGAATGGGAGGTACAAGGAGCTTACTTAGCACTGTTTATTTTCCTCTTGTGCCTTGAAAAACTGGGGAAAGTAAATTGGAAAACATGTAAATTGGAGGAAAGGCTCTTGAATTAGCTGAAGCTACTGGCATGGTATTCTGACCTCAAGGAAGAAGAGTTCATGAACCCCTTGTACTTAATAATATTCTGAACTGCCGTGTAAATCCGATTTATATTCGAAAGTGGACATACCAGTAACTCAGTAGGTTGTGAATAATGTCTGTGTTTACATAAAGGTCATAGCAGCTCAGCTCTCTCAAGCATTAAAACTGTCAAAGTTTCTGTGAGGGGTCCAGGAGATTGCAGAGTGGGTCATGCATAGACAAAGCTGTTATTCAGAGATGTCAGAATTCTTCTCCTGCCTCCAGCTCTAATGCGCGCTTCTTGCAAACTCCTGAGAACAGCAGAGTAGCCTAACAATGGACCTTACTGTTCTAGCATAACAACAGCTGATAGCTGCATGCAGAGACTGTCTGATAGCAGCTTAGTTTTCAGATCCATGCATGTAAATTTTTAAAACCTGTAAACATTCTGAGTGTGTGGCTACAAGTGCTATGGACTTTTTTTTTCCTGGTTTTGTTTTGTTTTCTTACTAAAGAAATTCTGTGATCCTCTGTTCCAGGATACAGCATTGTTGGCTTTGCTATGTATTACTTTACATATGACCCATGGATTGGGAAGCTGTTGTATCTTGAAGACTTCTTTGTGATGAGTGAGTTCAGAGGTAAGGAGGAAATCAAGGGTGTATACCTTAAAAGGTGATTTAGGAGGTAGTCCTCCATCCATCTCCCCTTTAAAATGACCATTAGTTGAACAACTCTCTCCTGATCTTTTCTAGGGTTTGGCATTGGTTCTGAAATTCTGAAGAACCTAAGTCAGGTAAGTCACTTTCTTTGTATTCTTCAATCTTTAAGGATTCTGAAATTTGAGCAGAGTCCCTCAAATAACTTTCAACAGAGGGTGTGGGGAAGCCAGTTCATTGTTGTTGGGTTTTCATTTTGTTTTGTTTTTGAAATGCAATCCCTATAACAGGTTGCAGTCAAATGCCGATGTAGTAGCATGCACTTCTTAGTGGCTGAATGGAATGAGCCATCGATCCAGTTCTACAAGAGAAGAGGGGCTTCCGATCTGTCCAGTGAGGAAGGATGGAGACTTTTCAAGATTGATAAGGAGTTCTTAGTAAAAATGGCAGCAGAGGAGTGAAGTGCTAGTGCTAATGTTAGCATTAGTGGTGACAAGTTCCATTCCTGAACCAGTCTACGTAGAATAAATTCTCAACTTCTTGCTTTCTATCCTGTTTTGTAGTCAAGTCATAGCATGAGCACTCATTCAAAAGCTTTATTACCAGTGGCGTTGTAGCATGTTTGTTCCTGGGGTCTGGTGCTAAAACATCAGGTCTGCGGGCAGTTTGGAATCAGACTTTTCTGTGAGCATCTTCTCATAAACAAGGTGGTGTCATCTTAAAATGTAAATGAGTAAAAAACTTCATTCTTGTGAGTCATTTAAATGTGTACAATGTACACACTGGTACATAGAGTTTCTGTTTAATTTGTCTTTTGTAAAAAAAAATAAACTAGTCTTCAATTTAATTGCAGCTTTGTTGGGTGTATGCTTTTCCAATAATTCCTGTGGATTTTTCTTGGGTTTTTCTTTTCTACAAGAGTACATTATTAACTAAGAAAAAGGAAACTAAAGTATACGAATTAGACAAACACCTTTCACATAGCTAAAATAGAAATTGAAGTTCAGCTAATACCATTTCCACTTTGCACATAATCTAGGATTTTTTGGTCTAGAACTAATTCTAAGACTTGCCCCTCTGTCTACTATACATATATGTGTACATATACATAATATATTGTATTAATGTATATATATATACGTTAATATTATATTAAAGTTATATTAAACTTTATGAGAATCTTATTTATTTAAGGTAGGTGAACTTCTGTCCTTTATGGACAATCTTCTTGGGAGAGGGTATATAGGAAACGCTTCATTCCTCAAAATGGGGAAGGTGGGATAATACAATCATCTCTGTTCCACAGGCCACAAAGACTGTCTGGGGTAGTCCAACCCCATATACAGGAAAGTTCTGTACTCTTATGTTTTAGGCATAAGCCTACCAGAAATAATAAGAGTTGAAAATCAATCTATATCCTAAGCATTTTTCCACTTGGAGAAATGGGTAGAATCCTCTCATCCTTAGAAATCTCTAATGCAAGCCATTTTAGTTTGAATTTTATCATTCCTGGATAATAGATAAAATTCTCCAGCCAAGACACAGGGTTCACAGTATAGGTAAAAGAATAACTTTCCTAAAACCATTTAATCTCCTTAGACCACCCCCTCTCCAAAGCCTCCTGCTAGTCAGAAATGAACTCGGTATTTTTTCCATTAAAGGAATTTTATTATTTTATTATAAAAGACTTAGTTTAACCATTACCCTCTCAGGATAAGGGGAAAGAATACTGCTCTCAAGTGGGTAAGTCAAGGTCAACTTCCCCTTGTCTGAGCACTACCCTAATTCTATATCTGAGGAGAAAAGAGTTTCTTCCTGAGTTTTCACTCAGTTATACCTCAAAGAAAGTGGTCAGGCTTTAGATAGGGAAGGAAAAAGATGTAACAAAGCAAATTATTTTGGAATTTATAGTTAAAGGGAGATTGGTAAAGTTCTTCAGGCAGGTAGTTCCAAGGATTTTATAGACTAAAGTGTCATTTTAGAATGTGAAGCCTCAAGAGGAAATGAGAGTGGGCAGCTCATTTTGATTCTATACCAATATGGACTGGTTTGAGTTGCTAGCCTAAATGTGCTTACAAGCTTTGTTGGCTTGGTTGAACAAAGAAGTTTTTTATTTTGTTTCAAAAGGCAATGTACAAGCAGTAGTCCAATGTCTGTGGTGCTTCCTGTGGTCAGCATGTGAAAAAAGATACATAGTCAATTGTAAGACGCAAAAGGCCACAACATCAAGCCATAGCTTGATAGATGTCAAACTCTATTAGATTTGGTGGAAGTCAGGCCAGACTTAGACTAATCTGGTAGTTCAGGTACAAAATTAGGGTGAAATGAGACACTTGTAGAACACTGGCAAATAATTTAACAAAAGGAAGCCATAGAGGAGGAAAGATTGCCCAGCAACAATATAGCACTGATTCAAGATAAATGTAGCTTCCCTGTGTTGGCTGGTCAGAATCCTGAGGGAGGGGACTATGAATCCTCCTGTCTTGTTACTTGGATTACCAGAAATCTATGTGATAGCTGGAGCCTTCATCCACTAAATCGTCTTAAGGATAATTTTAATAAATTTTAAGAAAAAAACAGCCTAGCATGGCAGATATTGTTCCCATCTCATCCAAACCCTTGATGGTGAGGACCTAAAGAGCTTCTCAAGGAACTTCAGCTATTTAAATTGCTTCAAGGCTATTACTGAATCTTGGGATTTGGAAAGCCCTGTGTGAAATAATGGAGGGCCAAATGAGCAGAACCAAGAGAACATTGTATAGATATTTTTAAGAACAATTTTGAATGAATAAGTTATTTTGACTAGTATAAGTACCCAAATTAACTATAAAGGACATATGAAGAAACACTCTGCATCCAGAGAAAGAACTAATAGATGTATAGGATAATTATATATGCCTATATATTTCTACATATATACTCATACACACATATATACATATGTGTGCATGGATACAAACAGGTATATATGTATATATGTATATATATATATATATATATATATATAAATATATACTTAATTATGTTTAATGGTGGCCATTTCTAAAGTGGGATAGAGGAGGGTAGAAAAAAAGAAAAGAAATTTACATGATAATTTTATTGTCTATTTGAAAGGAATAGCAAGTTGTGCTTAGTAGATTTGCAGTTTTATGTACAACCATCTTTTTTATTGTGCTATATTATGGAAATGCTTGTTTTATTCCATAAATATGTATTAATGTAAAAAAGGGGAAAACAAACAAAAAAGGCCCACCTCCTCATTAATTATTAACCAATCAGGGTTGATTTTCACCTATTAGGGCAAAGGTGTTTAAAGGTGTTTAAACATTCAATGGTCTCTATGGTTTTTGTCTTTGGTTACTGAGAGAAGTCACTGATCATCAATCTATTGATTATCAGCTAGTCTAATTAACAAATTGATTATTAATTACCCAGAAACTCTGACTAGGTCTGGGCCTCCCTTTACTTCTGCCTATTTCAATGCCTATACATCTGTCAACAGCATTACTGCCAACTGTCACTGAGGGCCTATCACTGACCACTCTTCTTGGACTAAGTACTATCCCCCTATGTTGGGCCTGACAGTGGCTCTCAATATACATAAATATTAAAAATATATAATATATGTATGTACAGATGTGTATGTGTACATGTATGTGTATATACATGTGTGTATATATACATGTATATATGTGCAAATCGCATCTATATATTACACACACACACTTATGCACTGGCCCGGAGTGAGAAAGACCCAAATTCAAATCTAGTCTCTGTGTGTGTGTGTGTGTGTGTGTGTGTGTGTGTATACATATATGTGTATACATATATGTATATATAATATATTATATAATTATCCTATACATCTATTAGTTCTTTCTCTGGATGCAGAGTCTTTCTTCATATGTCCTTTATAGTTAATTTGGGTATTTTTACTTACTAGCAGGGTGGCTAGGTGACACAGTAAATGGAGCACCAGCCCTGGAGTCAGGAGGACCTGAGTTCAAATCCGGCCTCACACACTTAACACTTATTAGCCATGTGACTTTGGGCAAATCACTTAACCCCAACTTCCCTCCAAAAAGCAAAATAAAATAAAATAAAATAACTTACTAGCTGTGTGACCCTGGAAAAGTAATTTAACCTCTGTTTGCCTCAGTTTCCTCAAGCACAAAATGGGGTTTATAATAACACCTATTTTGCAGGGTTGTTGTGAGGATAAAATGAGAGCATTTGTAAAAGCTCTAAGCATAGCTCCTGGTACACAACATGTGCTTTATTAATAGTTGTTGTCTCTCTCCATCCTACTCTCTCATTAAACCAGACACCTAAAGGGAAAACACCTGAACATTAACACCAAATTCAAGTTTTTAGTTCCTGATTTCATTCATGTAAGGAATCCCTGGCAGGAAAACACCCTCCACCAATGCAGTTATGTAACAGCTTTAGAGAAGGAGTTCTTAACTTTTGTGTGCCATGAACTCCTTTGGCTATCTAGTAAAGCCTGGCAACCCATTTTCATAATAAAGTTTTTAGGTACATTATTGCACTGTTGGTAAAACTATGAACTGATCCAATAACTCTGGAAAGCAGTATGAAACTAAGACCAAAAAGCTATTAAGCTGTTCATACCCATTGACCTGACAATAATGTTGCTATTTCTATAGTGTTACTATATCTATATTGCAAAGAGACCAAAGAAAGAGGAAAAGGACCTATATGTACAAAAATATTTGGAGCAACTCTTTTTGTGGTAGCAAAATTGGAAACTGAGGAAGTTGCCATTAATTGGGGAGTGTCTTTGGACAAATTATATTATATGAATGTTATGTGATATTCTTGTATTGCAAAAAATGATGAAAGATCATAAGTGTCATAGTATATAGAGTCAGGGCCAAGAGTCAGGAAGACCTGAGTTCAAATCCTACCTCAGATTTACTAGCTATGTGACCCTGGGCAAGACCCTGTTGCCTCAGTTTCCTCATCTGTAAAATGAGCTGGAGAAGGAAATAGCAAATGGCTCCAATGTCTTTGCCAAAAAAAAACCTCAAGTAGGGTCACAAAGGCTAGGCTGGACTGAAACCAGTGAGCAACAAGAAATGATAAAAGGGATCCTTTCAGAGAAACCTGGGAAAACTTATATGAATTGATACAAAGTAAAGTAAACAGAATCAGGAGAACAATTTATATAATAAAATTGTAAATTCAAATAACTTAGTGTGTGAGATGAAAGAGTTCAGAGTCTGAATCTGAGATCAGAAAAGGTGTTTATTCTTTCTCATGAGAAAGGGCACTGTCCTTGTTGCTCAAATGGCATCTGCCAGGGAGTGCAACATGTGGAAGCTCATGGGCTTCTCTCATCCTGATCCTAATTCCACCTCTAACACCTGTCCTGCCTCACCATTGGCTGGTCTGCCAGGGAGTGCTCAAGGGCTTCTCTTGTCCTGATCCTAACTCTACCTCTATCACCTGTCCTACCTCACCATTGGCTGGTGAGGCAAGCTCACAATCTTTCTAATTGGTGCAAAGCAGTTTCAATCTTTCATTATGTATTTCTTTTCACCAAATTTGGAAGTGCCCAATCAGAAATGTACTGGTATGGTTAGCTTTCAAATTACCTCATTTCGGGGAAATCATGAGTTACTTTGGAGAATGAACTGGTTTACGAAGTATGGAGAAAAGATAGGAATGTAACAGGGAGTTAAAAGAAATGAGGAAACTTCACTGTGAGTCATCTCTCACAGTAGAAACTCTGATCAATATAATAATATTGATATTATATAATAGCAATAATTATAGGGGACTTGTAATGAAGCATAGTACCCAATACTCCAGCTAGAGAGGTGATAGAAAGTCTTAGATAGAGAGTGCAGATGGAAGCACATTTTTGGACATGGCTAATGTAGGAATTTGTTTGCTTGACTAAACATATTTGTAACAGCTTTTGTTTTTCTGGCTTTCTTGATGCGGTAGGAGGGAGGATGTGGGAAGGAGAGAATTCAAACCCCAAAATAAAATTAAATTGAATTTAAAAAAAAATTTTAAATGAGTAAAAAATGCCTAGGGTTACAAAATTAAACTAATTATATTGAAGTGAAGTTGTAAAAAGTGTATTTTTAAGTTCACAGATCCTATTAATTATTCATCTCATCCATTAGATTATAACTTTCCTGAGGACAAAGACTTTCTTTTGCTTCTTTTTGTATCCCTGATGAGGCATGGGCTCTGGGAGCCCCCTTGAGCTCTCCTTGAGTCCTTGAGGTACAGCCTCTGGGAACTCCCCTTGAACTTTGATTAAATAGTCCCACTTGATGATGCATTTACATGAGGCCATAAGCCTTACATTGTGGCTTGTCCCAGACCTCAGTTACTAGCCTAGCCCTCCATTGTCCATCTACTCCCCACCTTTGAACCTATCAAAATATCAATCCACCCTTGAACTGGCGTAGTCCACCATAGTCTGTGGGCTCCACTCAGCCTCCAGCAACTTCTCACCCTTAATCACTCATTGATCTCATCTGACTTCCCCTGAAGACCCTCCCCAAACTCCTCCTCTAGACCACCCCTAGATTCCTCCCACAATTTTCTGTATATAAGATCTCATCTTCCCTCCATGTGGGTTGAGAATGCCATAGATTGACCTAGCACAGACTTATTCTGTGTCTAATACAAGCAAACTTTTTTTTCTTTCCAAATAGTATCTTTATTCTTCTTGTTGTAATTCTTTTTTTTTCCCCAAATACTTTATTAGCTTCTGGTTTACTTTATTCATTTCTGCCAGATTTGGGGTCACAAATTTTCTCCCCATTTTTCCCCTACCCACATCCCCAAAATAGCAGTCCCCCAGGATATCCCCTCCTCTTATTTCCTAATTACATGTAAAATAGTATTAATAATAGTATATATATATTAACATTTGGTTTTAAAACTTTGAATTACAGATTCATTCCCTTCCTCCCTTGTCACCCACCCTTACTGGGAAGATAAGCAATTCAATATAGGTTGTACATGTGTAGCTAATGCCAAACATTACCATAGTAGATGTATTGTAGAAGACTGATTATATTTCCCTTCCTCCTATCCCACCTCCCACTTGTTCTATTCTCTTCTTTGGTCCTGTTGCTTTTCAAAAGTGGGTGCTTCCAACTTCCCTCCCCCCCAGCCTTCCTTCCCTTCCATCATCCCCCCTCTCATCTCCTTCCCTCCTACTCTCCTGTAGGGTGAGTACCCTCTTTTGTGTGTATGTCATTCCCTCCCTGAGCCAAATTCAATGGGTATAAGGTTGATCCATTCCCTATGCCTTACTGTTCTTCCCCTCCATTGTAACTATTTTCCCTTGCCTCTTTTATATGAGATAATTTGCCCCATTCTGTCTCTCCCCATCTCTTCTCATTATATTCCTCTCTCACCTCTTGATTTTACTTTTTAAGAATCATCCCTTCCTATTAAATTGGTCCTGTGCCCTCTATCTATGTATACCTATAAACATATATATATATATATATATATACATATATATATATACACATTCACATATGTTTTCATATGGCTATATATATATATATATATATATATTTCTATATCCTTCAACTATTTTCATCCTGAGAAAATTTTCATCAGTTACAGTTATCATTTTTCCATGTAGGAATGTAAATAGTTCAACTTTGATAAGTTCCTTATGATTTCTTTTCCCTGTTTACCTTCTCATTCTTCTCTTGCTTCTTGTATCTGAATGTCAAATTTTCTATTCAACTCTGGTTTTTTCTTCAAGAATACTTGAAATTCCTCTATTACACTGAATGACCACATTTTCCCCTGAAGCATGATACTCAGTTTTGCTGGGTAGGTGATTCTTGGTTTTAATCCCAGATGCTTTGACTTCCAGAACATCATATTCCAGTCACTTCAATCCCTCAGTGTAGAAGCTGCCAGATACTGTGTTATCCTGATTGTGTTTCCACAATATTCAAATTGTTTCTCCCTGGATGCTTGTAATATTCTCTCCTTGATCTGGGAATTCTGGACCCTGGCTATAATATTCCTAGGAGTTTTCTTTTGGGGATCTTTTCCAGGAGGTGATTGGTGGATTCTTTCAACCTCTATTTTGCCTTCTGGGTCTAAAACATCAGGGTAGTTTTCCTTGAGAATTTCTTGGAGGATGATCTCTAGGTTCTTTCTTTGATCATGGCTTTCAGGTAGTCTAATAATTTTTAAATTATCTCTCCTGGATCTATTTTCCAGGTCAGTGTTTTTTTCCAGTGAGATATTTCACATTGCCTTCTATTCTTTCATTTGTTTGGATCTGTTTAATAGTATCTTGATTTCTCATAAAGTCACTAGCTTCCATTTGCTCCAGTCTAACTCTGAAGGAATGAATCTCCTCAGTGAGCTTTTGAGATTCTTTTTCCATCTGGCAAATTCGACTTTTTAAGGCATTCTTCTCCTCATTGCCTTTTTGAGCCTCTTTTGCTATTTGAGTTAGTCTATTTTTTAAGGTGTTACTTTCCTCAGTCAGGCTGTTGACTCTCATTTCATAATTTTCTTGCATTGCTTTCATTTCTCTTCCCAATTTTTCCTCCACTTCTCTTATCTGCTTCTTAAGGTCCTCTATGGCCTGTAACCAGCTCATATTTTCCTTTGAAGTTTTTGGTGCAGGAGTTTTGATTTCACTGTCTTCCTCCTGTTCCATGTTTTGATCCTTTTTGTTCCCAAAATAGGAGTCTAATGTTGGATTCTTCTGTTTGTTTTGCTTCCTTTGCTTGGTCATGTTGCCACTCAATTATTTGACTTTTGGGCCTGTTGCCACAGTAGGACTCTGCCACCAGCCAGGGGAGCTTCTGTCCCAAACACTGGGGTTTTCTCAGCTGCTGGAGTTATTAGTTGGGTGCCCTCTCTGAAGCCTCCACACAACCTGGCAAGCTGGTCACACACCCCAGGACCTCCACCCCAGACTGCAATCCATATCCAGGAAGGTTAAAGCAAGAGCAATTACCTCCTAGACTGGTCATAGGATCCTCCTATAGTCTGCAGGCCAGGAGTTGAAGCTGCAATGTGGCGCTGACTGTGCTGAGGCTTCTCAGCAGCTTCCTGCCCCTAGGGGAAGAGGCCCACATGCTCCCAAGTAGTGGTCTCAAAGTCTACACTGCACTGACCTCTCACTTTGTCCTTGGTATCTATGTGTTGGTAATTCTGGAAATGCCACAGCTGCTGGTGTTCTGGAGTCCCTCCAGCCAGCTGCTTGTCAGACCCCCTCAGGGCTAACACCTCTGGCTCATGTGGGGCTGGGGTAGGCTCCCAGAGCACTGCACTGGCCACTCCCTGCTGGCCTGCTGGGCTGTCCTTGGGGGGTGGGGGGGGTTAGCTTGTCTGTGTCATTGTGTGCGTTCTGTAGCTCTAAAGTTTATTCAGAGTCCCCTTTTACATGGATTGGGGAAGGTGGAAGCTGGAGCCGAGAGGAAGTCCTGTTTCTACTCTGCCATCTTGACTCCGCCCCCATCTGAGCCACAAGTGAACTTGTAATAAACTTTACTTTTCTTTGGCTGATAAGACTTGAATCGAATTCATTGGGCAGGACCCAGCATGTTGTTATTTTGGGGTCTCCAGAGCAACCCTACCCCTCTTTATGGGTAACCTCTTCATCCCTACCCTTTAATGAGGTGGCTAGTACACAATAGGTGCTCAGTAAATGTTGATTGATTGATTCCTCTCCCATCCAACGTCCTTATCACTCCCACTGATGTCCAAGTTTGGACATGCCATTCTTTTGCTCCTACCCCTCCACCATTACATTCATGCTACTCTGTAACTTAGTCCTACAACTGTTTTGGGACACAAGGAGGTCATGTGTTTTGCCAATGGTCATGCAATCAGTATGTTCCAGAACTATGCTCCAAATCAGATGTTCCTGACCCTAAAGTTGGTCGTCTAATCTTTATACCTCAATGCCTTTCCCCTATGTAAGGGATGATTAAATTTTGTTTCCACAGAAATTCTAAAGTAAGAGATAAACTGATTCTGTAGTGCAGAATCTAATTCTGTAGTGTCTGCTGGTTAAACAGCATATCTGAAAAAAGCAGACTCCTCTTCTTTTGTTCTGAGAAGGCCTCCAGACCAGGTGTGGCCCACCAAGGCTGAGGTCCTTTCACCCAGATTCAGTCTTAGATAATGTCTTTCTTGCCAGGGTAATTCTTACCAGGGTCGACACCCCTGCTTACATCTCTCTTTCAAAGTGAGAGATGTAAGCAGGGGTGTAGACCCACTTCAGGGAGGGGTTTAAGTGTTTTCTGTGAACCCTGACCTGACCAATGGCATGCTGGGAGGGAAATTCCAATCAGGATGGGTTATAAAAAGCTTTGTAACTGTTTGAAAGGACCATCTCCTTATGGGTCATCTGGGCTCCTGTCCTCTCTAGCAAGAGAACAATTAATAAAATCTTTCCTTAATGAATCAGCTGTCAAGACCCGAGATGGAGGCGACCCTGGAGCAGCACCTCGAGGACACGATGAAGAACCCGTCCATCGTCGGCGTCCTGTGCACGGACTCGCAGGGGCTGAACCTGGGCTGCCGTGGATGAACATGCTGGGGTGATCTCTGTCCTAGCCCAGCAAGCAGCTAAACTAACCTCTGACCCAACAGATATTCCTGTGGTCTGTCTAGAGTCAGACAACGGGAATATAATGATCCAGAAACATGATGGCATCACTGTGGCAGTGCACAAAATGGCATCTTGACCTCTCAGACCTCGTCTCCAAACAATTATAGAATTCAAACCAGTCTTTCCATCTCATTTCTCTTATCCTGCTCTACTTTTAAGTACCAGTACTTAGGTCAGCCATTAAATGTAATACTTGCTTCTTTCCTGTTTATTATTTTAAAGTTGCCTTTGATAAGTACTTAGTGAGCAAGGGTAATAAGGTTTTAAGGCGCCTGTCAAAATCAAGTTGTTCTGTATTGCCAGACTTTGGGTATGGTCAATAAACATAGCTGGAGAAAAGCACTGAGCTTTTCCTAGATTGTAAAAAAAAAAAAAAAATCTTTCCTTAATTTACTGAGATGGAGTTATTTGTTGAGATGATAATTTCTCATACCTACTTCAGTAAAGAGAAATTTGAATCTTTCCAGGGAAAGTAAAAAGGGATATTGTGTCATTTAGCTCCAGTTTAGCAAGAGCAAAATGCATTTTATCGGAAATGAAGCAGCTAAAAGTGTATGTAACAGAAGAATAGTGAACCCACACTGTACTGAATAAATAAGAGCTTAAATTTTTTCTTAAAAAAGATGCACGCTTAATACTAGAACTCTGTGTGCCTATATAAAGAAACAAAAAATCTTTTCAGCACCACTCAGGAGGAAAAAGAGTATTCAAAATATTTTCTTGAGGACTGAAACATAACTTTAAAAGGTAATGAGTAGAGATGGTGGAGGGGGAAGAGATTGAAAGGGAGGTAGTGAGGGGAGAAGACAATTTCCCCAACCCTTGTGAATTCCATTTCATATTGGTCATACCAGTGACCTGTGCTCACTAAACTCATTAACTACAAGGTTTATACAAAGGGTGATTGATAAGAACTAAAACTCTCTGTTCACTAAGATTAATGAGTTCCTTCTAAAAAAAGAATAAAACCACGTGAGGGCAAAAAGCAGGGGGGTCTTTTGGTCTTTTTGTTGATGTTTGTCATGGAAAGCTGGAATCCTAACATTTGCCAAGTGTTTTTTCATTAGGAATATGTCTGTTGATTTCATTGGCAAGAGGACTGAAGTATATGCAGATGGACAGGACTGTGCTACGGTGCACAGGATAGGTCTCTGCGGGGTATACTGAGTTGTCCTATCCCCACCTGTCTCCAAAGGCTTGGTTCATATAACTTTTAAAGAATTATTTCTATTGACATCTTTTATTTTTTTATGTTACTTTCTTTCAAAGGCAACTTACCCCTAAAGCCTCCACCTACAAATGTAACCGTTGGCTTTCCCAGGGCATAGTATAAGCTTCTGGAAAAAGTGTGACCAGGGGAAACATCTTCTATTTCCATAACGGTGCTGAAAAAACTAAGCCTTTTGGGGGAAATGAAGGGTATGGTGACAACATGGTCCAAGGGCTTGAGCAAATCATTAAATTAGTCATACACTCAAATCATAATGTGGCCCTTTGTTTTCTCCCTCTCAGAGCTTAGTCACAAAAGTCCAGTGTTGTCATGGATACAGCTTTTATGAAGCTTTTGCCAGGAAGACTGTAACAGCCTGGCCCTCTTGAGTTTTCAGTGGTTCAGTTGTCATAGCACACATATGTCCACAACTCAATCAGCAAGCATTTACCTACCATGCTAGGCATTATGCTAGGTACTGGCTATGAAAAGACCAAAAACACCCCAATAAATAATCATCCCCCACCTTTAAGAGCCTTATATTCGGTAGGGAAAGACTATCTTGCAGTTTCTCTGTACCATTGTAGAAAGCTTCAGATACAGAAGCTTGTTCCAGCAGCAATAACAAAGGAAATCTCAAGAAATAGGTCCATTCTCTTTTCAGCAATGCAGTGATATAAGTCAATCTCAAAAGACTCATGAAGGAGAGAGATGCAACATCCAGAGAAATAACTAGAAAGAACTGAGCTTGAATCCTGATGGAAGCAAACTAATTGATCTTTTTCTTTTCATTGTTTGGTTTTATTTCTTCCTTACCATTTTTCATCCCACCTAGTACAATATGCCTTTGTAACTTGACTAATGTCTAATATGAAAGTATTTGCAGATCCTTTACTGGACTATATGCTGTCGTGGGGGGCAGGGGGTGGGAGGGAAGGTAAATTTGAAAATCAAAGAACTATGGAATTGAATCCTGTTAACTAAAAATAAACAAATAAATTTTAAAAATTAAAAAAAAAGAAATGGGTCCATTAAATTAGAAAAGCAGAAAAAAATACATTTATCCAAGTGTACAAACTCTTGATTAACAAGATAAAAGCTCATGCACAACATAACAACAGATATTTTAAAAGTTCCTGCTGTGTGAGATGAAAAAATTCAGTCTGAGTCTGAGATCAGAAAAGGTTTTTATTCTTTCTCATGAGAAAGGGCACTGTCACTCAAAGAGAGTACAATGTGTGGAAGCTTCTAAGCTTCTCTTGTCCTGATCCTAACTCCACCTTTAACACCTATCCTACCTCACCATTGGCTGGTGAAGCAAGCTCACAATCTTTCTTTCTTTCTTTTTTTTTTTTTTTTGCTTTTTGGAGGGCAATTGGGGTTAAGTAACTTGCCCAAGGTCTTACGGCTAGGTTTTTGTTTGTGTGTGTTAAGTGTCTGAGGCTGGATCCAAACTCAGGTCCTTCTGACTCCAGGGCCAGCGCTCACAATCTTTCTAATTGGTGCAAAGCAGTTTCAATCCTTCCTTATGTATTTCCTTTTACCAAATTTGGAAGTGCCCAATCAGAAATGGATTAGTATGGTTTTATTTCAAATTACCCTCATTTTGGATAAATCACAAGTTACTCCTGAGACCAAACTGGTTTACAAAGTATGGAGAAGAAATAGGAATGTAACAGGGAGTTAAAAGAAATGAGGAAACTTCACTGTGAGTCATCTCTCACATTGCCGTGTGCAGACAGCACTGAACTAGGCACTGGGAGTGGGATTAAAAAGTTTAGATCTGAACTCTCTCTTACCTCAAAAGACTTATATTTCATTAGTGGACCTCCTACATAAGACCTTCCTTATTCTACCTAGCTGTTAATATTACACCCCATTCCCTACAAACAAACATGCCCAAATTAACCTTTTTATAGTGTATTTATTTTGAATTATTATATGTATATAAATTATCTCCCACAATAAAATATAAGCTCCCTGGGGGCAGAAACTCATTCTTTTACACACACACACACACACACACACACACACACACACACACACACACAGTGCCTAACATATAGTAGACATTTATAAATGCTTCTTTATTGATTTATAAGGCCAATACAGAAAGTCATTATAGATAATATTAATGATAAGTGCAAGAGTTACTCTTCACCAGATGCTCATCAATTGAGGAAATGGCTGAACAAGTCATGAGATATGATTATAATAGAATAGGATTGTACTATAAGAAATGATGAGCAGAATGGTTTCAGAAAAACCTGGAAAGACTTACATGAACTGATACAGAGTGAAGTGAACAGAACCAGAAATCATTGTACACAGTAATAGCAATAATGTACAATGATCAACTGTGAATGACATAACTATTTTCAGCAATACACTGGACTCAGGATGAAAAATCCTATCCACATGCAGAGAAAGAACTGATGGAGTCTGAATGCAGATAGCATAGTATTTTTAAATTTTTAAATTTTTCTTGTTTTTTTTTTGGGGGGGGGGCAGGGTCCATGTTTTCTATCACAACATGACTTGTGTGGAAATATGTTTTACATTGACTGGACATGTATAACCTATATCAAATTACTTCCCTCCTCAATGAAAGGGAAGGGAAGGGAGGAAGAAAGGAAGAAAGAGAATTTGGAACTCAACATTTTAAAAAATTAATGTTCACATTTTTACATATAATTGGAAAAAATAAGATATTTGAAAAAATTTTAAAAGGAATTATCACTCACCCCCAAAGTGAAAGCTAAGGGAAGTCATTATCAATGGTGGGGGAAGAGGCAGCAAGAAGAAAAAATTTTGATGGACTTCAAAAGATAATTAGGAATGCAATAGGCAAAGATAGAAAGGGGAACATCCCAGCACAAGAAAACAGTATTAATATAGTCATAGAGGCAGGCGTATGCCAGGTACATTTTTGGAGGGGTGAGGCTAATTAGGAAGGAGCATAGAATGTCTGGAAGGGAATTACATGAGTTAAGACAATGAAGGTAAAGTGATAATGAGACCATTACAAAAGAAATAATAGTCACTTAAGAATTTTGAGCAGAGGGATGATGTGACTAATTCTATGAGTAAGAAAAATGATTAATAGCAGTCACTATCTAGTGTGATTGTCTGCCTTACAGCAGGCAATACTTTTTTTCTTATTTATAGAACTATTATTAAGGATCAGTTGTAAGTGGAGAGAGTGGTAGTAGGAAGACTTGTTAGGATGCCATAGTCAAAATCCAAGAATGAGGGACTGGGGAGGGATGGTGGCTGTAGCAATAGAGAGGAAGGATGCATACATGAGAGGTTCTAGAGATGGAATCATTAGCACCTGTTAACTGAGTGACTATGGAAAGTAAAAGAGAGGGAAAGCCAAAACGAACCCCAAGGTTCTGCAGATGAAAGACCAGGTAAATAGTGGTGCCACAGATAGAAATAGTAAAGTCAGGAGGAGGAAATTGTTCAGTTATAAGAATATGAGGTACTGGTAGGTCAACCAGGTGAAAGACTTATAAGGAGTTGAAGATGTGGATCTAGAAATTATAACAGAGATCAGGACTTGAGGTCTAAAATTGGCAGGTGGCACAGTGAATAGATTAATTGGCTCAAATTCAGTGTCCAACACTTTCTAGCTGTGTGACGCTGGACAAGTCATGTAACCTGTTTGTCTCAGTTTCATCATCTGTAAAATGAGGATTACAATAGCACCCAGCTCCCAGGGTTGTTGTGAGAATCAAATGAGACAATAATTATAAAGTGCCTGGCACATGTTGAGTGTATAATAATAATAACTATTATTATTATTATCATTGGAAGAACCAGAAGTTGAAGCTATAGTAATAAGTTAGATTCTCAAGGGGGAACATATAGGGACAAATTATCCCATTATGAGGTTGGCAGCCACTTTCATATTACATTTACACATTTTCCCAAAAGCATTTGCACATTTCTCAATGGTGAGAGAAATGTTTATTTTCTCTTATATTAATAATCAATTATTAATTAGGAACCAGGCTTTTTAAATTTCCTTATTCAGCCCCTTGTAGATCAACCAGTCTCTGAAGGACAAGGCTGATGGATGAGATTAGCCTAATCTTCAAGGTACACACCCCTTGATCTTGGGCAGGACCCTACCCAACTAGGAGACCTTACTTTGGTCTAGAGTGTAAACAGAATCTAATCTGTGTGAATTCCGGCCCTAAACCATCAAGTCCATGCTCTTGCATCCCTCCATTGGAATCTACAGCAACCCAGCTCATTAGAGAAACCCAGAATGGTCTGGGTTGAGATGGATTCCTTTGTTCAGATTGCTGGAGATGGCTGAGTTTCAAGATCAAGCCACATTCTCAGCAGGGGGAGCTGGAAACCTTTAGCCCACCTCCTCATCAATATGGCCAGCTATTCATTGTTACCAGTCAGAATTGATTTTCATCTGTCAGGGGCACCCCCTTCTCTAAAAATATGTTAAGGCATTCAGTATCTCCATCAGATGTCTTGGGTTACCTCAAGGGAAACCACTGACCACCAATTTATTGATTATCAGTTGTATTAACTAACAGATTGATTATTAATTACCTGGAAATTTTGTCTTTCAGACTTTTCATTGTAGCAGCAAGCACCCCAATATCCCCAGGGTGACTGACAACACAGGTTCTTAGATCTGCTTTTCAAAAGGAAAGCAACTCAAAATGGGTTAACAAGCTTACTTTAATCAAACAAACATATATTACTTAGTTCAGGGGGAAAAGGTCAGCACCCCAAACTTCAGAGTATACAGACAGATCAAACAGACAGGCTTCCAAACTGTCCAACCATTATTAATATCAAAATCACAGTTACCAGAGAGGGAAGCATCAACATCTGGGTTTTCAAAGCCAGGGGGCTCTTAACAGCTGCCCAGAGTCTCATCTGGTCAAATCACACAATACTTCTCAAAGTGAGCCCCAAAGCAAAATCCCCAAATCAGGGATTATATAGTCTTCTCCAGGCTCAGAGAATGTAACCACCCTCTTGACCCACTGCCCAATCACACAGCATCAAGGTGTGGTCATTCCTGAAAACCAAGCCTCCTACCACAGGCTCCATGTGACCACATTCAGCCTATTAGGGGGCAGAGTATATTTTCAAATCAAGGAAGGTTCTCATAGTCACTTAAGTCAATCAAAGTCTCTTAAGCCAATCAAAGGGCCTAGGGGCAGGGAAGATCTTCAAATCTGCATTTCCATTACATTCATCCATCTCAACTGTATGCTAGGCGCTTTGGGAGAGACAATGTTTACAGAATATACTGTACCTACCTTCAAGGAACTTTTGGTCTAGTTGGGAAATAAAACACTATATCACTAAGCGCATTTGAGAGAGATAAAGTTTTCTGGATGGTCTGATATAGAAGAGTTATCATCAATGAACAGCTCAGTCCACAGCTCAGTCTGACAGTCACTCCCAATATGCTTTAACATGACCTCTTCCTTTCCTCATCACCAGCACTTCCATTATTTTCATCTTGTTGCTATCTCCCAGATCCCTTTCCCAATGTTTTCTTCCAGTGCCCCCTTTCTCTCATCACCTTGTAAGATCTGTTGGTAACTTGCTCATTGCCAAGACAGTAGAGCACTGACAGTGCCAAGAGTCTCAGACATATATCAGAGAGGAGCTCCCATCACTGGGTGCCTCTGTGCTGTGCCAGGCCAGCTCCTGAGTTACCTGTATCTAAGAAGAGTCCAACCACTGCCTCATCAGCAGCCTATGATTTAATTATATTTTTTCAGAGCATGTAATGGTGTGACCAGAAAGTAAATATGTCAATATTTATTAAATACTCTCTGTGTACAAAACACTGAGTAAGAAACAAAGAAAAAAAAATCTAAGAGGAAGATCTTTTTTATTAATTTATTTTTTTACTTTTAGTTTACAACACTCAGTTCCACAATCTCTTAAGTTTCAAATTTTCTCCCCCTCTCTCTCCCCACCCCCTACCCCCCCCACCCATGGTGGCATGTAATCAAATACAGGTTCTACAAGATACAGGAAGACTTTTTTTAAATGGGATTGATTGATTGATTGATTGATTTTGCTTTTTGGAGGTGAGAAGGCAGGGCAATTGAGGTTAAGTGACTTGCCTAAGGTCACATGGCTTGTAGGTGTTAAGTGTCTGAGGCCGGATTTGAACTCAGGTCCTCCTGACTCCAGGGTCAGTGCTCTGTTCACTGAGCTAGCTCCCCTAAATGGGATACTGAATGATTATATTCACATCTGATTTTAGAACCAAGATTCGTGGACTGGTAAATGTTTAATAATCAGTTCTAAGAGGGAAGAGGGGGGTATAAGGGTTACCCATGACATACTTTTAGAGTTTAATCTGCATTATTAATGTTATTTCCTTTCTTAAAACATCACTTTTTAAAGTTTAAACAAGCAACAAAAAAATAAAGTAACTCCTGTAGCTTTTCCTTTTCTTAAGAATAAATCCTCACAGTGAAAATTGAGCCATTGGCTCTCCAGCACACTCCCAGGCCCCCAGAGACAGAACAAAAGTTTCAGCATGCAAGCTCAGGCCAGCCTTGTGAGACCTAGATAATGTTATCTTCTTCATGCTAGTCCTTCTAGGAATCAGTGAGTAACTACAGAGAGTGTAGCAGGATCAGGCAGAGTGCTGGGTCTGGAGGTGGCTCAATCCCACTTCCAGTATTCATTAGCTGCATGACCCTTACTAAGTCACTTAACTTTTTACATTCTCAGGGGCTATTCAAAAGAGATAAAATTTGGAATTCACTCCCATTTCAACTCTGAATGTAGAGACAGATATCTCAAAAGAGATATCAGTACTAATGACATCTCAGCTCCAAAATAGTCACTTGGAGAGTCATAGGAACTGAAAGGATGGAAGGAGATTCAGAGATATAACATCATAGAATTTAGAGGTGAAATATACCCCAAATTCCAAAAAGAGAACTCTGCTGAGAAATCAACCATCAACTAGTGCAGAGCATCAGAAAAATCATCAACTATGGTGAATCTCCACATTGGGTTGTCAATAACCTCAAAATTGATTGGTTAGTTCAAATATCTCTAGCTTCCTTCTCTCTCCCACCAACCCCAGCTCCAACTGGTATTTTAGGATAACAATGAGACAAAAACAGACTGTTTATAGCTTGGCCAACTCAGTTTTTGATCGTTCAAGGGCAACCACTATCCCAAAGCCCATTGGTATGGGACTATCTCCTTACTGGTAGTGATGAAGGGTAGAGTCAACAGCTTCAGTTTTCAGCCAGTTCCCCTTTGGGAACTCTTCAAGTAGGAATCTCCCTGCCAGACTTTCCAAGCCAGTCTTCTTGGATCATATTGAATCAGCTTCTAGCTTTGAGAAAGAAGATAGAAGAGTTCAACCCCACTTCAGGTTGCTAGAGGAAAAGACTGGGAAGACATGAGGGGAGCTGGCAGTCTCCATAATATCTCTACCCACAGCTTGCTACTCTTGAGACTTCATGGAGTTTCCCTTGGGTGAGTTCAAAAGCATTCTCCCTTGGTTGAGTTCTGTATTATCTAGTATATAGTCTCCTGTGTAATTTGTTTTGAGTCATTTTTCAATTGTGTCCAACTTTTATGATCCCATTGGGGTTTTCTTGGCAAAGATATTAGAATGGTTTGCTATTCCTTCTTCAGATCATTTTACAGATGAGGAAACTGAGTCAAACAGGGTTAAGTGACTTGCCCAGGTCACCCAGCTACTGTGTGACTGAGGCCTAATTTGAACTCAGGAAAATGAGTGTTTCTGACTTTAGACCTGTACTCTATTCACTATACAGCATAGATGTTCCTTCTCCTACATGTACCTTCTCTGATTTCAGTTTTACTATGACTTGGATAAATGAGTTTTTTTCCTATTTGCTATGTGTGTTCATTGTGGAACTGGTATTAGGTGGGAAAGGGGTCAAGTCTTAGATATAGAGGTTGGGATCTCCCTTTCCCCCAAAATAAAAGAGATTAAAAGTTCCATGGAACCCATCATATCCTCTAGACAACCAATTATTTAAGGGAGAAGATAGATATGCTTCTAGCCTGGTACTCCCTCTTTCTGAAGACAGCAGAGTGGTAGCCTCCAGCCCTAAACTCATACTTCTCCTCCTACCAGAGATGAAAGTCTCTCTTGAAAATTGTGGGGAGCCGAGCCCACACAGGGACCCCTGCCCTTCTGTGGCAGAGTCTGAGATAGTGGTAGAGAGGACCCCTGCTGGCCAGCAGCAGAGCTGAGAAGGAAAAATTTAGGTGAAAAGATAGATAAAAGAGTTACTTACCCAGAGGTTGACAATCATAAACAAGACAGGACTCCAGTATGGTGGAAAACTGAGTCAACTTTATTCAGCTAAGAGGCCAGTATATATAGTGTAAAACTGCATAGTCATCTTAAGCCACTACCTTTGGGATTACATCATTGCCCTAGTTCCCATTTGCCTCATACATGACAGCCATGCACTCTATCCTTGTTAGCAGGGTATGAGTACTGGGCAGGATGTTCCAAACCTCCCTAAACCTCCCTAGAACAGGATGAAGTGGTCCCAAGGCTTCTAGTTAATAGTATGTTGCTACATTGTGCTAGTTTCCCCTGAGAACACTGCGAGCATCCTTGTTCCCAGGCTGGGAGTGCATACCACACTTCTCATGGAGATGTGAAGCCCATGCCTGTGAGCCTTCCTGGGGGATGGGGAACTAATCTGGGCCTGTTTAGCAGGGTCTGATGCTGAGAGGGCTTATTCAGCCATCAGGGTCAGAGCCCCACTGGCCGTGGTCCTCAACAGAAAATGATGGGGAAGACACTAGAAATATATTTTTTGCCTTTCTTTGAGACACATACACACAAGGATGGTCCACTACTTCCCCTCCTTTTCCTTACACAAGGAACACACATAAAATGAACTTTGCTAGGCTCTTAAGGGCTATAAAATTTAGATAAGACATGGGTCCCACCCTCATGGAACTCAGCCTGGTCTGTTCATTGGGTCTGAGAAATTGCTCGATGCTGGTCCCTGGACTTTCCTCAGAGTCCCTGACTCTGAACCCTAGATTTCCCCAGTGGTTATAGGTTGTAACCAGACACTCTAATAAACATGCAAAGGCATGTTTGTGTATTCTTGTGATGTCACTTATCATTACAGGTTAATCTGAGGTTTGTATAACTGCCATAGTATAATGGAAGGAGTTTTGGTCTTTGGATCAGAAAGAAAGGACTTTAGTCCCAGCTTGGATATTTACTAGTTGTGTGACTCCAAGCAAGTCACTTAACCTCTCTGACCCTTTTCAACGGTAAGAAGAGAAATAATAATACTTGTACTGTTCACTTCACAGGGTTATGAAGAAAGTTCTTTGTAAACCTTAAAAAATAAGAATATTAATTTGAGTTATTTTTAACCATACCCAGGAATAAAATCACTGTTATTGCTATTCTAAGATTTAAGTTCTGATACGTGGAAACAGTGGTAGATTTAGTCAAAGGACCTGGGTTTGAATTTGCTCTCCTACTCACTATTTGCTTGACCTTGAGCAAATAACTTCTCTCTGGACCTCAGTGTTCTCAACTATAAAGTGAGAGAGGTGGGCCAGACTGGATGACCAGCTCTCTTCCTGCTCTGAATCCTGTGAGCCTAAATCAGAAAAAACCCAGTCTAGTATCATGGAACCAGAGGCAGTGTAAATCTGTGAATCTTCAAATCTTTTTGGCTTGTGTTGAGCTGAAACATGACTCCCGAACTTAAATGAGATAAGACAAGGTATCATTTGACTTCTTTTCAGACAGGTCTGAACTGTCCCACTTTTTTTTTAGTCATTCTGCAAATACTGGTTGTAAAATTAGTGTTCTCATCACACACACACACACACACACACACACACACACACACACACACATCATGGCCCAGGGCTTCTAAAAACCCTAGGTTCATACAAACTAGATAAAATCTTGAAGGCTGAACCAAAACTTGGTATATTCATTATGCCCCCACCCAGAGTTTATTTGGGAAAACATCCAAATACAGTTTATCTATAGTTTGTGCTCATATTTTCACAATTGTAGATAACAGGATCCTTAGCTCTTGAACAAGCACTCAGGGTAACAGATGAATAACAGGAAAAGGACAGCCTTCATTTCAACCCACAGAAAATATAGAAGGTACAAAGGAGTCCATAAATAAATGCAAGAAATACATAAAACACTGATAGTAGTCCATAAATAAACAATCCCTCAGTATACTTAGACTTGCCTTTGGGACAAAACACCAACATTCTGGTGAAATCCTCCTTTCCCACAGGGTCCTACACAGTTTCTGCAAGACCCAAAGTGCCACACTATGTTTTTGAGTTCTTCTAGAGGGCAAATACACTTAGAATTACTTCTAGACAAGCAATTCCCTTCTGATTGAACCTGTACTATTGAAGTAACTCACAGTAATAATGGGAAGCAAAGTACATGTCTTATGTTACTACATATCATGGCTTTATATGTCTCTCATATCTGTTCCTTTCTCTCCATTCACACAGCCATTGCGATGCAGACCCCCATTACCTCATGACTGAATTATTGCAATAGCCTTCTACTACCTGCCTCAAGATTCTTGCATCTCTAATCCATCCTCCATTCAGCTGAAGTAGTCTTCCTAAAGCTCATATCTGGTCAGGTCATCCCCCAACTCCCACCCTATTCAAACTAGAGTAGTTCCCTGTTACCTCCAGGATCAAATGTAAAATGCTATGTTTTGCATTTAAAGTTCTTCAAAAACTAGCCCCTTCCTAGCTTTGCAGTCTTTGTACATTTTACTGCCTTCCACATAACTCTATAATCTAGTTAACACCGGCCTTCTTGCTATCTGTCCCACATGACATTCCATCTCTCCATGCCATGCCTTCTCACTGACTGTCCCCTATGTATGGAATGCTTTCCCTCCCTCTTCACCTCCTTGATCTTCCCCTCAAAATTCAGCTCAAACCCCACCTTCTGAAGAAGGCCTTTCCCAGTTCCCACCTCCACCTACTAGTCACTTCCCCTTGAGACCACCTTCCATTTGCACATCTTCTATGTACATAGTTATTTTTATGTTATCTTCTCCATTAGGATATGTGCTCCTTGAGGGAGGAGACATTCTTTCCCTTTTTAAAAAAATATTCCCAGAGCTTAGCACATCATGAACACTTAGTAAATATCTGTTAATTAAGTGGCTTATTTGAAATCTTTTATTCACACCCATGTGGGTCATTCTTTTCCATTTCTAAGAGACATGCTTCTCAGAAACTCCCCTTCTCTTAGCAATCCACTTTGATCTCCAGAATTTCAACTAATCAAGTCACTTGAGTGCATCCTCAGTCAATGATACCCCTCCCCCAGGAGGTACACAAAAGGGTGGTTTCCAAGTACTCCAATCCAGCCAATTCACCTTGGGCAGCAGTTGGCTGCAGCCTCTGAGACCTAATCAGATGCTGCTGCTCAAAATATTTCTTTTCTTTGCCAAAAGATTAGACTGTCTTTGAATTCTTGCTTGATGCTTTCAGACTGCCTTAGAAATTTTTTTACCTCTAAGACTCAGGAGTTCAGAAGTAACGTTTTCTTTAGACTTCCCTCTTGACCCATGTAGGCAAGCATCCATCTGCCTTCAGTATGTCCTTCTGTAGGGATTCTATCACTGCCCTGGCTACTGCCATCTCTTGAGTATGGAAAGTCTACTCTCAGATCTCCAATCTCAGAAACTGTAAGTAAGCAGAGACAACTCCCAGATCCTTTTATCCCAATGAAGTCCCTAAACCTAATGGCTCCTGGTGAGGAGACAATATCCAAAACCCAAATCTGCTCTATTGAATTTTGATCTGTCCTCCAAACAGGGAAAAGGGTAGAAAGGGCTGAGAATGTTCTGTTGGCTTTCATTCAGCCTCTGCCAGCCCCTGCTACCATTAATAAGCTCTTCCTGGAACTTCCATTTTGAGGAAAGGACCAGACCAACTTCCCCTCATTTGCCAGACTTTGCCACTGTGTCCCCCTCCGGTACCATCACCTTCCCACCTCCAGTTTTTTCAGTTGCCTTTTTATATACTGTCTTCCCCCAGAATGTAAACTCCTTGAGGTCAAGGACTGTCTTTCTTTTTGTATATATGTGTATTCCCAACACTTAACCAATGCCTAATAAAGAGTAAATACTTACCAAGTACTTGTTGACAGTTTGTTGACCTTTCACAGGCCAGCAAGACTAAAGGTTTCTCTGAGAAGAGCCCATCTTCCCAAGAGTCCTAACTAATCAAGTCATGTTGAGTGCATCTCGAGTCACTGAGACCTCTCCCCTAGGAGGTACACAAACCACTCCAAATCAGTCAATTCATGGGGTAAGGGGTGTGTGGCCAGAAGGCTTCCTCCTCTGAAACCTAATTAGGAGATGTCTTTGACCTTTCAACAACA
>WOXC01011944.1:0-25132 GCA_011680675.1 Gymnobelideus leadbeateri | reverse complement strand
CCCCAGCTTTAATGGCCTCCCAAGACCTCATGACCTTCAGGAACTTATAAGGTCGCCTAGGCTTATCCATCTTGAAGTTGCTGTTTAGTCACCTAGTGACTCTGGAAGATATACAGCTTTCACCATTCCCTCACTCTACTCTCCCACGAAGCTTTGAAGTATTTTTATGATTGGGAGCCATAAAAAGAATAGGAACATTTTTTTTGAGGGGGGGGGGTGAGGTTAAGGGTTTAAGCCTCTCCATTGGTTCTTAAGCCCAAAATTCTAGGTATACAGGTAGGTCTTGATTAGTACAAATTATGAATTCCCTGAAGTGAAGTCCCATGTATTCACACCCTTTGAAGTTATAATTATGTAAAATATTGCATTTGGTTCCAACTTAATTGAAACATGTAGTACAAATTCGGATAATGTGACTAATTCACAAGATTCATTATTTGTATGAATTGGAACCTAGCTAAGTCCTGGATTGAAAACCAATGGGAAGACTTCATATGTATAGACTTAGTTCCATAAGGACAGAATCTATATAGTCTCAAAAACATATGGGGAAAAGGGCAAATATTGTATATATGTGTCCTATAAAATGAAAAATCAATGAGAAACTTTCTAACATATGGCTATATTAGATGTGACATCCAATGAACTGGGTTCAGAACTAGCCTCTGTCATTTAGTAGCTCTGCCCTAAACCATCAAATGGATATAATCATACTTCAGCTGCCTATTTCACAGAATTTTTGTAAAAGTGGAGATAAAGTATATAAAGTGTTGGATGAACCACAAAATACTAGGTACATGGGAGCTATTAGTATCACTCACTGTAATAGGAATTATTTGTCTATTTTCCTCTAGTTTTCATCCCGTTTATTTTCATCTGTCTTCATGAAAAACTAATGAAAATATTTTTTCAGCTTTCATACATTTCATACTAGGTTTCAGTCAAACATTTGTCATTAAGCTATGAGGTTTTAATGAATTATTTATCTCTATATTTGGAATATTAACAAACTTAATTTACTAATTTATTCTTCCTTATAGATAAAGGCTAGGCTTTTTGTAACATACACAATGGCCCTCTCACCAATAAGAATTATATGCATATATACATATATACATAATTAAAAGCAAATAATTATACAATACACTACTAATTTTCTGTCCACAAATTATAGACACTATAATATGTATATAATGATGGAGTCTGTTACTAAATAGGACTTCTAACTAGCCAAACCATAGCCCAGATATAGTCAGAATACTAGATCATGGACGTGGCTAGGTGGCTCAGGGAATAGAGCACCAGCCCTGGAATTAGGAGGACCTGAGTTCAAATCAGACCTCAGACACTTAACGCTTACTAGTCGTGTGACCTTGGGCAAGTCACTTAACTTCAATCGCACTGCCTCCCCCGCTCCAAAAAGCAAAAAATTAAAAAAACAAACAAACAATACTGGATCATGGTACTAGTTGGTAGAAAATGTTATTGAACATCATTTGCCATTTAGAGAAAGCACTGACATTCTGTAGGCTATCAGGTATGGCAGATAGAATGGAGTGTCTATCCGTTAAAGAAATATTGATGCATCATGGCATAAGTACAACCAACAACATATAGATCACCAGACTTACACAGTGAGCCACAAACAATCCACAGTTGAGAATGAAAGACCTACAGGATGAGCTTACACTTTGGTTGTTTGGACAGAAAAAGACCCCAAAAGGAAGAAGCAGCATCAGGTCATCACTGTGGGTATGTATAATTTCTGTATTCCCAAATTCAATGATCCTGGAGCTGAATGAACAGTATGAATGCTAGTCATGCAGAAAATTTACTTCCCATCATGAATGGAAATTACCAGAAGAGAAAAAGGAAAAAAAAAGCCAAGGCAAGTAAGATAACCTGTTCTAACCCCCTTTGCAGAAATTTCCTCACACTTTTGAGGAAATAGCATTAATGTCAATTTAAAAAATACTTCTAGCTTCTACTCTACGTTATATGTGCCTTAAACATAAAGCCAATTATGATGATCTATTCTAATGGAAGTTTGCAACAGTATGATGTAAACTAATATAGAGAATCAAAATATCAGTGAAAAAATTATAAAAATTATGAAGTTCAACTTAGCAATCAACGTAAAAAATGTTTGTGCACCATGGTCAAACAGCTTCTATTTTCAGGGAATCGCCTCACTGAGCAGTCCATTACATTGCTATAAAATTTCCTTTTCCTTATGTAAGTCAAAACTAGACTCATCACTGGTCTGAGCAATATGTGAGAGAGACAGCAGTCTTCACAATGGTCCTGCATATATTTGAAAACGGACATCATGCCCTCCCTTGGTCTGCTCTATCTTTAGCATTCTTAGTTCATGCATATCTTGTGTCTGAATTTGCCAATGCCCCTCCTCATATGTAGCATCCATAATGAAAAAATACTATGGACAGGGTCCCTTCAGCACAGAGTTGAATGGGAATATTAGCCTCTGTGATTTAAACCCTATTATTCTATAACTGTAGCCTTTGGGTCTGTTTAACTCTTTTAGCAACTTATGATCAACTAAAACTGACCTATCTTTTTTTCCAATGAACTGCTGCAAGCCCCTCCTTCCCACCACTAATAATTAATTGTAATTCTGCAGAGGCTGGGCTTGAACCCCAGGGCCCCCTGGCTGAGACCAGCTCCACCCTCCCTGTGCCATACCAATCATTCCCCTCTTCTCCTGAAGGGAACAAAGGGAAGGGAGAATTAGTAGACAGAGGGACCGAATTTGTCCCAGGGCATCCATCAGAGAGAGCCCCAAGGTAGTCGTTTTCCGTCTGGGCTTCGCAGGATCATTAATGGCTGAAAGACACTCGGGAGGTTATCTAGTACAATGTCTTCATGTTTACAGATGAAGAAACCTAGGCTGGGAGGAAAAGTGCTTGGCGCATCTTCACAAAGGCAAACAACATAGCGGGTCCGGGATTCCACATCAGAACCCAAGTCCTCCAAATGCACATCCCGCACCCTTCCCATTAGGCCTCACCTCGCCCCATCTCCGCCCCGCCCCCATGCACTCGGTTTCTGCGCCAGACGCCAAAGAACCTCTAGCAGGGACGAGGCCAGCCTCGGGATCAGCCACCCTCACAATCTCGAGCTCTGGGCCCCGCGGCAGAGAGCTAACTGACCTGGCACATGCGCATTCATTTACCCTTATCTTTACCTTTAGGCCACGCTCTTGACCCGCGCTTGTGAAACGCATGCGCACTTCAGTCCCCCGCACAGCGTTGCCAGGGCTACAAACATCTCTGGGGTTGAGTCGTTAATAACTGCTACAACTGTTTGTAACTGCACTTTGGCGTCTCTTCACCTCCTGCCTCCGACCACTAAAGTTTTCTGGAGCGGAAGCGAGGGCCCAGAGAAGGCTGAGAGGCCGAGGAAGAAGCCCTCCCGAGTTGTCCCGACCCGCTCTGCAGCTGCCGCCAGGATGAAGAAGATTTTCAGCTTCGGCCGCAGGAGAGAGTTATCCCCGTCTCGAGCCTCCTTCCCCCCGCGGAGGGACAGCGGGGTCCGACCCTTCGGCCCTAATGCAGGTTACCTCATTAGGGTCAAGGACCTCGGGAAGATCCATAAAGCTGCCTCGATCGGGGATGTGGCGACGGTACAGCAGTTGCTGCTGCTCGGAAAGTCTGGGGTGAACGAGCTGGATAAAAAGAACCGGTGAGAGGGCGCTGGGGGAGGGAGAAGGGAAGCCCCTCCCCCCGCCGAGGCAGACTGAGACCCCCGGCTTCTCTTCACATGGGTCCCCTCAGCACCTGGGACAGGGCCGAGTCTCCTGGAGACTAAGCTGGCGTCCCCTCACCCTCCTGCCCGCCCATTTTTAATGAATGGGAAACTCCTCCATTTTACTTGTAGCCTGCGTCCAACTAACTCGTACTTTCTGCTTGGAGACGTGGGAGCTAATATTACTCCCTTCTAGGGGAAAGTTGTTTTGAGTTGTTTCAGTTGTGTTCGAATATCCGAGAAGGTATTTGGGGGATTTCCTTAGCACAGATAGTGGAACGGTTTGCCGTTTCCTTCTCTAGCTTCTTTTGCAGATGAGGAAATTGAGGCAAACAGGGTCAAGTGACTTGCCCAGGGTCACACACTAAGAAGTATCTGAGGCCAGATTTGAACCCTGGAAGATGAGTCTTTCAGCCTCCAGGCCCAGCACTCCTATCCACCCACTGTGCCACCTAGCTGCCTCATGGGCTGAAATAAGGCCCCCGATATGTCAAGTGTAAAAGCGTCAAGGCAGAAAATTAATTTCTCCTTTTATTTTTCGTTACTTCACATTTATTAGCTTCACTTACTCTGAAACACAAATTCTTATAGTAAACAATTCAAAAGATAACATGCCAGTTTCTGTAACACTTTTGTTGGAAAGTTCTTCCAGGATAAGACCAAGAGTGTTGGCTAAGCAGTAGGTATTCGAAGATGACTTAGTGACTTGTCTTTAATGGCCTTAGATAGACAATTAAATTTTTTCCACCGTACTTCCCAGTGATAAGCCCTTCCCTTATATCCTAATATATGTTTATCTTAGGATATTACTATTACTTCCTCATAATTCTCAAAGTGAAATAAAGTATGGTTAATTTCCCTCCCTGGGAACTTCTGAAAACCCTGAAATAAAAACTAATCAAACACATCCCAGAAATGGATAACTGAAGATAGTTATTGCTTTAGGAAATGTCTTATTCTAGAGGCTCTTGGTGGTGGTCTTCCATCTAATTCATCAAACATTTTCTTTTCTTCATTTCTGTTGGGGTGTAATGAAGTGTAATAAACAGTAAGGAAAAGAATTCCAAGTAGAAGAGCCACAACCATGATGATGGTGATAGCTCTTAAGAAGTCTTGATGTTCATCAGGTAATAGGTAGAACCAAAACACAACCAAGATCTACAGTGTGACTGACATGCTCATAATATAATAAGCAGACATAGAGAATTTTGTATTTTTTTCCCTTAACATTAAGAAAAGCAAAAATCAGGATGAATCCAACAACTACTCTGTGTAAAATTTCCATACATTTGTAGGTACAAAAATGTAGTTTGCTGTTTACAAGCCCATGTTATGCCTGATAACCAAAGGATAAATAACTTCTGCTTTTATCAAGCATGTACTATATATGTCAGGCACCCAACTAACTGCAACAGATACAATGAAACAGGGGAACTGGAATTGTCCCTGCATTTTAGGAGGTCTATCTAATGGGGGAGGTAATCAGCAAGGGAGACTGAGGAGAGGATCATATACTGAGGAGAACCAGGAAAGAGTAATGTTACAAAACCCAGAGAGAAGGAAATAGCAATGAGAAGAGGGTTCTAGTTTGAAAGGCTTCAGAGAGGTCAAGGATGGGACATGTTCCATTTGGCAATTAAGGGAGCATTAGTATCTTCAGAGCATTTGGAAGCCAGACTGTAGAGTGTTAAAAGAAAACGACTAGAGAGGAAGTAGAGACACCTGTGGTTAATGGCCCTCTCCTAGCATTTAGCTACGAAGGGAAGAGAGATGTGGGATGAGAGTGGGGATGGATTCATCAAGTAAAGATTTTTTGGGATTGGTGGAGGAGGCATGGGCATGTTTGTAGGAATGTAGAGAAGTAGCCAGTAGGCAGGGAAAGACTGAAGATAAGTGACAATTGGAATGATAAAGGGGGCAATCTGTCATCACTTGTACATGTAGAGGCATTTTCATGGGCAAGGAGAAGGGCTACCTCTTCCTGTGAGATGTATGAAGGAGGAGATAGTGGCAGAAGGCATTTGGATGGTGTTAGATGAGAAGGAGGGGGAACAGGTTTCAGGCCTAAGTTTTTTTCAGTAAAATATGGGGCAAGATTTTTAGCTGAGAAGGTGCACAGTGGGTTGTTTGAGGACGGATGTAAAGATTTGGACGATCTGCTGTGTTAAGTGTGATAGTGAATTAATTAGGGAGATAGAATATAAAAGGATTGCCTTGTAGCAATGAGAGCCCAGTTGAGGTTACATGGCATAAATTTGTAGTGGACATAGTAAATGCAGTTTCATGATGTTCTCTACCTTTATTGTGTAGTGTGTATATAGGAGCAAAGGCAGTAGAGGGTAGGAATGATTCAAGGTTGAGGTTTGGCAGGACACAATTGGCAAGATCACAAAGGGGCAAAGGACTCAAGGTAAGCCAAGTGTAGAATTGACCAAACATACTGAATGGGGAAAGGAGAGTATAGCTAGTAGAGGAGTGTTGGCCTTGAATTAGAGGTCTTGCTGTAGATGAAAAACAAGAGTTTAGGTTTGCAAGGCAGAGGAAGAGGTGAAATGGCAATAGATTTTGATCAGATAGGAGAAATTATGTCTTCCCAGAAACAGGAACTATGAAGGACTTGAGGTGGACTGGACACTATGAGCTTCAATGTGGAATGGAACTGGACAAGGAAATGGATGAAGAACTGAACAAGGAGCTGGACAATGAACTGGTAGTCGCTTGCCTTTGAACCCAGGTGACGGTTGTATAAATTTGGGCAGGAGCTGGGACCATGGAAGAGGAACTGTGGAAGCTGAAAGCCCGCCTCCAGTCAAGATGAAAAGGTCTCTTCTTGGTACCTGATTCTGACTGAGAAGATTATAATTTACTGTGACCTAGGGGTGGAGGACTTTGATCTTTGTACTGTGTATCCATTAAGGAGACAAGCCTCCTTAAGCATGTGATTGAATTAAGGACTTACTGAATGATTGTATTTTGTGTCCCTTAAGGAGGCAAGTATTTTCCATTTAAAATAAAGATTTAGAACACAATTTTCATAAACTTTAAAGATGGGTAAAAAATAGGTATGAAGTATGAGTATAATGTAAGGACATTGGTTTTTCATGTGTAGTTTATAGAATCAGTTTCATTGCTTTCAGCATAGATAATATACAGCTATATAATTAAATGTGTGTATTAACAATGCAATATTCACTATGCCTATGGCAATTATAAATAGGCTTATGTGGTTATTAATCACAAAATATATCAGTCTCTCTATATGGGGGATAAAGCCAGAGAATTTATTAAAATACCAAATAACCGAGTCCCAAACCAGAAAGTCAAAGCCATCAGGGTAGTTATGAAATTGGCACAAGTAGTTAACATAGTAAACAACCACATTCTTAAGCCTTCAAAACAGAACAGGCTACTTCAGGCAAAGGTCCTTCTCTCCCGACTCTCAGCAACTGCTCAGCGTCCAGGAAGCGTGCTCACAACAGCTCCGGCCCCCCGAAGTTCCAGTTCCCGGCAGCCCCCAACAAGAGTCCTTAGCAGAAATTCTGGCTGGCTTAAAAAGAGATTTGGGCCTCCACCTCTACCTCGGCAGTTACTGCTGTTGCTGTGGCCACCAACAGTCCCCAACAGAACTCTAACTCTTCTTCCGCTTCCTCTTGCCCCCCCCCCCCTTCCTGCTATGTCAGCAAGTCCAGTGGGGCATGGAAGATCTTTAAATCCCATAACCCTTACAATGTGTTAGAGTTTCTTATGGGATATCAATTGGATAAGTGGATTCTTTATATGGAACTTCTTTTATCACTGCAGTTCAGTATCTTCTCTGCAACTTTGAATCTAAAAAAATTGTTTAGTTCCATGAGAGGTTAAGTGATTTGCCCAGGGTCACACAACCAGTGTAAATCAGAAGTAGGATTGGAACACCTAGTAGGTCTTGCAAGCTTTAAGACTAGCTTTCTATCCACCATACCATGCTACGTCACTTGAGTTTATTAAACAATATATACAATAGAATCTTTAAACATGAGTAACAGAAATTATAGATAGGGAAGTTAATTTCCATATATATACCTATATATACCTATATGTGTGTGTGTATATATATATATATATATATATATTAAAGGACATGTATATTTTATTTTGTTTGTTAAATATTGAAAATCTGTGGCATCCTGGTAGGAAATTTGATAGTTCAAAGTGAATTATTCACTTCTCCAAAAGGAATTTTGTATAGTTTCTTAATTGGCAAAAATATACAAATAATTATATGTGTTCTTAGAAACACTGAAACACTATCCTGGTATAAATTTGCCCCATATTCTTATGTCATTTCCAATATCAATAGGCTATATTTTGAGTTTTTCCTTAATATTTTTGCTTGTCCTAAAAACCAAGAAGTACAGGCCTTGACTTGTTCCTTGTCTATATAGATCGATGTCAGTGAACCCAACTTCACATTTACAGAGCCAAAGTAGGAATGGATAAGTGAGAACATAGGTTCTTTAACATAGGTTAAAGTAGCTGAAGTATTGCCTCACTGATATGACTAATGCCAAAGGCTGTCATAGTTGATTTACTATCCTCGATGACGTTCTTCTGATACATATGCAGTGATTTGCACACTAATAGATTTTGCCCTTCACATATATATGTATATATGTACACAGATATATATGTACATACATACATATATATGTACACAGATTATATATGTATGTACATACATATAAATATGTGTGTGTATGCATATGTATATGTCTTTTGACCCTGAACCTATTTTGCAAGAATACAGGACCTAGCATATAACAAGACTCCAACTTTGTGGGAGACTATTAATCATTTTTTGTTGCTTTGATTATTAAAAATCATTCCAATAGAATAATGATAATGGAAATGAGTGTAGACAAACATTCTTTTAAAATACAAATGTTATCTAAAACTAAAAAAAACAACAAAAACCCTAAAACCAGTCACCTATACAGTTTAAAAATAAAAGCTAGTTCCTTTTCAAGGTGGAGATACTTTTAAATATGTTCAATAGTGAACAAAGAAAAGAACCCTCATTAGTTGAGCCTGAATGGTATGTCAGCTAGATAATTTTCCACTAGTTTTAAGATTAACTATACTTAACATAGAGGGAGATACTCCCAGAATGATGACCACTGTATTTGCAAACATCAGTGACATATGAACTCATTTTGAAAACTGTCACAGACTCTTCTCTCCCTTCTACCTTTATGGTAATATTCTCCTCTAAAATGCAAAGCAACCAGGTTGCTTACCCTCAATGGTGCCACTCAACCAGAGTGATCACTGACCCAACATATTTCTCTTTTTATACAAGCATTTTATGCTGCTCTGCTGCCTTCCTCTTTGATTTCTTTCACTACTCATCACTTATTTTCCTGCTTAAGCAATTTAATTTAATTCCTTCCCCTCTCTCTGCCAGTTCTTTTCCAGGAATATCTCTGTCCACCCTGAGTCTTTTATGTTGTCTCCCTTTTCTTTTTTTTTGGTCATTCTTCTGAGTAAAAAATCCTGCCTTAATCATAGGTAATAAGCATGGGATACACCTGGATTAAGAAAGAGAAAGTGAATGTAAACTGAATGAACAAATATCAACTTTGCTTTTAAAGTTCCTTTCACTATCTTCATAATCAAACACTTCATTTCATCTCTCTCCTTTCTAATTAAACTTTTTTTCTTTAAACATTAGTATCCAATATTTTAAGAAATGCAAAAATATTCATCGGTACTGTTTTCCTGTTTTGTTTAATTACTAATTTAAGATATATTATCTTGTCAAAAATAATTTTCAACTGTGGAGAGAGTGCTGGTCCGGGAAGGTCAGAAAGACCTGAATTCAAATTCAACCTCAGACACTTTATGATTGTGTGACCCTGAGCAAGTTACTTAACCACTCTTTGTCTCAGTTTCCTCAACTATGGAATGAGGCTAACAATAGCACCTACTTCCCAGGGTTATTACAGGGATCAAAAGAGGTGATATTTGTAAACTGCTTAGCATAGTGTCTGGGACATAGTAGACACTTACTAGATGCTAGTTTCCTTCCTTCTCAGGCTGCACCCAAGCACATCACCATTGCAGCTGGGAGGATGGGGAAAGAAGAAATCTCTCCCCTCTACCTACCTGAGGCACTTTGCAAGAAGGCATGAGGGAAAAGGCAAAAGGGGAGTCCTGAAGAACATGAAAAAAATGAAAAATATACACATATGAATATTTAAATCTACATTCATTACTTCAGGAATACATGATTCTGTTGGTGTGGATATTCCCTATACCAGTCCATATCAGAGCCTCTTTACAAATAGGAAGATGGTCAGCCAGGGGCTTTTAATGACAGCCTAACACCTTTAATTAAGGTGTTAATTATTATTAATTAGGTGGTTTAGTGGATAGAATGCTGGCCTGGAGTCAGGAAGATCCTGAGTTCAAATCTGGCCTTAGACACTTACTAGCTCTGTGACCCTGGGCAAGTCACTCCTGTTTTGCCTCAATTTCCTCATCAACTGAAGAAGGAAATGGTAAACTACTCCAAGAAAACCCTAAATGGGGTCATGAAGAGTCAAACATGACTGAAACAAATAATGATAAAGATGGTCTTTGAGATTTGCTGTTGATAAACAATTCGTCCTCCTTTGACCAACCTGGTGATATCTTTATGAGCTTAGTTAGGTTGGTCTGTGGACAGCAGCCATACCAGGCTCTTACTTCAAACCTTGCCAGCATGGTAGATCTACGAAAACTTGCACCCTATTGGAATAGGCTTTGGCAACACAGAACCCCTTTACCTTTCCAGTACTGCATTGCAGTAAGACTTTAGTGGAGAAGGCACACACATGTGCATATGTGCTTGCAGTAATACACAATATGCAAATATAGAAATGTTTTTCTGAGGCAGCTGATTTGCTAAATATTTTGTAATTATGGATAATCTTAGTGGAAAGTTGTTATTAGGCCTAACAGCCAGGTAGAATGAGGCACACCTGTAATCCCAGCTACCAATGAGGCTGAGGCTGGCAGATATCTTGAACTCTTGAGTTCTGGGCTGTAGGTGACTATGCCCGTAGGGACTCAGCACTAAGACTGGTATCAGTATGGTGAGTCCTAAGTTATAAGAGGCCATCAAAAATTGCCTAAGGAGAGGTCAACCAGCTGAGGTCAGAAACTGAGCAAAGTTCCCATGCCAGTAGTGAAATCTTAATCTATCTGCTGTTATTAACCCCAGGTAATTTTGTCCATCATATCCAGCAATGAGAGCTAATGCATATTTTTTTTTCCTTTGGGTGACAGTAATGGCCACTTATATTTATTTTGGCAGTGATTTACAGTTCAGGCATAAGAATAATTATGCATCTTATATTTAGAAATCACACTAAATAATAATTGTATAATTTTGATTGTTGTAGTACATTATCAAGCAATCACAAAGCTCTCTAATTTCCATAGGACACCTCTACACCTGGCCTGTGCTAATGGATATCCAGATGTTGTGTCTCTCTTAGTAGAGAGAAAATGCAAATTAAACCTGCTTGACAATGACAGCCTAACACCTTTAATTAAGGTATGCACTACTTAACGATGCTGGCCAATAAAATACATTTTGATTTCTCTATTTGATTAAAAAAGTATGGTTTATTAACTTATTTAAATATCACTAATAATATTTTAGTATACTAAATATTATATTAGATATTTGTTATTTCTTTATATTATTCTGACAGGCAGTACAGTGTCAGCAAGAAGAGTGTGCAACTATCTTGCTCCAGCATGGTGCAGACACTAATATTGTGGACCCCAGCAACAATACTGCACTTCACTATGCTGCCTCTGGACAGAACACAGCCATAGCAGCAAAACTGCTTAGACATAAAATGGATATTGAAGCAAAGAACAAGGTAGAAGCCCACCTCTTGCATACCAAAGTATTTTATGAGCTAAAATGTATAATCAGGTAGTGTCCAATTCACATACTTTTAAATCCATGGAAGCATTTCTTGAATGAAAATAACTTAATCATAACTGTGTAGTCAAAGTTTATTGACCTTTGAAATTTTCTTTTTTTGTTCTTCCACTTTTTGGAGGGCAATTTGGATTAAGTGACTTGCCCAAGTTCTCATGGCTAGTTTTTGTGATAATTGTCTGAGGCTGGATTTGAACTCAGGTCCTCCGGACTCCAGGGCTGGTGCTCTATTCACTGCACCACCTACCTGCCCCACTTTGAAATTTTCTAATGGATTAGAAGAGATTTAAATCAAGTTGGAATTCCTCTATGATTTAATCTTGTAGCAGGGATTCTTAAATTGGGATCCATTGACTTTAAAAAAATAACAATAATTTTATCGTTATTTCAATGTATTTGGCATTCTTTGCATTCTATGTGTTTTTGTCATTTAAAAACATTATTCTGGAAAGGGATCGATGAAAGAAAAAAGTTAAGAAACCCTGTCTTAGGGAGTGTCCGGGAGTACTGAAATGTTAGGTCACTTCCCAGCCAGTATAGGTGTGTCAACAGCAGGCTTTGAATCTAGGTCTTGCTGACTTTGAGGCTATCTTTCTATCCATTCTATCACAGCTGTCTCTCCAGAATTTTCTTTGCATGATATATTAGGTTTGCCCCCCAGAATGCAATGGTTCCACCAAATATTTGCGTACAATGCTTTTCTATATATATATGCGTATATATATATATATATATATATATATATATATATATATATCTGTACTTATGATAACACAATGTTAATTTGTCAGGTTGAAATGGCACACCTTTTGTAAAAAAATTTTTTTTTTAAATTTTGTTCCTACTAAGTATAAAACTACAGACACATAATTTTTTACAAGAACCAATTCTTAAGTGTACGTGGGTTTTTTTCCCTATTTCCTAAAGACTATTCCATTTTCTTTATCCAGAGTTACTTAAGAACTCCTGATTTTTAAGAAAAGGTTTAAGTCTTTCTCACTGGCACTTGAGAGAGAAAAACATAAAATACACATTCAGAGGGCCAGGAGAATGATTTTCAGGTTTAACCACCTTGAGGCAAGATTTTCTTTCTTTCTTTTCTTTTTTTTTGAATGCCAGAGGATTTTTTATTTCGAAAATTATAGGAAACTACTGGAGTTTAGGGGTGTGACAAGGTCAGATCTTCAATTTAGGAAAATCATTTTGGTGGTTTACTGGAAAATGGACCCAAGTGGGGAGAGACTTGAAGGAGGCAGACCTACCAGCAGGCTACTACAATAGTCCAGGGAGGGGGTGACAAGGGTCTTGCACTATAGTGGGAGCAATGTCAGAGGAGAGAAAGGGGCATATTTGAGAGATGTTGCAAAGGTGAAATCGATAGGCCTTGGCAACACCTTGGATCTGGGTGGGGGCGAGGAGCAGAAGATGACACCTAGGTTGTGAGTCCAGGAGAATGGGATGGTGCTTACAAACACAGAAAATGGGGAGCCACTGATGGTGTCCATCAGACTTCTGCACTGCTCCCCATTACAAATTAGGAAGCAACATCTCAAAAGTGAAGTGATTTGCCTAAGGTCTCACAACTGTCAGAGCCCAGGTCTCCTGAATCCAAATTTAGTATTTATTCTACTGAATAATGCTACCAAATAACTTATCTTAGACATGAAAATAGACACAAAGATGACATGACTGAGGCAAGATTTTTTTGAGCTTTGAGGTTGGTTGTACACACTTAAGGGGAATGGAAACAGAGAACTAGTCAACTTTAAAACTAACCAGGGCATAGCTTTAGCTTGGCGGAATTTTGAGGAAATATGGTTGCCTGCCTACAGACAACAGTAGATTATGACATGAAGATAGCAAGAAAGGAAGATACTCCTGAAATGATATGAAACAGTTGCTTGCAAACCCTGGCTTTCTATGTCCTGATCACAAATTAACAGCTGGAAGGAATTCCAGAGGCTATCTAGTTTCATTCTGTCATTGTACATATGAGGAAACTAAGGCCCAAAGAAGTGAAATACTTTGCTCACAATCACACAGGAATTAACTAACAGAAGTAGGGTTTATGCCTGTTCTTCTCACTTCAAAGTTCCATTGTACCATACTTCCTTATCATGTCATTAGCAAGTTTACAGTATGTACAAAATGCCTTAAGCTGAATTGAAGTATATATAGAATTCTTGAATACTTTAACAATATCTTTAATATGATTTTTCAGGAAGGCCATACACCCCTTTTGCTTGCAATTACAGAAAATAACCAAGATATGGTGGATTTTTTCTTAAAGAATGGAGCAAATGTGAATGCCTCGGATAAGTCTAAAAGGTACAGTAATTAAAGCTTAAAATAAAAAAAGAAAAGTTTATAGAAGAATAAGAACAACTTAAATAATGGAACACTTAGTGAATCAATTGAAATTGATTATCATTGTGAAAGACTGAGAAAATGTTCACAAATATCCAGGATGAAAAGAAAAACTATTATTTATAACTGCAAAACAGAAAGCAAGTTCATGTGGGCATGCCAACCACTATTAATTGGTGATTACTATTTACAGTTTTCTTTACTTGATTTTAAGTTAATTAAAATTATCTCATAGAAGTTTTATAATCTAGTGATTCCATTGATTCTCCTTATGAAATCAACTTAATTTACCCTATTCTATCTCTCCCTTTCTCTTTCTCCCAGTATATTCCTCTCTCACCTCTTAATTTTATTTTTTAGCTATCATCCCTTCCTATTCAACTCATCCTGTGCCCTCTGTCTGTGTATACATGTACACACATATACATATACTCACATATGTATTTATACACATATATACCCTCCTATACATATATATGTGTGTGTATACACACGCACACACACACACACACACACACACACACACACACACATATTCCCTTCAACTATCCTCCTACTGAGAAAAGACTCATGAGTTACAATCATCATTTTTCCATGTAGGAATGTAAATAGTTGAACTTTCATAAGTTCCTTATGATTTCTTTTTCCTTTTTACCTTCTCATGTTTTTCTTGCTTCTTGTATTTGAAAGTCAGATTTTATGTTTAGCTGTTTTTTTCATCAAGAATACTTGAAAGTACTCTATTTCATTGAATGACCATATTTTCCCCTGAAGCATTATCTTCAGTTTTGCTGGGTAGGTGATTCTTGGTTTTAATCCTAGCTCCTTTGACCTCCAGAATATCATATTCCAAGCCTTTTGATCTTTAATGTAGAAGCTGCTAGATCTTGTGTTATCCTGATTGTGTTTCAGCCAAGTTCCCCCTTTTACTCCACCATCTTGGCTCTAACCTCCTTGTTAATTTCTTGAAAGATGCTGCCAAGGTCCTCCTTTTGATTATGACTGTCAGGTAGTCCGATGATTTTGACATTGTTTCCTGGTTCTGTTTTCCAAGTCAGTTGTCTTTCCTGTGAACTATTTTTCATTTTCTTCTATTTTTTTCATCCTTTTGAATTTCTTCGATTGATTTTTGATCTCTCCTAGAGTCATTATTATCCACTTCATTTCTACCTTTTAAGGAGTTGTTTTTCCATTATCTTGTGTACTTCCTTTTCCATTTGGCCAATTGTACTTTTTAAAGAGTTGTTTTCTTCAGTGGATTTTTGTGTCTCCTTTTCTATTTGACCAATTAAGTTTTTTCAGGAGTTGTTTTCTTTTTCTAAGCCGTTGACTCTTTTCTCATAATTCTCTTGCATCATCCCATTTATTTCCCAAACTTTCCTTCTACTTCTCTTATGTGATTTTTATGCTGCTTTTTAAGCTTTTTTATGGGCTTGAGACCACTTCTTGTGTGTTTTTGGGGTAGTCTTGCCCATAGGTGTTTTGATATTATTGTCTTCTTCTGGGTTTATGTCTTGATCTTCCCAGTCTCCATAATAACTTTCCATGGTCAGATTCCTTTTTTGTTGTTTTTTTGCTCATCTTTTTTTCCCCTTTCTTTTAAATTGGAGCTCTCCTGGAGTCGAAGGGGCATTGGTTCAGACTTCTTTTGCCAGGGGCTACAGGCCCTAGCTGTTTACCTGGTGCTTCACTAATATTGTGCTGAGGCCCATGGGGTGGGGCTGGAATTGGCTGGCATGACTGTAGATCATAGGTGTCTGGCAGCTTACCAGGTGCTGAGCTGGTGTGTGGTTTGCTGAGGTGGGGCTTGTTGCTGGCTTGTTGGGACTTCCTGTCCTGGACTGTGCTCCCCTTTTACTTGAGTGAGACCTTTCCTGCTGATCTTCCAAGTTTATTGGGCTCAAAGATTGTTTCCCCATCTATTTTCTGGTTTTGCTCTTCCAGGATTTATTTTGGGGTGCTATTTTATGATTGTTTGGAGCTGAATATGGGAGAATTAGAATTCTTAGGTTAGCTTACTCTACCATCTAGGCTAAGAGAGCTAAATATTAACTTAAAAAAACCTAGTATTTTAAAACGTATGATAAAAGTAACCAGAGTTTATGACTCCATCGATTTCAATTTTCTCATAATCCCCTATTTTCCACCAAAATATATTTCACTGTTTCCTTTTAGGCCTTATGTTCGGTATTGGATAGTCAGGATCATAGAAAAAGGTTTTAACAGAGTAAACATTTCTACCTGCTAGAAAGAGCTTATTAACACTTCAAAATACATTAAAAATATCCATGATTTCACCATACTCTTTACTCTAATTCAATCTTTAACAGAATCAGCCTGTTGTATTATCACTAGGTAGTCAATGGACATCAAGTCTTTACATGACATTATTGATATTGCTACAGTACTACCTTAGGCAAAAAACCCCATGAATCATTCATTATATAACAAACTTGGTACTTCAGAAGATTTGTGTTTTCATCATTGTGGATATTCCCTCTACTGGTACAGGTCTCATAATCACATTAAATCTTAATAAACTGCCTTTGTGAGTAAAGGCCTTCCCCAAATCAAATGGTGCTAACTTTCAGGTGATGTCTTTAAACAAGAGTTCATTGCCTTATTCAAGTTCAAAGATTTTCATGTTTGTTCAGACATAAAGTAGCTTCTGTATTAGCCTTTGACAACCAAGGGTTAGATCCACATTATGGAGTGGCTTTCTAATAGGAGTTTAGTAGGGTGAGTTGCCAAGATTGTTTCTAATTTAATCATGTAGAACCTCCGCTTTACTTTGAAGTCCAGTAGACCAGTGGAAACTCTGTGTTGGGTCCCTAACAGAAAATACTTCACTGGTGCATACAGGTGGTTTTGATATATGCTCTTCTTGTGTATTATAAAGCCTTAAAGTTGACAATCCCTGCTATAACTCTGAAGGGCACAAAAAAATCCTCTCTTGCCTATCTTTCATTCTGATGTTAATTACCATTTTTCTTGCTGCAAGTGAGCATTAAAAATACTTGTATCCATCACTAAGTGTTCATGTACCACATGCATATTAATTCTAAAGAATTTGAGGTATACTCTTATTGACATATATCAAGAAAAATATGATTAAATGTGACTTCTTTAAATTATGAAATTTGAATTGTTTCTTTGTTATTCTAGAACAGCCCTGATGCTTGCTGTCAGTTGTGAACCAACTGGCATAGTCAGTCTTCTTCTTCAATATGATATTGATCTCTCTTGTAAGGATAACTATGGATGGGGAGCTAAGGAATATGCTATTATGAGTGGTCATTCTATGTAAGTACTAATATTATAATTCTAATTATCTTTACATAATTGCATTTAAAATAACTTTTCCTCCATACACTGAGACTGACTGGGACTTACAGAGTTGTATAACATAGCAAGCATCTGGCAAGCACACTTCAAGGCACTAAGAAGAAATTGGGCAAATGGCCAAGTTAGGTCATCCAAGTTCAGGAGGACATAAGCAAGAGATAGGGTACAAAACAGTCAGATAATCTGAGATCAGAATTTCAGAAGTAATAATAACGATGATAATAGCTGCCATGTAGTAGTTCTTTAAGGTTTTCCAGTGTTTTACAAACATTTGATTATTTGATCTTCACAGAAGTTCTATATTTTACTTATACTATGTTTTTAGAGAGGCAATTGCTTTTTGCTGGCTTGTTTTTTAACCTTTAGTGATACCTTATAATTATAGTAGACATACAGTTAATTTTAGGGAATATCACATTATGTCTAGAATGCCTTCAAATGAGTGATAACTAAAAAGAATAAATCATAAATACTCATAGTCAACATTAGAATTTACAGAGAGACACTTTGGTACAGGGGAAAGAGTGCTCAATTTGGAATCAGAGGATCTTGGGAAAGATCTTGCTTCTCACTCTATGTATGACCTTGGACAGCTGTTACATTTTCTGGTCTCAGTTACTTAATCTATAAAATAAAGAGATTGACATAGATGACCTATATAGACCCTTTCAGCTCTAAACCTACAGTTCTATGATACTGTGACTGACTACAAGTATATTATGTCTAGATTGAATGATTAGCTACTCTACAGACTACATCAAAACAATAAAGCATTTTTTGGTGATAAACTGATTATTTAATTTAAGATTTGAGATATGCAATGACTGGGTGCATAGAATTTTTCTCTTGGTTGATGTAGACTTACTATGTTTTATATTTTATTTTATATATAGTCTTCAACAACTAATTAGTCAGTATGGAAGACAGAAGGCATTTATTCAGCCCCCTTCACCCAAAATCAGTAGTTCAAAGATTTCTTCTGATTCAGAATTTACTTTGGGTAGACCTGCCATGGACCAAGAAGGTAGGATTTGCAAACAAGAAGAAATAGTTAATTTTAAAAATAATGAAAAGATGATCTAAAAATTCATATATACATTTTTCTATTTCCATTTTATACTTTAATTAAATTTTGTTTATTTTTAGTTTATATCATTCATGTCCACAAGATTTTGAATTACAAATTTTCTCCCCATTTTTCCCCTACCCAGTACCCCAAAACAGTGATCCCACTGCATACCCCCTCCCCCAATCTGCTGTCTCCTATATCCTGCCTCATCTCCCCTCCGACTTTCTAGTAGGGCAATATGGATTTCTATACCCCAGTGCCTGTATACTGTATATCTTATTTCCCAGTTGCATGTAAAAAATATTGTTTTAGACATTTAATTTTAAAAGTTGCATGAAAAGTTATAGTAATTACACACACACACACACACACACACACACATATATATATATATATATGTATATATAAAATATTTGATTTTAAAACTTTGAATTCCAGATTCTTTCCCTTCCTCCCTTGTCACCCACACTTACTGGAAAGATAAGCAATTCAATATAGGTTGTACATGTGTAGTTATGCAAAACATTTCCATAGTGGATATATTGTGAAATACTTGACTATATTTTCCTCCATCCTATCCCACCCTCTACTTGTTCTATTCTCTACTTTGATCCTGTCCATTTTGAAAAGTGAGTGCTTCCAACTTCCCTCTGTAAGGGTTATGGGATTTAAAGATCTTCCATGCCCCATTGGACTTACTGACATAGCAGGAAGGGGAGGGGCAAGAGGAAGCGGAAGAAGAGTTAGAGTTCCGTTGGGGACTGTTGGTGGACACAGCAACAGCAGTAACTGCCGAGGTAGAGGTGGAGGCCCAAATCTCTTTTTAAGCCAGCCAGAATTTCTGCTAAGGACTCTTGTTGGGGGCTGCCGGGAACTGGAACTGCGGGGGGCCGGAGCTGTTGTGAGCTCGCTTCCTGGACGCTGAGCAGTTGCTGAGAGTCGGGAGAGAAGGACCTTTGCCTGAAGTAGCCTGTTCTGTTTTGAAGGCTTAAGAATGTGGTTGTTTACTATGTTAACTACTTGTGCCAATTTAATAACTACCCTGATGGCTTTGACTTTCTGGTTTTGGGACTCGGTTATTTGGTATTTTAATAAATTCTCTGGCTTTATCCCCCATATAGAGAGACTGATATATCTTGTGATTAATAACCACATAAGCCTATTTATAATTGCCATAGGCATAGTGAATATTGCATTGTTAATACACCCTGCCCCCCAGCCTGCCCTCTCCTCCATCATCCCCCCTCTCATCCCCTTCCCCCCTATTTTCCTGTAGGGTGAGATACCCTATTTAGTGTATATGTCATTCCCTCCCTAAGCCAAATTCAATGAGGGTACTGTTCTTCTCCTCCATTGTAACAGTTTTCCCTTGCCTCTTCTATATGAGATAATTTACCCCCTTCTGTCTCTCCCCATCTCCTCTCATTATATTCCTTTCTCACCTCTCAATTTCACCTTTTAAATATCATTCCTTCCTATTCAATTGGTCCTGTGCTTTCTGTCTATGTATACCTATACACATATGAACACACACTCACATATGTATTCATACGCCCATATACCCTCCTATATAGATGTATATATGTATGTATACATATACATATATTTATATTCCCTTGAACTATTCTCATACTGAGAAAAGTTTCATAAATTACAATTATCTTTTATTCATGTAGGAATATAAATAGTTCAACTTTGATAAGTTCCATATGATTTCTTTTCCATGTTTACCTTCCCATGCTTCTCTTGCTTCTTATATCTGAATGTCAAAATTTCTAATCAACTCTGGTTTTTTCATCAAGAATGCTTCCAAGTCCTCTATTTCATTGAATGACCACATTTTCTCCTGAAACATGATACTCATTTTGCTGGGTAGGTGATTCTTGGTTTTAATCCCAGCTCCTTTGACCTCCAGAATATCATGTTCCAAGCCCTTCAGTCCCTCTGTGTAGAAGCTGCCAGATCCTGTGTTATCCTAATTGTGTTTCCACAATATTTAAATTATTTCTTCTTGGCTGCTTATAATATTTTCTCCTTGATCTGGGAACTCCGGAACCTGACTATAATATTCCTAGAAGTTTTCTTATTGGGATCTTTTTCAGGAGGTAATTGGTGGATTCTTTAAACCTCTATTATGCCTTCTGTTTCTAATACATCAGGGAAGTTTTTCCTTGAGAATTTCTTGAAGGATGATTTCTAGGTTCTTTTTCTGATCATGGCTTTCAGGTAATCCAATAATTTTTACATTATCTCTCCTGGATCTATTTTTCAGGTCAGTGGTTTTCCCAATGAGATATTTCACATTGCCTTCTATTTTTTCATTTGTTTGGATCTGCTTAGTAGTATCTTGATTTCTCGTAAAGTCACTAGCTTCCATTTGCTCCAATCTAATTCTGAAGGAATGATTCTTTTCAGTAAGCTTTAGAGATTCTCTTTCCATCTGGAAAATTTGGTTTTTTAAGGCATTTTTCTCCTCATTGGCTTTTTGAACCTCTTTTGCCATTTGAGTTAGTCTATTTTTTATGGTGTTATTTTCCTCAGTCAGGCTATTGACTCTCATTTCATAATTTTCTTGCATCATTCTCATTTCTCTTCCCAATTTTTCCTGCACTTCTCTTATTTGGTTTTCATAATACTTCTTAAGCCCCTCTGTGGCCTGTAACCAGCTCATATTTTTCTTGGAAGCTTTTGGTGCAGGAGGTCTGAGTACACTGTCTTCCTTCTGATTCTAATAGCCCTGAGGAAGTCCTGTTTCTACTCTGCCATCTTGACTCTGCTCCCCTGTGATTATTTCTTTAATTTGTTGTTTGGCTCACTCATTTTTAATGTCATTAGCTTCCTCTTGCTGAAGTCTAATTTTTAAGGCATTATTTTCTTCAGTTAGCATTTGTACCTCATTTCCATTTGACCAATTCTACTTTTTTTTTTAAACAAATACTTTATTAACTTCTGTTTTACATCATTCATTTCCGCCAGATTTTGAGTTACAATCATTTTCCCCCCATTATTCCCCTACCCAGCCTCCAAGAATAGCAGTCCCATTTTTAAACAAATACTTTATTAACTTCTGTTTTACATCATTCATTTCCGCCAGATTTTGAGTTACAATCATTTTCCCCCCATTATTCCCCTACCCAGCCTCCAAGAATAGCAGTCCCACAAGATATCGCTTCCTCCAATCTGCTCTCTCCCATACCTTCTCCCATACCCCCATCGACTTTTCCATTAGAGGAGGATGAATCTTTGTGTCCCAATGCCTGCACATCTTATCTCCCAATTATAGGCAAAAGAGTATTAATAATAGTATTTATATATATATTTGAAACATTTAATGTTACGACCTTGAACTTCAGATCCATTTCCTTCCTCCCTTGTCACCCATTCCTTCTTGGGATATAAGTAATTCAGTATATGTTGTACATGTCTAGCTATGCAAAACATTACCATAGTAGATATATTATACAAGGCTGCTTATAATTCCCTCCCACTCATCCCACCCCCACCTGGTCCATTCCCTACTTGATCCTGTACCTCTTCTATAGTGGGTACTTCCAACCTCCCCTCCCCCCAAGGATGCCCTCCCATCCATCATCCCTCCTCTCATCCCCCTTCCCCCTATCCTGCTGCAGGTTGAGATATCCCATTTAGTATGTATGTCATTTTCTCCCTGAACCAAATTCAATGTGAATGTGGTTTTGCCTTTTTAGCCTTCCTTCTTCTCCCCCTCCTTTGCACCCACTTTCCCTACATGAGATAGTTTACCCTACCATGTCTCTCCCCATCTCCTCTTGCCACTTTCCTCTCTCACCTCATAATTTAATCCCTTGAGTACTCTCCCTTCCCAACAAAATCAACCTATGCCCTCTATCCATATATAACTGTAACCATATACACACACATTCACATATGTATTCGTATGACCACACCCCCTTCTTCCATTACTTTCATAGTGGGAAAGATATCATCAGTCACAGATATTGCTTTTCCATATAGGAATGTAAATAGTTCAACTTTGATAAGTTCCTTTTGATTTTTTTTCCCTGATTACCTTCTCAGGCATCTCTTACTTCTTGCGTCTGGATGTCAAATTTTCTATTCAACTCTGGTTTTTTCCTCAAGAATGCTTGAAAGTCCTCTATTCCACTGAATGACCATATTTTCCCCTGAAACAAAATACTCAGTTTTGCTGGGTAGGTGACCCTTGGGTTCATTCCCAGTTCTTTTGCCCTCTGGAATATCATATTCCATGCCTTTCTATCCCTCAGTGTAGAAGCTGCCAGGTCCTGGGCTATTCTGATTGTGTTTCCACAATATTGAAATTGTTTCTTCCTGGCCGCTTATAGTATTTTCTCCTTGATCTGGGGATTCTGGAACCTGGCTATAATATTTCTGGGAGTTTTCTTTTTGGGATCTTTTTCAGGAGGTGATCGGTGGATTCTTTCAACCTCTATTTTGCCCTCTGGATCTAAAACATCAGGGCAGTTTTCCTTGAGAAATTTCTTGAAGGGTGATTTCTAGGTTCTTTCCTTGATCATGGCTTTCAGGTAGTCCAATAATTTTTAAATTGTCTCTCCTGGATCTATTCTCCAGGTCAGTGGTTTTTCCCATGAGATATTTCACATTACCTTCTAATCTTTCGTTTGTTTGGATCTGCTTAACAGCATCTTGATTTCTCATAAAGTCACTAGCTTCCATTTGCTCCAGTCTAACTCTGAAGGAATGAATCTCCTCAGTGAATTTTGAGATTCTTTTTCCATCTGGCAAATTCGACTTTTTAAGGCATTCTTCTCCTCGCCCTTTTGGGCCTCCTTTGCCATTTGAGTTAGTCTATTTTTTAAGGTGTTGTTTTCCTCAGTCAGGCTGTTGACCCTCATTTCATACTTTTCCTGCATCCTTCTCATTTCTCTTTCCAATTTTTCCTCCACTTCTCTTATTTGATTTTTAAAGTCCCTCTTAAGGTCCTCTGTGGCCTGCAACCCGCTCATGTTTTCCCCTGGGGCTTTTGGAGCAGGACTTCTGACCTCACAGTCCTTTTCCCACTCTGTGCCCCCAAAATAGGAGTCTAGGGTTGCATTTTTCTGTTTCCTTTGCCTTGGCATGTTGCCACTTAATTGCTTGACTTTTGGGCTTGTTGCCACACTATGGCTTTAAGGCCAGATAGAGGAATTTTCGTCCCGAACATGTGGGGAGCAACTTCCGTTTCTGGCAAGCTGTAAACCCACCCACAACTTCCACCCTAGATCACAATCCAGATCCAGGGAGGTTAAAGCAAGAGCGATTACCCCCAAGACTGATCGCTGGATCTCCCCACGATTTGTAGGCTGGGAGCCCGAGCTGCCTCTGAAAACTACAAAATGGCGTGTCTCCTCAGCGGCTTCTAGCCCCCAGGGGAGGGAGCTGGCGCATTCCCCAAATACAGGTCCCAAAGTCCATAGGACACTAACCTCTTACTTTGTCCTAGGCAAGTCTCTGTTGATAATTCTGGCGTCTCCACAGTTCCTGGTGTTCTGGGGTTCCTCCAGCCGGCTGCTGGCCCTGCCGCCCTGGGGCTAAAACCTCAGCTCATGTGGACCTGGGCTTGGCTCGGCTCCTGCTCTGCGCGCTGCCGGCTCCCAGACCACTGCGCTGGTCCTTCCTGCAGGGTGCTGGGCTGTCCTCAGCGGGAGGTTAGCTTCTCTGTGTCGTTCTGTGGGTGCTGGGGCTCCAGAGATTTTCAGAGTCCTTTTCTACATAGTTTGTGGAGAATCTGGGGGCAGAGAGGCTTGGACGAGCTGTTTCTACTCCGCCATCTTGGCTCCGCCCCCCCCCATTCTACTTTTTTAAGAAGTTGTTTTCTTTAGTCAATTTTTGTTCTTCTTTTCCCAAAATGTTGAATTTTCTCATAGTTCTCCTATATAACTTTCATTTCTTTCCCCAAGTTTTCTTCTCTCTCTCTTACTTTTTAAGATCCTTTGTGAGTTCTTCTAAAAGGACTCTTTGGCCTTGACACCAATTCTTCTTCCCCTTTGAAGCTTCACATGTAGGAATTTTCATATTGGCCTTTTCCAAATTTGTGTTTTGATCTCTTCTCAAAGGATCTGCCAGGCATATACCTGAGTCCACAAATCAATCAATACAAGACAGTATTTCAGTGGGACAACATGAAGGTAAGATTATATTATCAGTATACTTAGGCTTGTTTAAAAAAAATAAAAGTGTTATCTGGCAGTGAGCAGAGGAAAATTGACTCTATCATCTCTGGGAAAGTGACTCTGTAATCAAATATGTAGAAGATAAGGTGCACTAAGTCTTTTTTTTATTTTTTTTTTAAGCAGTTGGGGTTAAGTAACTTGCTCAAGGTTACACGGCTAGTCATTATTTATGTGTGGGTGCTCATTTTCTGAGGCCGGATTCGATCTTGGGTCATCCCAACTCTGAGGCCGGCACTTTTACTCACTGCACCACCTAGCCGCCCCTTTAGGGCAACTGGGGTTAAGTAACTTGCCCAAGGTCACACGGCTAGGTTTTTGTTTGTATGGGTTAAGTGTCTGAGGCCGGATCCGAACTCAGGTCCCTCTGACTCCAGGGCCGACGCTCTACTCACTGCGCCACCTAGCCGCCCCTCTGCA
>WOXC01011943.1:30000-82437 GCA_011680675.1 Gymnobelideus leadbeateri | reverse complement strand
CACAGGCAAAAGACTTAGCCCCACTGTGTGACTCAGTTTGACTCTGTGGCTTACTAGACTTCTTGAAAGCTTTCCCACACTGCACACACTTAAAGAGCTCTTCCTCCTCTTCCTTGCACTCTACTACTTGGGTCCCTACCTGGCTTATCTGGATGGACAAGGCTACTATATGTTGTTATGCCACTGCCTTCCTGAGCTTAAGGTTCATCCACTGGGTTGGTGACTACTTCCACCACACCTGGATATGCCAGTTGCCTCCTGCCTTGGTACCACCTGGTGGAGAGTCTGCTGGGGGTGGGTCTATACTTCCTTGAACATCACCATGGTTACTTCTACTCTTGCTATACTGAAATGAAAGATAGACAGGTCACCAGAGGCTCTGCCATGGTTTGCTAGAGTGTCTGTATCTTCCCCAATGCAAGATGAATCCTCACAAATGTACAGGCTTCCTCTAGACTTGTACTGAAGGTGCAGAGGACAGTAGCTTTCCATGCTGAACAAGCATGTTATCTCCCATGTATCCTTGCCTCACCCCTCCGGAAGTTAGCACTTCCACCCTGTGTCTGAAGGTTGACTATTATGTTTAGGTTCCCAGTCACACACTGGTGTGTATGAGAGAGAAAGTAACATAGAAAACCTCTCCTTTTGAGAATGTGCCCATGGAAGGCAGAGCTGAGCTTTCATGACTCTCTTGTGAATTGTTTATTGGGCAGTAATTATTGTTACTTCCCCCACCATCCTCCTCATTCTTTTCCTCCCCGTTATCACCCTCACATTATAAATCCATGGTCATCTTCTTGCCTTCAATAGCTTTGTCAGCAAGCTTCTGCTGAGGAATTCTGGTCTCTCAGGGCTTGGTTTATTCCATATTCTATGACAGATGGACACTCATGAAGGAGCCCTTAGCCTATTCAAAAGTCTGAAATGAGAAGAAGAAAGAAACAGAGTAAAGAAAACTATAGCCAATATTTGATAGCGTCTTGGTGGTCAGAAGGGAACTAGGTATTCACTCCAGCTCTTTGTTTTCATAGGGCATCCACAATGTGCCTGTCATAAGACCACATATGAAGTGTATTTAAGACTGAGATGTCTATAAAGTCATTATGACTCATATCTTTCTTGGAAGATCCCAAACAGCTGTCCAACCCCAACATGGAGAGAGCCAATGAAACCCAGACAGAAAAACTCAGGGTCACATCCAAGGTCAGACCATGGTATCACATAGAAGGAAGTGGTTCAATTTAAACAAAAGATTTCATGCTTCCTATGAAATAAAAGGACAGAAGTCTCTAAAAGACAGAACCACCTGGGGAGAGCCATAATCTATGCAGTCGGATCATGAATGAATTGCTCTGTTTGCCAACGATAAATTAAAGACTATGTTGTCCCAGAAAGATAAATACAGGCTCTACCTAGGAAGCTTCCTCCATTATGAAATCCCAGCCCTAGGATGTAATGTGAAGAAACAAGAGGTAACAGGTGGGCAGAAAACAAGACCTATTTTTATAGGATCACAGAATCTTCGAGGTGTAAGCGACTATTGAGTCTTACCTCTGACCCAGTGTAGGAATCATTTCCAGTAACAGTATGCCTGACAACCTGTGTTTTGTAACCTCACTGACAAAGAACTCATTACCGGATGAGTTAGAGGCAGCTGAGTGGTGCCATGGTGCATAGAACACTAAGCCAGAACTAGGGAAGACCTGTGCTCAAGCATGTCCTTAGTTACTAATTATCTGTGCGAAACTCACTTGCCTTCTGTTTCCTTCAATTTCCACAACTATAAAATGGGGATCATAATAGCACCTACCTCAAAGAGTTGTTTTAGCACAGCTCTTGGCACATGTCAGGAGTGATGCTTATTCCCCTTTCTCCCCTTTAGGACCCTGGATCTAATCTGCATCTATTTCAGCAACCTTCATTTTACAGATAATATGTACCATTGTTACATATGTATTATCATAATTATTAGATTGTATTATAGGCATATATCAATATGTATTTATATTTTGTACAGATCATGTGTTTGCAAAACTATGTTCATCCTTTTTGGTAGAGTAGAGAGAGACTCATTATAAATCAGCAAGAAATGAAGGAGAATAAAATAAGCTTGCAGAAAATATGACACAAGATCCAATTAAGCCTGATTATCCAAGGGATGAAACTGAAGAACAACAAGCAGATGGTAAATTAAAAATATCTGTCAATATTTCTATAACAAATTATTTTCTTCAATAATATATTGGAGTCATTATATTTAGACTCTAATATCTATCACAATCCCTATTGAGGAAATAGAAATGTCAATACCAATAATAGTTAATATTTTTATGGAACTTTAAGGATTGTAAAATACTTTCCAAATATTATCTCACTTGATCCTCACAACAATTCTGGAAAGGATTATCTCCATTTTATTGAAAAGGAAACTGAGGCAGACAGAGGTTAGGGGACTTGCCCAGGGTCACACATCTGGAAAGTGGTTTGGCTACATTTGAATTCAGGCCTGCCAACATTTTCTCCACTCTGTCTCTTGGCTGCCACTTAAGAAAATTAAGATGGGAAAAGTGATTGGACTAGATTCAGTTGACAAAAAAGAAATTTATGCAGCAGATGACACAGCTGTGAAATTTGGTGCTGTTAAATCTCAGGATATCTTAAAGAAAGAAAGGTACTAAACAAATGAAAATCAATTTGATCATTATTACTGCCCCAAACATCAAGATCTACCAACCCATATTTTTACCTTTTCACTTCTTTTTTTAAGTGTTCTATATCATTTTATTCAAGTTGTTCCCTGGATGAATTAAATATTCTAACCCTGTTGGATTCTTGATTATTTTCAGTATTGTTGTGAGCAGGACAGCTGTGCTGACAACTGAGTCCAACTGTCATACTTTGGAATATGTAATGTCCACAAAGAACAGTTTCATTCAATATTTGTAAAAAAAAAAATCCCAAATAATTATGATGTTGCTGTTCTTTCTGAAGACTCAGATTGTCCCGCTTCAAACTTTTCTTTGGATTATAAGTAATGTCTTCTTTTATCAAAATGTTTAATCCACTGTTGGGGCAGCTTGATTCAGAAAGGCTTCTTAATGTTTTACGCTTGGAGACATCCTCAATATTTTCACCCAAGCACTTCCAGTAGTCATCACGAGCTCCCCAGCAAATTTGCCTTTCTTTCATGGAAGGTGCTGTCATTTTCACTTCTGCTTGGAGGCGAACCCCTAGCCCTTTACCTTTTCACTTCTCCACATTATTTATGATGTTCTTCCTAAATTTATGAAATTTCATCCTTGATAGAAATGTGAGAAACATGAGACCGGATTTCTGAAGTTCTATTTTATAGTCAGACATATCTTTAGGCACACAGTTAGCCAAAAGGATTAGAGAATTCAAAATTTCACTTTGCTTGTTATTTCTTGACTATGAAAAGACTTTTGACATGATAGATCAAAGCCCAATTTTAAAACCTTTTTCTCCTCCAATGATGTGTTTCATATATATACATATGTGTGTATATACACATACACACATATACATATATACACACACATAACAGAAGAGAAAATTTATTTAGTGATCCTCTATTACTATTAAATGAGATATAAAATCTGGCATGCTTACCAAAGGCTTTTTCTTCCACTATCATGGAAGACATCCACCACAGAGGCCAAATGGTAGGAGGATTCCAAGTAAATGATAAGGTCCATCAGACCATTCAGTACTGCTTGCATCAAGCCTTGGAGCATTTCTGAGCCTCTGAAATGCGATCTGTAGTCAAATTAAAGAATAAAATCTCAGAAAAACTAAGTAGTACATCTATTGTCCAGGATATGATAAGCAGTTAATGTCCAGTCTATAGAGCTGGTTCATCATTTCAGAATGATAGGACAAGTAGACAATAGTCTAGACCCTTGAATAGGAGGAAGAGAGCAGTGTAAGGGAAAGTAGATAATACTTTCAATCACTCCAAGCTTTTTCCTGAAACAAAAAGTAATTCTTACTTTGGCCCATTCACTACCAGAATGAAGACCATTATAAGCAACCAGACCGTCGACATCCCAGAAAATGTTGACATCTCTCTTAAGGGTCGGACAGTTATTGTGAAAGGGCCCAGAGGAATCCTCCATAGGGATTTCAACCATATCAATGTTGAGCTCAGTCTCCTTGGAAAGAAGAAAAAAAGGCTTCAGGTAGACAAGTGGTGGGGAAATCGAAAAGAACTTGCTACCGTGCGCACAATCTGTAGCCATGTACAAAACATGATCAAAGGCATTACCCTGGGTTTTTATTACAAGATGAGGTCTGTGTATGCTCACTTCCCCATCAATGTTGTCATTCAAGAGAATGGCTCACTTATTGAAATAAGAAATTTATTGGGTGAAAAATATATCCGAAGAGTGCGCATGAGATCAGGTGTTGCTTGTGCTGTTTCTCAAGCCCAAAAAGATGAGTTAATTCTTGAAGGAAATGATACTGAACTTGTTTCAAACTCAGCTGCCCTGATCCAACAGGCCACCACAGTCAAAAACAAGGATATCAGAAAATTTTTGGATGGTATCTATGTTTCTGAGAAAGGCACAGTGCAACAAGCTGATGAATAAGTTGGAAAAGATGCCAAAGGCCGTGTCCTGAGGAGTCAACTCTTATTCAGATGTCAAATAAAAATACTTTTTGTCAAAAAAAAAAAGTAATTCTTTTGATACCAATATTTTTATAGTGATGGCATATGGCTACATAGTATGTAATATCATAATATTCAAAGAATAAAGGAGGTGATAATCCCATTTGTGAGCAGTAGTAGGGTCTTCTGAACTTGCTAGTTTTGTAACCCAGAGCAAATCACTAAACCTCTTGTTCCCCAAGGAATGCTTTAATATTCTAAGTTACAGATGAGTTGATGATCTTTTTTGGTAGAAGGAATGTCCATACCAGGGGTTGCCTATTCCAATGGGGGAAAAAATCCCACTCTTTTTACAGGACCATAGATCTAGAATGGGAGAGGATCACAGGAGCCATCTATTCTAACACCTTTATTTTTCAGTTAAGGAAATTGAGGCCCAGGGTTATATCTTATAGTCCAATAGAACCTTCTAGTTCCTGGTTGGGTGTGCTGGATTCATACTGGATGAAAGTTCAGTTCACATATATGATTAATATCACATTGCTTAATTTCTCAATAGATTGGGGAGGAGGTGAGAGGAAGGGAGAAAATTTGGAACTCAGAAATTTTTTTAAATTGATATTAAAAATAAATAATAGGACTTTGTTCATATTCTTATCATTTTATTTCAGACATAAAATACCTATATATACAAGATTCAAAGACTTGCTAGTAAAAGTTTGATAAACTCTCTCCATTGTTTTTACCTCCAGATAAGCAAGAGAAATCATTAGGACTTTTCTTTGAACACATTAAAGACAGGAAAGGTCTCACATGTTTTATAGATGTATATTGCTATCTTGGCCAGTAGAATCTCCTTTTTAAAAAAAATTTAGTTATTTATTTTTTACATTCTTTTTTTTTAAGTTTTGAGTTCAAATTCTCTCCCTTCCTCCTGCCCCTCCCCTCCCTATTGGAAGGCAAGCAACGTGCTTTCAATTATATTTGTGAAATCATGCAAAACCTATGTCCATATTTGCCATGCTACAAAAAGAAAGCAGGAAAAATAAGAAAGTGAAAAAATATGCTTCAATTTGCATTCATATTTCATCAGTTCTCTCTTGGGAGGGGGACAGCATTTTTCATCATGAATCTTTTGGGATTATCTTGGATTGTTGTATTGATCAGAGTAGCTAAATCTTCCACAGTTGATTATCATTACAAAATTGCTATTACTGTGTACAATGTCCTCTTGATTCTGTTCACTTCACTTTGCATCAGTTCATATAAGCCTTCCCAGGTTTTTTGAAACCATCCTCCTCATCATTTCTTATAGCACAATAGTTTCCCATCACACTCATATACCACAACTTGTTCAGGCATAGAATCCTTTTATTTTTTATCTGCTCCAGAGTTCTATATTGACCTGTGTCCAAAATCATCATATCATTCTTTCACAGCTACAGGGAAGAATCTTACACCTCTGGTTGGATAATTTGTGGTCCACTATGGTAATCCATTCCATAACTTCAATTTATGCCATTTTTTTTTCAACAACTAGGTCCCCTCTTGGGAACAACACTTGATTTTCCAAGGGCCATGCTTCTGTTTCTTGGCTTTTATCAATTTTCAAAGACCATCAACATATAGCACTTTTCATTCGAGGACAGTCAAAGTTTAGTCTGTCACCACAAAATTTATATTCACTGACAGCACATTCACTGGTAGAAGTCCCAGATCTGGGCTACATTTTTGTATGTCAACCTGGGTTGCTGTATGTCTCAGACCACTATCTCCCCTTTTTTGACTATTACCAGTCCTTCCAACACACACGAATTATGGGATATCACATCTGTATCTGCATTAGTCTTCTCAAGATGGTAGTGCACAATTTAGCCATAGTTGACTAGTACAGTAACCCACCTCTGACAGGCAATATTCAAACTACTGATGACTAGAGTACAAGTATTAGTGGTTTGCTTCCTCATAGAGTCACAGAATGTGAATTAAGATTTCAATGGTTATGCCCAAAGGGCTATAAAAATGTGCATACTCTTTGACCCAGTAATACCACTTCTAGGGCTATAATCCCAAGGAGATCATAAAAATGGGAAAAGAACCCACATGTACAAAAATATTTATAGCAACTCTTTTTGTCATGGCTAAGAACTGGAAATTGAGGGGATGCCCATCAATTGGGGAATGACTAAACAAGTTATGATGTATGAATGTAATGAAATACTATTGTGCTATAAGAAATGATGAAAAGACAGCCTTCAGAAAAACCTAGAAAGACTTATATGATGCTGAGTGAAGCGAGCAGAACCAGGAGTACATTGTACACAGAAAAAGCCACGGTGTGTGATGACTGATTTTGATAGACTTAGCCCTTCTCAGCAATGCAAAGACCTAAAACAATTCTGAAGGTCTCATGATGGAAAATGCCATCCAGAGAAAGAACTGTGGAGTCTGAATGTAGAGCAAAGCAGACTATTTTCTTTTCTGTTTTATTTTGTTTTTCTTTCTCATCATTTCTCCTATTTGTTAGCATTCTTCTATACAACATGACTAATGTGAAAATAGGAATGTTTAATAAGAATGTATATGTTGATATGTGAATGTGTGTGTATATGGTTACAGTTATATATGGATAGAGGGCATAGGTTGATTTTGTTGGGAAGGGAGAGTACTCAAGGGATGAAATTATGAGGTGAGAGAGGAAAGTGGCAAGAGGAGATGGGGAGAGACATGGTAGGGTAAACTATCTCATGTAGGGAAGTGGGTGCAAAGGAGGGGGAGAATAAGGAAGGCTAAAAAGGCAAAACCACATTCACATTGAATTTGGTTCAGGGAGAAAATGACATACATACTAAATGGGATATCTCAACCTGCAGCAGCATAGGGGGAAGGGGGATGAGAGGAGGGATGACGGATGGGAGGGCATCCTTGGGGTGAGGGGAGGTTGGAAGTACCCACTATAGAAGAGAGACAGGATCATGTAGGGAATGGACCAGGTGGGGGGTGGGATGAGTGGGAGGGAATTATAAGCAGCCTTGTACAATATATCTACTATGATAATGTTTTGCATAGCTAGACATGTACAATATATACTGAATTACTTATCTCCCAAGAAGGAATGGGTGACAAGGGAGGAAGGAAATGGATCTGAAATTAGAGGTTGTAACATTAAATGTTTCAAATATATATAAATACTATTATTAATATTCTTTTGCTTGTAATAGGGAGATAAGATGTGCAGGCATTGGGACACAAAGATTCACCTTCCTCTAATGGAAAAGTCGATGGGGGTATGGGAGAAGGTATGGGAGAGAGCAGGTTGGAGGAAGTGATATCTTGTGGGACTACTATTCTGGGAGGTTGGGTAGGGGAATAATGGGGGGAAAATGATTGTAACTCAAAATCTGGCAGAAATGAATGATGTAAAACAGAAGTTAATAAAGTATTTGTTTAAAAAAAAAAAAAGAATGTATATGTTGAGCCTATATCAAATTGCATGCCATCTTGGGGAGGGAAAAGGGGAGGGGGAGAAAATTTAAAACCTATGGAAGTGAATGTTGAAGACTAAAAATAAATAAATTAACTAAAAAAAAAAAAGACTTTGGTGGTCATCTAATGTAATGCATACAGGAAACCAATCCCTACTATAATATATTCAGCAAGTGGTTACCCAGCCTCTTCTTGAAAACCTTCAAGAAAGGGGAACCTGCCACGACCCAAGGCAGCCCATTCCAGTTTGCAACAACTCTAATTGTAAAGAAGATTTTCTTGACATTAAGTCTTAAGTTGGCCTTTCTGCAGCCATTGATCCTGGTTCTGTCCTCAGAGAACAAACAGAACAAGGGTAATCCTTTCTACATTTGATATCCCTTTAATTAGCAGAAAGACACCTATAATGTGTGTCTCCCTCCTTGAGTTTTCTCTTCTCCAGCCTAAACACGCCCAGTTTTTTCACAGAATCCTCATCACATTGACTCAGAACCTTTCATAATCCTGTTTTGTCTTCTTCTGAATTTGTCTAATCAAATTTGAGAATGAATTGTATTCACATATCCTCGGAATTCATTACTTACAGCCTATTTCAAAGCTAAGAACTTCAATTTATTTAAGGGATAATGAATCTTACCATCAGTCCTCTAGTAGAAAATGCAATAAGTTTCTGATACAATCCATTCTCCTGGCATAAAACCACTTTAAGCCCTCTAGGCTGGAAATAGTGTGTAACTCAAAAGGCTTGCTCAAATCCACATAATTCAATCGTTTGTGGAAGTTGATTAAGTCCTTAAATGTATGCTCACAACTCCTATACCAATGATCTGGAAAGAAAGCTAGAGGGCTAATACCAGGTCATTCTGTTTTCTTCTTCTGCTTCCAATTCTTCTCAAACACTCCCTCTTCCCAAATGATATAAAGTCTTTAGTGATGAAATTTCTGATAGTAATAGCCACCATATCACAGCAAAGTGTTCAACTCTCAAAAATTCTTTGGCATTTTGTTAGGCAAGACAATAAACCCTTCTCTCTTCTCAGAAAGGACTCATTCTTTGTTAAGTTACTGTGTGACCTGACAGAGATTGTAGAACAGGCATTTAATTGACATCTTCAGAATAGCATCTTCCAAATGGTCTAGCATTAGCTCTTCCTCATACTGTTCTGAAATCTTTCCAAATATGGGGAGGTTCTCTAAATATATTCACACTTCTGGGCAATTCATATCATCAACCACCTTTTTTTCTTGAGCCACTGAAAAGTGGCATATTATCTGAAATTTCTTTGGATATGAATTCAAATTCATAAAATTCTGCCAGAAAGATGAAGATAACTATAGTAGAAGTAATATATCCTAAATTTTTCTTCCCCACACCCCACCCCATTGAAAAACTCAAGGCTCAGCATGTTGAAGCTACTTCTTCAATGTCTAAAGGCCAAGGGGCTGAGATACATGGCTGGTGTTTCACAATGGGTAACTCGGGAAAGAAAACTTTGCTCAGCTGAATCAGCTCAAGATGTCCTCTGCGCCTGACCTTGTTGAATATCTTCTTGCTCTAGCTAAGAACAAAACTCTTTCTTGTTAACTGTTGAATGACCTCCAGGTGTCTCATTTTATTTCAAACCTAAACTGATTTTCTCATTATTTTGCTCTGCCATTGGCATCTGATAGTTCACACTACACAGATCTAATGCATTTAATTTAATAGCATAACAAAGTAAGTGACAAGGAAGACCTCACCTCTGTTTACACAAAGGTTATCACATAACCAGTAAGAGAAGGCACAAATAATGGAGGGTATATAACCAGAGAACATACACAGAGGGTGCATTTGTAGAGGGTATACATGTCCAGGGAACATGCATCTCTCTGTAAAATGAATGCAGGAACACACATCTGAAAGACACATGTGACTAAGGGGAATATACATCATTAGTGGTGGAACAAACCCTTTCCTGTTCCAGTGCTGCCTCCAATTCACTTCAGGTGTGGATCTAGACACTTGGGCTCCTCACTTGCCTACAAGGCACCTCATAATGTTCTAAGGCTGAAAACTGTCATCCCTAATGAACCACCCTCAGCTACTTTCTGTTGGTAACTTCAGCAAGCTACGCCCTTCTCTCCAATGCCATTTGCTAATCTTCAGCTGGGTGGCCTCTTCTCCCATACCTGAGGGATTTATCAGTCCTTTTATTCATAGCCCAATTAAACACATTGATGACTCTAGTCATAGAGCTAGAGAAATTCTTTGATATTTAAATTTGTCCATCTTCTTTAATCTAACTCTTATTTGAGTTATAGTTAGAAAACTTCTTATAACTTCTGCCATACCCCCTCACTACTAACCTAGATTCCCGTAAATCATCACATGAGTTGCACTTAGCAAAATGACAAAGGGAGTGGGTCCAGCAATGGTGAAGAGATTCTTTTCACTTTTTATTATGCCCCCTCCTTAGTCATGCAGATTACCTTGGGAGTAAAACTAAAAGGAGCTATACAACATCTAGTAAATATTCCTTGGTTTCAATAATTGCCTGCCTGCTCAGTAGGATGGTATGATGACATCATAGGAAAATCCTAGGTTTTAAAGTAGAAGGAAGATCATTTTAGCCCAATCTCTTCATTTCACAGATGAGCAAGCTGGAAACAGAGATATTAAGCATCTCCTAGAAAGATCTGATATCTCAACTTCATAACAGTTACAGCAATTTCTCTAAAGATCTTGACTTTCAAGTTCACTTCCTCATTGGAATATCCATTTGCAGTGGAAGACTATCAATCATTCCCATCTATCCTCCAATATCAAATTCACACATTGGGAAAAACTATGTCACCATGTGACAGCTTCACTTAGATTCCAGTTGGGATGGCCTTCTCTTCTTTCCGGATCACCAGGAAGCTGGAGATTCTGAATGGTCATTGGACAAATGTGGCATCACTCTGTTTTACACCCAGGACCACTCTTCAGGAGCCCATGCTGCAAGTCCATTGCCCATGCTGTCTTCCAGGTCTATATTTCATGCGTCCTTCTCTGGCATGTCCTCTATAAAACAAATGACTTTTAACATGATCTGCTGTAGCACAGTATTAAGTAACTTTTTAGCAGTTCCATTTATATTACTAAGGCTATATAGACCACACAATTTCCATTCCTTTTTGTTAATTTCAAGATGAACATAATGCAGAGTAATGTTACAACAAACAAACAAACAAGAAATACCTGGAGAAAACTGAGATACTGTGGCATGCTATGAATAGTAATGGATTTCAATTTCAGATGATAGGGAGTTTGAATCCTGACCCAACCACTTCAGTCATTTGTGACTTTTGGTGACACAAGAGCATCCATTTAAATCTTAAAGAGATTTCAGATCATGAAGTCTAACACTTGCATTTTGCAGATAAGGGAACTAGACTCAAGATAGATTAAAGTGACTTGTGCCACCAAGCTATTCCAAACAGCAGTTACAATAGAATAGGTTGCCCCAGAGGTAGGTAGTCATTTCTCTTCATTAAGAGCACCTGAATAACTACCAGTTGGGGAATGTTACAGAGTTGAATTCTGTACATTGAGGTGTTGAGATGATGATTCTGCTACTGGTTGCAAAGGACTTGCCTTGGTTTATTTGTTTATCTGCCACAGAACCTTGCACACTACTACACTTAGGAAGTAGTCAATAAGTATTTGTTCATTGATCAATGGCTTCTCAGAGGAAGCCAGGCTTTACAGATACACCATGGACTTGCACACTATGCATGTGGCTGTAGTTTCTAGAGATCAATAGCTAGCTATAAAGGGTTGCATTTGGGGGCAAGGAGTTTGGGGGAGGAGAGAATGACATGACCCAGTAGTAGTTATAATCAACTCTCCTGTATTTCCCTTCTCTAGGTGAGTGTTCTGTTTATATGAGCAGAAAGAAAGTTATCCCAGAACTGTACATCAGGTGGCAGCATCAGCCTTTGGATTAGTAGAATCTGATTCAAAGGCAAGCATGAAAAAGGCAGTGTAAATTCTAGCCTAAGCATGAACTGAACTCTTTCTAATGGCAGATTGGTGGCTGCCTAGAATCTGAGCAGTGGGGCACTGAAAGGCCAGGATACCAGTAAATATTGATTGATTTGATTTTTCCATAAAGCAGTCCTCTCCTACAGTAGCTCGGAAGTCACCCCACCCATCCTCAAAACCTCTAATGGGTCTGATAATAGAGTTGAGATATTAGCCCCAGGCTACCTTAGTCCATCAATACATTAACACAGGATTAGTGTACCAGATTAAGACATTTTCCAGAAGGTCTGTTATGGGACAAGTGGATTCCAGTGAGAGGAAATGGTTGCAATAGGGAGCCTTGGCTGTAGAGAGGGAAGTAGTCTAATAGCAATGGACCGTCATGCCAGGTCTCCAGTGAAAGGTGGTGTGTGGTGGTGGTGGCAGGGGGGACAACAGTCAGAGATTGAGGTTGAAGATGGAAGCACAGTCACTCCTTAATGTTCTCCAGGTAATTAAAAATTCTATAATCGGAAGTAAGGGAGAAAGAGTAGAATTTCTTTGTTCCTGTGCTGGGGTGTGGGGATACTTAAATCTAAAGGCTCTGTAGTCATCTCATTTCCTATTTCCCAAATCCCAGCTTCCATCAGCTCCTCAGGCACTGTCTTTTAAAAAAACATGATGTGGTGAGTGCCCAAATCCCAGCTTGCATATTAGCTTGCCTTTGGGGTCCCAAAGATCCTAACATTAAGAATAAAACTAGAATTAATCAAATAACTGATCCTTTTAGCAAATATTTTGTCTACCTATTCACCTGTTGTGGTGGATGAGAGTTTCAATCCCAGCAAGGCTGAGTAGCAGCTCTTCAGAAATCCTATTGCCTGCCTGAGAAGAAACACTCCTGAGTTTTTCTCCATCCTGGGTGTGTTTTGCCCCTGTACCAGACCTACAGGCACATACCAGTATCAATACATTCCTCATGCACTAGACCTTCTACTTCAACCTTGACCTCCACTTGGATCAATTACCACAGATCTCTACCCCATTCCCCACTTCCATCCCAATCTACCGCTCCAACTGTTGTTCTCCAAGCTCTGCTTTAGCCTTTGTTCTCAACTGCCATTGGGAAAATGAGTGAACAACTAAAATAGCTTGGTAGTTGGGTTTCTTTAAATAATAATAGTAGCTAATATTTACATAGTGCTTTGCTATATATGTTTGCGTTATTCAACGTATTTACAATACATTTTATAAGTATTAGTTTATTTTATCCTTACAACAATCCTGGATTATTTTCCAGATAAGTAAACTGAGGCGGAGAGAAATTAAGTGACTGCTAGTATCTGGGGCCCAATATTAACTTGGGTCTTCCTGACTCCAAGGACAGTGTTCCATCCATTGGGCTACCTAGCTACCTCTTAGCAGTGATCCCAGGTGGGTCTTAAAGACTCACTTCAGTGAGGTAGGGTGCATCTCCCTGTTAAATCAAGGATATGGGAGATGAAATGATCTTCCATGAACTATATTTGAACATAAGATCAGTTGTGCTCCAAAAGCACCTGTAAAGCAGCAATGTTTTTCCCAACAAGAATTTTCTTGGGAAGAAGCACCCTCTTATATGGGATCCTGCAGTATTAATATGAAGCATTGGGCTTGGGGTCAAAATGCCTGCAACTGAGTTTTGGTTCCGTTTTTTATAAACTTTGTGATCGTGACCAAATTATGTCACCTCTCTGAGCCTCAGTTTCCCTAATTGTAAAAAAAGTTTTAGAAAAGCAGGAATAGTATTTTGACCAGATTCTGACTAAGGTCCCTTCCAGCTCTAATAGTCTATGATTTTATGAAAACTTATCTGGTTCATAATGTTTTCCCCAAAAGGTGAAGAATGTAGAACAGATTTGATTCATTTAAAATACATTATGCTAGATCCTAGATATATAAAGAAAAAAATAAAACAAGCTCTTCCCTCAAGAATCATCCATTTCACTGGAAAAAAAAAAACAAAGAGATGCCATAGGTCAGTTCCCCCAGCCTCAACTTCTTTTTGCCATAATGTATTGTTGTAACCTGTATCCTAACATGGGTGGCATTTTCCCATGGAGCAATATTAATAATTGAGAGTTATGTTCCTAGCAAAGTTATTCAACATCCAATGAGTCATTTGTAGCCCATGTGTCACTTCAACTTAGGCACAGTGTCCAGAAGTGGGGAGGTATTGGCTTCACTGTGATATATCCTAATCAAACTACATCTGGAATATTGTGTTCAGCCTATGGCACCATACTCTAGGAAGGATTTTTTTAAGCAGGAACATATTCAAAAGAAAACCATTGGGGTAGGGTAAGGTCTTGAGTATATATGATATGAAGATCAGTTGAAGGAAGGGAGGGTGATTAACATGAAGAATAGGAATCTTAAAAGGGAGTATTGAAGCTTCAGCTATTGTGAAAGAATGTCTAGACTCAATCTCCTTTGCCTCTGTGTACAGAACTAGAATCAACTGATAGACCTTCAACCATGAGTTTCATTGATCTTTTGCTGTAAGGCAACTTACAGGGAGAGAGGCAAATTTGGGCATGATGTTGGGAAATACTTCCAACAAGCTAGAGCTGTGCAAAATAGAATGGCTCCCTTGAAAAGGAGAAGGTTCTCTTTTGTTGGAGGCAAAGGCTGGACAAGCTGAATATGACACAGAAGAGATTCTTGTTTTGACTAGTAGTTGGAGTAAATGACTGTTGAGTTCCCTTTTAACCCAGAAATTTGGTGATTCTGTGAATTTTGGATTCATATGACTTGTACAATGGTACAGAAATGAGAGAATATAGGGGAATAATAGATAATAAAGGTGGAAAAAAGTAATTGACTAGTACCCTCAATGGAAATAGGAAAGTTTGGAAGGATGAGTTTGCATGGAAAATTTCTGAGTTCTGTTTTGGATATGTTAAGTTGAAGATATCTGAGGGACATCCAGGTGGAGATATCCAGCAGGAATTTGTCCAAGCAGGAATGAAATTGATGAGAAAAACGAGGGCTTTATATGTAAATTCAGGAATCCACAAATAGATTAATAAAGACATTAAGATGTAAGATTAGGTATTAATTAGAAAGCTTACAAAACTAGGACTATCTTAATATAACAAGTGCCAATAGAGTTGTATAGAAATAAATGCTATCAATTCATAGGAGGATAAGATGGCTGGATTAGAAATGGTCAGATACACTGCCTAAAGGAGATGGGAATTGAATTAGACCTGGAAGAATTTGAATTGATGGAAACACTGAAGTGTCTGCCTTGATTCTCTTCCTACCATTTGATGTCTTCCCAGTCTTCTTCATGGGATTATAATCCTTCTTCCAGCCTGTAATTATGAGTGCACTCCCCCCAAAATACGCTCTTTCTAAGTCCTCTTCTCTCAATGTTTTCTGCCTTAGTGATTTCGTTTACTCCTTTTACTATAAATAAAGAGTGCTAGGCCTTTCCTAACTTTATAATCCAGCACCAGCATCTTCTCTGAGCTTCATTGCCCCCATCTCTAATTGCCTTTAAAATATCTGCCCCAACACTTTAAACTCAACATATCCAAAACTAAACTCTTTCCCCCTAAATCTATTCTTCCCACCTACGCTTTTTCTAATGGTACCACTCATCCACTACTCAAAACTTTCTCACACAACCTTCATAGCCAATCTATTGTTCAGGTTTCTACTTCAATTGGGGAATTCAAACAACAAAAAAAAAGGTGAAGAAAGAAAGGCCTCTCCCTTTTTCTTAAGTCGCAACTACCTGTATCTCCAGTCCCTCTCCACCATGCTGAGTCTCTAGCAACTAATTATAGGATTAAAGATTTAGAGCCAGTAACCTAATCCAGTCCATTTTTATTTTATAGATGGGTAAACTGAGTCTCAAGAAGGCTAAGTGACTTGCCCAAGGTCACACAGGTTATAAGTGGCAGAGTCAGGATTTAAAGTGAAGGCTTCTACCTTCAAATTTGTTGTTTCTGCTAAATCACGATGTTTGACTTTACTTATCCCTATAGATTAATAGAAGGAAATGAAAGCATTCCTTTAAAACTGTACAGGGAAATTCTGGTTAGAAGCCTTAGCTGTCTTAGAAGACATTGCTTAAGTCATCAGTAAAGAATGCCCTGTCAACTTCTTTTGAAAGAGGTTGTTCAAGTTGTTTCATTGTTCAGGAAACCTTAAATTATCTCTAGCACAGTATTCAGACTGCCCTGATTCCTTTCCTTTCATTCTCCTCTAAATTCTGCATCTGGCTTATGACCACATCACTGAACTGAAATTGCTCTCTTCAAAGTTAAGAATTATCTCTTATTCACCTCATTGAATGGCCTTTTCTCAGTCTCTCCAAAGCATTTGACACTGTTGTCTACCCAGTTTCTCCTTAACACTCTTCTCTGGGTTTTCATGGCACTACTCTCTCTTGCTTCTGTTCCTATATTGATTGATGGCTCCTCAGTTTTCCTGGTTCTTCATCCTTGTCATACCTACTAATTATGCAGGTGTATTAAGGTTCTGTCATAGGCCCCCTTTATCTTCAGACTCAATGTTAGTGATTCAATTGGCTTCCATGGCTTCAGTTTTCATCTCTTTATACCTGATTCCAAACTCTATGTATCCAGTTATAAGCTCTCAACTGAACCCCCATTCAAAATCATGTACTCTTTGTTGAACATTTCAAACAAGTCACATAGTCACTTCAAATTCAACAGGCACAAAACAGAACTCATCTGTTCTCCAAAACCTATCCTTCTTCCAAACTTTCAATTGATATTGAAGGTATCACCATCCTTTAAAATATTGGTCTTCAGGAACTTTCAATCAACTGTTTTCATTAAACTGATGGAGGTGGACTAGCTATATCCAAAGTTATTTCCATACCACCCTCCCTCCACAACTCCCTTGAATTTGACCACTTTATTTGGTTCTATTAATTCACTTTACATTTATTCTGTATGTACTTGTATATGTACTTGTTGTCTCCCCCTTATGAAGGATTGTTTCATTCTTTGAACTTATATCCCAAGTCACTAATACATTGACTAGCCCATAGTAGGTACTTAAATGCTTGTCAATTGATTTATTCCCTATCTAGCAATCCATAAATCTGTAGATGGTTTGTGTTTTCCAAACTCTTTGCTGACCCTGTTCCATAATTCCAAACAGGTAGAACAAATAAGGACAAGAAGGCCAGGATATTAGAGGTGGAGTTGTATAGAATAAAAACTAAAAGCCAACCAAATCTATGCAAGACATAAAAAGTCTGTCCTAGAGTGGGTGGGTGCGATACCTCTACCAACTTCCTGCTGTGCCCATGTTATGACCAAGGAATCACCAATCATTTTCAATTTCAATGAACAATACATTCAATGACCTCTTGTTTTTGCAATTGTATGTGGTGTGAAAGCATATTTATCCTTAATAAGCATTCACCTGGTGATTATGAGATTTAGTAAGATTTATGGCAAAGCCCTGGAACCTGAGCCATTACACAACAATGTTTTCCTTCTGTGTTTCTTAAAACAAACAAATAATCTCCATTAATTGGCATATCGGTAATGTCTCTGTTTCAGGCATCAGCAAAGGTAACTTCATGAAAAGCAGGTAATAAAGATCAGGTGGGCATGCACATATCACCTCTTTTGCTTCACATATGTGACCTTGAATTGCAGTTGCTATAGCAACAACATTTTTCAGGAGAAAAGTGTCAGAGGGACAACACTTGCAGTAAGGAAGGGGGTTGGGAAGTTAAGTACTTAAGCCGATTATTTCAGCTTTTCTATCTTTTCTTATCCCCTCCTTTCCTTCTCTCCCACCTTTTGTTTCTCTTTGAAAAAAAAAAGCTTTCCTAGAGAACAATGATACACATCCTAATAATAACAACTTTTATTTGTAGCACCTTGCATCATCTAAAGTACTTTCAATTTTATTGTCTTCTAGTCCTATTTATCCCTAACAATAACCTTATGAAGTACATGGAAGAGGCATTATTATCCCATTTTATTGATAAGGAAACTTTTCTAATTTGAGACTCATAACAGCACTGTCAGGAAGGTACTACAGGTTTTATTATGTTCACTTTGTTGATGAAGAAACTGAGGCTCACACAGGTTTAGATGACCTGCTCTTGGCCACACAATAGTCCATGTTTAAAAGTTGACTTGAACCCAATCTCCCTAATTCCAAGTTTATTGCCCTACCCATCTTCATGGGATAAGAGCTTTTGAGATTTAAGAGATGATGTAAATAATGTCAATCAACCCTCCTCTCATTTTATAGATGAGAAAATTGAAGCCCAGAGAAGTTAAATGGGTTGCCCAATATTGCATAATAAGTGGCCGATTAAATCCTGGTCTTCAGACCTCAAGTCAAACCTTCTAAAGCACTCAGTTACACTCTAACATGCTAATGCATTGGATAACAAAAGAAAGATCCAAAATATTTTGGCAGACTATGATGACTATGGATCTGATAGGATGAAATTTAATAGATAATAAATTAAAGTCTTACTCTTAAGTTCAAAGCATCAGCTTCATAAATGCAACGTGAGAGGGGCCTGGGTAGATAATGGTTCATATGGGAAAAAAAAAATCTGGAGTATTTAGTAGTATGGTAACTGAAAATAAGCCATTAGTGTGTCATTGTAGCCTTCCCCCTCAAAAAATAAGCTAAAACTCTCTTGGGTTGTGTTAAGAGAGATATCCAAGGCATGAGAGATGGGAATCCCATTGTACTCTGCATTGCTCAGACCACTGATTTTCATTTTGTCCACTATATATTAGGAAGGAAGGATATTGATAGGCTAAAAAGCATTAAGGAGAGAGTAACTGAGTGGTGTAGGACTTTAAAAAGATGCTATAGCTGTGAAGCACTTAGCATAGTGCCTGACATAGTAGGAAATTAATAAATGTTAATAACAACAGTATCAATAACAGGCCCTTACAGAATGCCTACTATGTGCCAGACATTGTGCTAAATGCTTTACAAATATTTTCTTCATTTGATTTCCACCTCCATATAAGGATAAGTTGAAGTATCTACCAATTGTATCTTTATTAATGTTACTAATATCAACAAGAGTCCTTCATATTTATGAAATGTTTTAAGGCTTGCAAAGTATACTCATTACAACAAATTGTGAAGTAATTATGACCAAAATTATTATGAACAATAATTAATAATATTATCACCAGAATTGTTACCTATATTATATAGATAAGAAAATTAATTTTCAAAGAAGTGAAGTGACTTCTCCATGGTCAAACAATTAGCAAGTATCATCCCAGATCTTTCTGTTCAAAGACCATTATCAAAATGAGTGTCTTAATCAATTCACTTCACCTCCACAAGGAAGGCCTTGGTTTCCTCAAATGTCCAAAATAAGGGGATTGAAGCAAAGGATCACTAAGATTCTACAGTTCTGTGATTCTATAGTTGAGGCTCCTTGGTCTTATTTTTCTTTCTTTTTCCTTATGATAACATTTTATTTTCCCCAATTTTTGTAAAACCTATTTTATCTTTTTCTTACATTTTAAGTTCCAATTTTTTCCTCCCTCTATCCCCTCCCCTCCCTGAGACAGTAAGTAACTTTATGTAGGTTATACATGGGCAATCATGTAAAATATATTTCCATATTAGTCCTTTTATGGAAGAAAACTCAAACCAGGAAGGAAGGAAAGAAGGAAGGAGGGAGGGAAGGAGAGAGACAGAGAGAGAAAGAAAGAAAGAAAGGAAGGAAGGAAGGAAGGAAGGAAGGAAGGAAGGAAGGAAGGAAGGAGAAAGATAGTATGAATTCAGACTCAATCAGTTCTTTCTCTGGAGGAGGATAGCATTTTTCATTATGAGTTCTTTGGAATTGCCTCAGATCATTGTATTGCTGAGAGGAGCTAAGGAATTCATAGATGTTCATAGTACAATATTGCTATTGCTGTGTACAATATTCTGGTTCTGCTCACTTCACTCTGTATCAGTTCATGTAAGTCTTTCCAGGTTTCTTTGAAATCCTCCTGCTAATCATTTCTTACAGAATAGTAATATTCCATTCCAATCATAAATTTGGTTTTGTTTTTCAAGCAAGATCTTTCCATCTTAAGGTTAACATGGTTGCTACCCATATTTATAATCCAGTTAACAAGAGAAAATACTGCTCCTTGCCCTACCTCTCTTTCCTTTTCCTGAGGACAAGACCTCAGTTTGTTATGAACTCATGAGTTACTGTCCATGGTGCTAGACTAAGGACAGATTTGACCTCTTAGATGTCCCTAGCTTCCTCCTTTATTTACTTTGCTATTAAAGGCTAGATCAAATGGCAAGGGTGCCTGCATATTTATGAGTGTGTGACTGTGGCATTGCCAGTTGAGAACCAATAGTTAAATTTTCAGTGCGAGCATTTTCACCTCTGAAATAAGAAAACACTACAAATCAGGGTTTGATTTTTTCTCCAGTTGATTGAGACTTAAGAAAGTAATGGAGAAAATAAAAATAGTACAGAATAAATTTAAAAGCATATCTTTGACATTGTTAAACATTTAACAGCACACTCCTGAATAAGTGGCTCATGGATACTTTGGTCACCTAGATTTGTCACTAGATTTCATGTGCTTTCTGCTGTAGGGTGCCAAGATAATAGCAAAAGAACCATTATTCTTTCCTTTCCTTACTTTGATACTATAATAAGATAGTCAATAAATATGTTTTAAGCTCTTACCATGTGCTAAGCACTGTACAGAGAAAGCAGAGGTCATATCCTGCTCTCAAGGAGCAGACAGTGTAATGGGGAAAACAATATGCAGACAACAATGTACAAACAAGATACATACAAAATAAATTGGAAACAATCAATAGCAGAAAGGCATTGGAATGCAAGGGGATAAAGGAGGAATTTTTATAGCAGGTAATATTTTATCTGACAGTTGAAGGAAGCCAGGAAAGTTAGGCGACAGAGATAAAAAGGGAAAGCATTCCAGGCCATAAAGGCCAGACAGTGAAAAGGCCTGCATTTGGGAGATAGAATATTTTGTATGAAGAACAAGGGAGTTCGTCTCACTGTATTTCTTAGGATATGGTGGTGAGTAGGGTATAGGAAAACTAGAAAAGTAAGGGGAGTTTAGGGAATTTATGAAGGGCTTTGAATACCAATCAAAGAATTTATATTTTATCTAGGACATTATAGGAAACCACTATAGTTTATTGAATGGGGTGACAACATGGTCAGACCTGCATGTTAGGAGTGCATGGAGCAGGAAGAAACTTGGGCAAGGAGACCCACCTGTAGGCTACTGTAATAGTCCAGGTTTGAGGTGAAGAGGGCCTATACCAGCATGGTGGCAGTCTCAAAGGAGAGATGATATGAAAGTAAAGCATCAGGTCTTGACAACATACTGAATATAGAAAGTGTGAGAGAGTGAAAAGTCCAGTATGACACCTAAATTGTGAGCCTGGATGACTGGGAGAGGGGGTAGTGCTCTGCACAGTAATAAGAAAGTTAGGAGGGAAGGTTTTAGGAAAAAGATAATGAGTTCATTTTTGACACGTTGAATTTAGATGTATGCTGTACATCTATTTCAAGATGTCTAATGTGCAATTTGGAGATGTAAGACTTGAAGTTAGCAAGGAGGTTTGGAGTGGACAAACAAGTTTGAGAATGATCAGCATAGAGATAAAAATTGAATACATAGGAGCTAGTGAGATCAGTAAGTAAAGTAGTATACAGGAAGAAGAGAAGAGAGCCCAGGACAGAGCCCTGTGGAATAACTGCCATTAGTGGGCATGATGTGAAGGAAGATCCAGCAAAGGAGACTGAGAAGGAGGTTAGAGAGGCGGGAGAAGAAACAGGATAGAGTAGCATTATGACAACCTAAAGAGAAAAGAGTGTCAAGGAGATAGTGTTCAGCAGTGCCAAAGGCTTCAGAGGGTCAAGAAGGATGAAAATTAAGAAAAGGCCTCTGGAGCCATCATTGGTAACTCTGGAGAGTTCAGTTTTGGTTGAATTGATGACATCAGAAGCCAGATTCTGATAAGAGAAAGGAAGTGGGGGTGCCAGGGGTAGATAACTTTTTCAAGGAATTGACTAAAAAAGGAGAGATATAGGATATCAGTATTAGAGGTTGAGTGAAGATTTTTGTTTTTTGTTTTTTAAGGATGGGAGAGGCTTGGGTTTGTTTGTACGGAGCAGGGAACCACCTTTCCTTACCTAGCCTAAAGTTTTTGCATTTTAGATTTCAGAAAGTGAGACATCAAAGGGACCTAGGAGGTCATCTAGTCCATCCCCTTCAAATTTATTTTCTAAACCTATTGTTCAGAATTTGGAACACATTTTGCCATGGAAACAACATTCTAATTGATGGTTAACCTCCCACAGCAGTCCACAAAGGCCTGTTTAACCCCACTGCTATTATAAATATTTAAGTATGATTCTGCAGACTAAGAAAATATCAAAGCAAGGCCAAAGCAAGTCACCAGATCATCAGTCCTTTAAAAATGGATTCTCTGTGAATAGATATGAAATGGCAAAGTTTCCAAGCTAGGAACAAACAAAAATGTTAAAAAGTTTCTTTGTCAGTATTGCCAAGGAGTTTAAGAGCTCTTAGTCGAATGACAAAATCCTTCTTTCTTCTACAAAGGAAAGTCTCCATTTAAGAGAGTTCTGGTTCTGTGGAATGGAGAAGAATTAGGTTCCTATAGTCTGCAAAGGAGGCCAGGGAAGGAAAATTTTGAGAGGCAACTGCCCTCCTCAGTCTAGGCAAGACATCAAGCAAATGTCATTCTGCCTGTCATGGAAACCGGAGAGTTGTTGAAACTCCTGCCAGAGCTGAGACAAAAGGACAAAAAATGGTCAGTGATGAAGATTTCATTTGGACCAAAGGCACAAGTTCATGTGGGCAATGTTGGAAGGATGGCCTTCCCAAGAAGGAGCAAAGGCAACAGACAAAATTTCAGTTGGAGCTTGGTTAACATCCCTGGACCCAGACTACAGATTTAATGGACAGGATGAGTTATGGAAGAAAGGGCTTTCTGACCCAGAAACCATTCAGCTATATGTAAATGATGTTTACATGATCAAAGGAGAAAAGAGTTTTGGAGGCAGAGATGATGGGAGAAGAGGTGTATATAATTGTGGATATGTATCACTATGATAAAATGAAAAATCTTATAGACAACTGGGAGATAAGCTAAACTAACAGGATCATATCCTGTTACTTTTCTCACTTCCTTTCTCTTTCCAAGTAGTGCTAGGGTCAAATGAGGAAAGAACAAAAGGTGATTGAAAGATTCCTGGCTAACTATAATATATGGCCTACACTAAGTAAACCCGTGAGAGTGGCACAATTGGGTGGGTTCCCAGTCAGCTGGACTTCATTGAAATAAAGCATCCGTGGGCTCAGGAGTCTGGGGAATCTTTGTGCTTCCCCTGAATAACTCTATAATTTTGGGTAATTTTCCATTTCTTGTAGGCGGCTACATTGCGCAGTGGTTAGAGACTGGCTCTATCATCAGGAAGACTCAACAAGCCCCAGATACTTATAAGCTGTGTGACCCTGTGTGAACCTGGGTAAGTCATTTAACCCCTATCAACCTTAGTTCCTTAAACTATAAAATGGGGATAATGATAGCATATGCCTCCCAGGGATGTTTTAAGGACAAAATGAAATAATATTTGCAAATCTTGAAGCACAGTGTGAATTCTTATTGTAGTTTATTTGTTTCATTCTATCTGATTCTTCATGGCCCCATTTGGAATTTTCTTGGCAAAGATGCTACAGTAGTTCATGTCCTTCTCCAGTTCATTTTATAGATGAGGAAATTGAGATAAACAGGGTTAAGTAACTTAGCCAGGGTCACGCAGTTTAGGAATTATCTGAGGCTGGATTTGAACCCAAGTCCTGCTGACTCCAGGTCCTGCATTCTATCCACTGTGTCACCTAGCTGCCCCTGTTATTATTATTGGTTCCTTCATTTGCAGAATAATAACCAACTATAATAATGGCAACAGTTATTATAGCATCTCTGATTTATATCCATCACATTCCCTGAAGAAAGGTGCTAACTGTATCTTTCAAAGGGCCACATTTATAAAGGTTTACAAAATACTTTCCTCATAGCAGTGAGACAGGTGGTACTAGTGCCAAGATATGCCAGTGCAGGTGGTACTAGAATATTAGAAATTTATTGGAAATATTTATATGAAGATTTTCTATCCAATGAATAGCTTCTAAAGTGGCATTTTAAAGGTCCATTTCAAGGATACACTAGCTATGTTACCTTGACTGAATCACTTGACTTCTCAATGCCCCAGGAAATCCTAGAGTTAAGACAGTTGTTGCAGAACAGTTGACCATCTCTGTATTAGGAGAGAGAGTTCATTTACCAGGGAGTTCCCTATACTTCTGGAATCACACAGCTTTGACTAAAAAAAATAGTTCCAGGAAGGTGCTCACTATTGATGCAAGGTTTTTAAATTGTCTTTAAAAGACAGTTCCTAAAATGTTTATTCTTCCAAAGACCTACTTCCCATCAATAGCAAATCAGGACAGAATTCCTTAGTGTCTCTCCTGGCAGTTCTAACCTAAGTATCAGATCTGGAAATGAAGGTTCTATGTCCAAGGAACCGTTGCTCTTTGGGGTCAGGGGCTGCCAAGCTGGGGACAAGATCACTGACCACTGAGCTAGATCTTACCACTGATATCACTGAATAAGGCATAAGGCTGCAACATTAAGGATAATTTACTTCATTGAGTAGATCATTATTTGGGGATCCCCAATGATTTGAGATGAAAAGGAGGGAAAGAAGGAGGAATGTTATATGAATTGCAGTAAGATTACAGATTTGGAGTTGAAAGGTAATGAGGAGGTCATCTTGTCTGGTCTATTCATATAATAATTAGGAAACTGAAACCCAGACAAGTATTTAACTTGCCCAAGGAGATGAAGGTAATAAGTAATGGAGATGGCAAGAAGTGAGAAGAGGCAATGGAGGCCTGAGGTACAGAAGAGAGAAAGATGCAGAGATAGCAGATAGCAGAAAAGTACCTGGCCAAGATAATAATCTTGGGTTTTCTTGCAGACTCTATTCTTTCCTTGGAAAACCATAAAAACGGCAAGTTCTCTGGAGGCAACATTTTAAAACTTTGTCCTATTGATAAAATGGATGGAACTGAAAGGCCAAATTTACTTTATCTTATCATGGATATTCCAAGAGGACAGACCTAGAAATACTGAGCTGACTTGAAAGTCTGGCTTTTGCCCCACACTCTACACTCTCACATACCTGAGCAAACCTCAAAGAGGTTAAGTGGGGGTGGAAAAAAAACATATTCAACGTGCATTTTCCAAGAAGCCATGTCCAAAAGGACAAGGTCTAGTCAGCAATGGTTTCCTCAGAAGGGTTATAAATATTCCAAAAATGTAAGTTTCAAAGCAAATTCTTGTGGAGTCAAGTGATATGTTCCTTGGAAATTTCTTTTCCATACACAGAAATTTAACAGAACCTTCCTGCAGAAAAGATACTTCTGCATTTTTTTCTTCTCCTACACACACACAGACACACAGACACACAGACACAGACACACAGACACACACACGCACAGACACATTCTCCAGGTTCAAAGTTGTAACAGAATTGATAGCTGCATACATAACCATACTTGACAGAATATGGTCCCTTATCACTTGAACAAAGAACTCAATCAACAAGCTGTTGTTGTCACAGACTGTCACAAACAAGTGGAAAACCAGTGTTCTTACTTCTTCTTCTTTTTTTTTTCTTTTTGGAGGGGCGAGGGCAGGGCAAATTGGGGTTAAGTGACTTACCCAAGGTCACACAGCTAGTAAATACTAAGTGTCTGAGGCCGGATTTGAACTCAGGTCCTCCTGACTCCAGGGCTGGTGCTATATATATACAGTGCCACCTAGCCACCCCTCTCACTCCTTTTATAAAACAAATTAGGAGATGCCTAAAGAAAATTGGACTGGAGTCTTGGAGTAATTTCAGTTAAGAGATTTTTGTTCTCCTCATCACATAACAACATGGAGACAAAGAGTTTGTCATTTTCTAGTGGTTTACCCCACCTTCCAAATCTAAGGGCTACCATATGCACAGTGCAGAAAGCCTTGCCTCTAAACCCATCTGGACTTCTTTGAGGAGGCCTCTCCTCCCAAACAAAATTCCAGTAGAAGAAAGTGGAATGTTGTCTTTTGATCTCATTTCTGTTATGACAGTGCAATCGGGGACTGGCAAAATGCATCATTACACAGAAGAGGTCAGGGGGCCTGCTTCCAGAAGTGTTATGATGATATTTGATAGAAACTCCTTTGGTGCATACATAGATATCCTATAACTGCTTCTGGTTGGTGAACCACAGAGTAAATAGTAGGCTTCAGAGACATACAAAAGGGCAGTAGCATATGCTACTAATAATAACTATGTATAGCCTTTGACCCAGCAATACCACTATTAGATCTGTTTCTCAAAGTGATCTGGGAAAAAGGAAAAGAGCCAATAGGCTCTAAAATATTTCAGGCAGCTCTCTTTGTGGTAGCAAAGAACTGGAAATTAAGGAGATGCCTGTCAATTGTGGAATGGCTTAACAAGTTGTGGTGTATGATTGTGATGGAATATGATTGTGCTGTAAGAAATGATGAGCAGGTTGATATTAGAAAAACATGGAAAGGCTTGCATGAAATAATGGAGTGAAATGAGCACAACCAAGAGAATGTTGGATATGGTAACAACAATATTATTTGAAGAATAACCGTGAATGACCAAGCTATTCTAAGTATTCAAATATTCAAATCAACTACAAAGGAACTAAAAAGAAAGATGCTACCTCTTTCCAGAGAAAGAACTAAAAAATAGAAGTTAAGTATAGTGTGATTTACTGACATACATATATACATATGTACATACATACACACGTGTGGTGGTGGGAGTGGAGTGTGGCGGGGTAGCTGGTGTATATATTTGTTTCAGATAGTGGCCTTCTCTAGTAGGAGGGTGACAGTTTGGAACTTAAAATATAACAAAAATAATTTATTTTTCAAAAAACAAAGAAAGGTCATTAACCTTTGTTCTCTCTGGCTGGACCACTTTTCCTGGTTTGACTCCTTTGTTAATGATGATTTCTGGTAAGAAACAATGCTGTAAAAGAAGTTCCAGGCCCTTTCTCTGTCTGAGGCCAGTAGGTGACCCCCTGAGAATGACTCCCAGTTCTGTGCCTCAGCATTTGTTCTTTAGTTTTAAGTGAAGATTAATATGGAGGTCATGACCTTCTGACTTCTGAAAGGCTCTGAGATTTGTGGTCAGTCCAGTGTTGATTCCTCAAGGATTGAGGAGCAAGGAACAATGATTGGGACCCAACCCAGTGGTAACTGAGACTAGGACTCCTCCAACATTCAAGTCACATTTGGACACGAACCTGATTGGACCATGCTTTGTAGAAATTGTGTTAAGTCTGGACCTACTCTCCCCAAAGACTGAGGTGTTATAGAAAGAGTGTGCATCCTCAGTGTTGGGTGAGATAAATATTTATACTTCTGTTCTAGCTATAACTTTGAAGTAAATAGCCTTTTGTAAAAGGTAATTGATGTTAAGTAGATAAATGGAACTGGGGTGTTAGTCACTGGACGCCAAAAGGAGGGGAGAAACATATATGGAATGAGAGTTTGAGCCTATGGTAGTAGAGAAGAGATATCTTGTATTAAAATTGTTCTGGTTCCCCCTGACCACTCACTTTCCTCCCGAGTCCATAGTAAGTATGTTTATAAGTAACTAGCATAAAGTAGCAATAGAAGGAAATAAGGTTGTAAAAGAAGTCATGCACAAACCATCCCAAAGATCAAAGTGTCATGATTTACAAAATGTATCCTATATTAACCAAAAATGACATCCTGAGACTATGTGCTGGATTAAGGAAGCCATCCAGGCTTTTCTGTCTAAACCTTTTGATCCTGGTAAATCTAGGTAATACCTGATCTAGGTAAATGTCAGATAAGTTCCAGACTTCCACAGTAAGACCAGCAGGACACCAAATGGTGCTGATAACTTTGAGATAATGTGGACATATTAACTTTAAAGTTTTACTGACAACTTTGAGGTACTTGTCTATACTTTCTGTGCTGTTTTCCCCAGGACCTCTGTGCCTTTTAAAAATGTAATTGCAGTCACATTTCCCACTGCCATCATGTCTTTCCTTGTGAGTACCCAAAGAACTGAGTATGCCCGCCCCATTTCATAATTTGATAAATTAATTAGTAATTCATACCTCCACCACCTCAAGGGATCAAGCCCCAACTAGAACCCCTTTAGGGGAAGATGTAACCAGTCCCATTCTGAGAGTGAAATCAGAGAGTACTCACTATAGTAGCCAAGGGGTTAACTTATATGTAATAATGAGCCCCAGTGAAGACTTCCAGGTCATAATACCAACAAGATATTTTCTTCAATTCCCATTACCCCAGAGAGAGAAAGGGGGAAAGAGGGAGGAGAGATACAGACAGACAGAGAAATTAGGTATCAGCAGTTATAGAAATTATACCTTAGCAGCTATCCTTGAATAGCTTACCTTAGATATTAGACCTTTATCAGAAATATTCAATACAAAGATTTTCCTCACAAATGATAGTTTCCTGCATGAACAGGACAAGAAATCAAGAAGTCTGACAAAGTAATAATAATCTTATGAATTAATATTAATTAAAGAACATTATTCCCTATGATGCTCACTCAGTACCTCTCCACCACCAGCCTCTTCACCACAGTGGGGAACAGAAACCCACCCACATAAGGATTCCCCTCCTCTTTCAGAGATATTGCTGGCACATCTCATCCTTTACTCATCCTTTATCCACTGCAACAAGAACCTGGCCATGTGAGGAATGGGGAACATTAGACTTCCTTCTGCTTGAGGTGGTCCTGGATTGAGGAATTTCAAGGCTTCAGAGACTGCCTGGAATATTCACTCTCCTCTCCTCCAACTCTGAATAACTCAGCAAAAGCCAATTCAGCACAGCAAGAGAAGGAAAGAATGAGAGGTAAGGAAGGAACCCAGGCAGAGGCCCAGTGTAAATAGTTTCACAGGTCCTGAAAGAAATTGGAAAAACAGCTGGTATTTACCATGTCCTCCAAGAAGCTACTTTCTTCAGGGGCCAAAGCCAATGAAAATCAAATTTTCCAATAAGAGAGAAGACTAAAGCATCTTTCCAATTCAACTCCTAGGGTACCCACCATCAAAGGAGGGAGGAGTCAGAAAATGAACAACAGGAGAATATAAGTTTTAAAAAAGGCTAAAACCACCAAAGGTTTAAAGAGAAAGAGAATTCATTTAAAGAAGTAGAGCAGAAGCAAATAAAACTATGAATAGCATGCTAAAATTAAAAGGAAGCATACCCAAAGGGCTATAATACTGTGCACACCCTTTGACTCAGCAATACCATTACTAGGTCTATATCCCAAAGATAACAAAATTCTATATGTACAAAAATATTAATAGCAACTCTTTTTGTGGTGACAAAGAGTTAGAAATTGAAGGGATGCTCATAGATTGAGGAATGGCTGAACAAGCTGTGGTATATGATTGTGATGGAAGATTATTGTGCTATAAGAAATAATGAATAGGATGGTTTCAGAAAAACCTAGAAACACTTTTATAAACTAATACAAAGTAAAGTGAGCAGATCCAGGAGATCATTGTACACAATAACAGCAATATTTTATGGTGATCAGCTGTGAATGACTTAGCTTTTCTCAGCAATACAATATAAGATAATTCCAAAAGACTTATGTTGAAAAATGGTATCTACCTTCAGAGGAAGAATGGATGGTTTCTGAATGCATATTGAAGCATACTCTTTTACTTTTTCATTATCTTGGATTTTTTGTAGGAGGGGATCTATGTTCTCTTTTGCAACATGGGTAATATGGAAATACATTTTGTGTGATTTCACATGTATAATCTATATCAAAATGATTGCCTTCTCAAGGAGGGTGGTAGGAAGAGAGGTAATTTGGAACTCAAAAATTATTTTTAAATGAATACTAACAATTGGTTTTATGTGTAATTAAAAAATAAAATAAAAACATCCTTAAAAATAAAATTAGATGGGGTGGCTAGGTGGCGCAGTGAGTAGAGCATCGGCCCTGGAGTCAGAAGGACCTGAGTTCGGATCCACCTCAGACACTTAACGCACACACAAACAAAAACCTAGCCATATGACCTTGGGCAAGTTACTTACCCCCAACTGCCCTCCAAAAAAGCAATAAATAAATAAATAATTAGAAAGAAGTATGAGTACTGAAACCTCAAAGAGATCATAAAGCTCTTCAAACAAATATTATCAGATAAAAGAAATTAAACTAATACTTGGTGAAATATGGAATCCCATGAGAGTATGGCACAACAGCATATTTCAAAATGGTACAAAATAATAATTTTACTTCAAGAGAAGTAAAAGACCACAAGTAAAGTTAAAAGAGAACAAATATCATAATTACAACCAACCACGATAAACTATGGTAAAGTCTCTGACTGAGGGGGCTGGCACTGAAGCAGGGAAGAGAACCTAGACCTCTCTTATCTCTTGCCTGGAGGTGACAAATGTTGAAGTCAAGGCTCTGAGGGAATCAAAGAGGCGAGGCTTCTGCCAGTACTGGGCAATAGTTGTTGCCTTCATTGAAAGAGATAGATGTATTCAAGCTGTGATGCCCCAGATGAAGTGGGTGCAGACCATTTAAATGAGCCGATGGCTGAAGGTGGCAAAAGACTGCCAATGGCCATCAAAGATGATCATGAATGCCCGTGAAGTCCAGCAGATTGACCCATACAACACAGAGGCCAAGCCCTGAGAAGAAGCCAATGGCTCACTGATCTGCCAAACCCAGTGCAGGCATCAGCTGCACAAGAGTGAAAGTGACTTGCCTGGCATGTCCCATGGTAACAGCCCAGTAGCAGAGTGGTCTGCCTAGCCCACTTGGTAAATACTGGTTTTGCTGTGCCTTTTTAGACAGTGCCTTTGCTAAAGAACCAACTGAATCTAGCTGCTAACTGGGAAAGGGAAATCACACTAGTGGGAAGCTACTATTTTTTAAGCTACTATTTAAGCTACTATTAGATATATAGCTGCTGGAAGGCTTCACCTTTGACCCCTGAGAGTAGCAGTGGCTACCCATTGAAATCCAACCTGCCAATTGCAGTTGGGAAAGCAAGCCCAGGGGAGTGTCATAGCTAGGAAAAGGCAAAATATAGGACCAATTTTTAAAATGGGAAAAGGCTGAGACTCAAGATGGGCTTTTATAATTTATGAATAAATTTGTTAGCTGTAGTCTATTTCTAGGATTATCCACTTTTGTTAATTTTTAAACCTTTTATCTAAAGAAATTAAGATTACATAAAAAACAAAAAAGGAATTCATGGAGCAAAGATGCAGACAAGACCCTCTGGATGTCAGCATTATAGGAACCATCCCTTGGAATGCCACAGGGATGCTAAACCAAAGACAGTTCACTCAGGATGACCAAGTGGCAAATTAAGGAGCCCAACATGCAAGCAAAGGGTGACTGTTACTAGAGCAGCAGAGAAATGTCCTCTCTAAAGCTTGGACTGGGTATTCAATTCAACTCAATTGAACACACATTTATTAAGTGCCTACTGAGTACAAGGCACTGTGTGTATGAAATCCAAAACAAGACTATGACAACATAAATAATAATATCATAGGAGAGTGAATGATAACGGAAGACATCCAATACAAATGGCAATAATAACAGTAATTAACATTTTTTTTGGAGGGCAATTGGGGTTAAGTTAACTTGCCCAAGGTCACATGGCTAGGTTTTTGTTTGTGTGTGCGTTGTGTCTGAGGCCAGATCCGAACTCAGGTCCTTCTGACTCCAGGGCCGACACTCTACTCACTGCGCCACCTAGCCGCCCCAGTAATTAACATTTAAGGGTGAGTAAGGCAAATGGTGGGGTCAGGGAAAGAAGCCTGCAAGCATAATGAGGAGGAGGAACATGCCTTAGTGAATGTGAAGTTCTGTGGCACAGTAACTATTATGTTGGACTTGGAGTTCAGAATACCTGAGTTAGAATCCTACCTTGAAGAAGTCTTACTAGCTGTGTGGTACTGGACAAGACAACTTCTTTAAGCCTCAGTTTTCTCCTATCTCATAGAATTGAAGTGAGAATTAAATGAGATAACACATATAGAAGCACTTTGCAAACCTATTGTGTTCTATAAATACATCATCATTATTTCTGACAGAACCTGGAATTTCACCTACAATATGCTCTGCATGCTTGATCCCCCACAGCTCCTAGACAGAGTTATGTGAAACCATAACATACTTCAATAAATCCAACTTTCCTCTACATTTCCCTGGCATCATGGCAGATGGGGGGTCAGGAGGAATTATTATGCCCTCCAAATGTATATCTCTGGCTCATCTATATGGAAAACGGTTCAGTCTCTTTCTTCTGTCCTCATCTGGGACCATTCAGGCAAAAGTCAAGGAACAAAGTCAACTTCTGCTTGGTTCTGAAGCTTCTGAGCTGCCAAGTGGCTGAAGGGGAAGGCACCTTTCCAACCAGACTCCATGGGAAAAGGGAAAACTGGAATTTGTTGGGCAAGAGGGGAACACAGAATGAGAGGAAGGGGTGGAGAATATTATATGACTTATTATATGACTCCTAGTGTCAGGAACCTGGATCAGGAAAATACTTTCCATTCATGATTTTGGGCAGGGTCAAATAGCAAAGCATTTGTCCATCGTGCTTCAGGGGAAGTAAGAAGCTGTCTTGCTGGCTAAAAGGCAGAGGAACAAACGTGATCTCCTTTTTGTGTAGTCTTTATGCTTCAGTGACAGGCAGAGTGTTCTCATGACAGATGGGTGAATATGAACCAAGCTCTGTGGTCAGGAGGAACAAGAATAGGCTCAATTCTAGCAGCACAGAAAGACATTCCTAGAAGTCACCATCTGGCTGCCTTGGCATCTTCGGGACATAACAGAGTTCATAAACAGAAATGCTTTGGCTGGACTCAGGATGTGGTGTTTTTGGACAAGGACTTCTAGTTCTAGACTTATTATTAGATGTGTAGTCATAAGCCAGGCCCTTCAACTCACTGTTCAGGGATCAATAACAGTACAATGGCCATTGAGATAAATAACAAATTCCCAAAATAATTGGGGAGTGCTTTTCCATCTTAAATTTCTAAATATAGTAGAAACTCATTGTGATGTTGGGGTCGTGGATCAAGGATAGCATCTGTTTTATAGATCATATTACAGGGAAAGAGAAGCACATGAGGAAGAGAAAGCTTGCTTGGGGTGTCAAGGGGTAGGGAGAGGAGGATAGTAATTGTCAAATATTTCAAGAGTTGTCGTGTGGAAAAGGGACTGTATTTGTCCTGTTTAGCCCCAGGTGGAAGAACTAGGAGCAAAAAGTGGAGGTTACAAAAGGAGATTTCAGCTCAACATAAGGATAAATTTCCCAGAAATTAGGGCTAAAGTGCACCAAGCTTTCTGGTAGTGAGATTTCTCTCACTAAAGTCTTCAGGCAGAGGCTGGATGTGCACTTGCCAAGGCTATTGGACTGGGGATTTTGTTAGGTATAAGTGGAATTTGATCAGTGGCTCCCATCATTTTTGTTCTTTTAACAACAAAATGTGTTATGAACGCACAGGGGAATTTAACATACTACTTATATTTTACAATTATTTACTGCTTAAGGTGCCATTAAATAATTTTTAGTGTAGGGTGGCTAGGTGGCACAGTGAGTAGAGCGCCGGCCCTGGAGTCAGAAGGACCTGAGTTTGGATCCGGCCTCAGACACTTAACACACAGAAACAAACAAACAAACAAACAAAAACCTAGCCGTGTGACCTTGGGCAAGTTACTTAACCCCAATTGCCCTCCAAAAAGCAAAAATAAAATTAAAAAAATAATAATTTTTAGTGCACATTCCTTGGACCATCATCACAAAACTCCATTCCACCAAATCAATTCAACAAACATTTATTAAGTATCTACTATATGCAAAGCATTGAGTGAGATGCTGGGGATACAAATAAGAGAAAACATATAGTATGTGATAAGACAGTACATGTTGGAAATATGACTCTAATGCCAGCATCCTCTTAGTTCAGGCTCAATGCTGGGATAAAATGAGGCACTTATAAGTGACAAGGGATTCAAGAACCAGCAAATGTGAACTCCTGAACTAAATATGGTCAGAGGTCCCTTCCAATTCAGATTCTCCATCATGTTTAGTCATATGAAATGTCAGAATCTGGGAATATTTTAGCTGATAGTCTTACCACTATAATAATGCATCACAGCTTTGAGAGGAACACATATCTGAGTGAAAAAGTTGACTTGGGATGATATGAACATTAAACCTGGCTAGTAACATCTATTCTGAAGCCCTGAGGATTACAAGGTCTGAGAACTCTCAGTTGGAATGACCTTGAATGAGCCCTAAAAGTCAGAGCCAGAACTCTGAAGCTTAGATCAGTGAGGACACTGACCGGCTATGTGTCCAGAACACAGAGACCAGAAAGAAATCTTTCAGCTTGGGTGAGAAGGGGTCATGAGCCCCAATCCTCACAAAGGTGATCTTGGAATTTAGGTTGGGACCAGCATGTGTACTGCATCCAACCCCAACTCTTACAAAGTCACTGGCCTGATTTTAATGTACAATAATTAACAAATTTGTCATCACTGAAAAGATATTCTTCCATTTGTCAGGTTTTATACTTGTAGAATGTCCCCATTCATTCAATAAGCATGCATAGGGTTCCTACTGTGTGCAAAACAGAATGTTATGCTAAGATATTTTGGGAAGGGAGAATTTTACCTATAAGAGCCCTGTGGTTCCAGACATATTGACCAGATTAATAGTCTCTTTCCAATCAGAGTGGAAAGACTTTAACTGCTGAAACAATAGGCTTTGGAAAATTTCATTTTTCCTAATATAAGTTTGTGTCATGAGCCAGCAGTGGCTTTTGCTATTTCAGCTGGTTCAGAATCCAGGCTAAAAGATAAAGTTCAGAAGCTGCATTTCTCTGAGATAATGGCATCGCTGAATGAATGAATGAATGAATGAATGAATGAATGAATGAATGAGTGAATGAAGCATTTATTAAGTGATTATTATGTGCAAAACACTATGCTAAGCACTGAAAATACAAATAGAAAACTAAGACAGTCTTGCTTATGGAATCTATAAATCCAGAGAATACTGAAACTTCTCCATCACATGATAGAAGAGAGTCCTTCTTCACTAATATAGCTATGAATTGTACCCATCCCAGCAAATTACTGTCTCTTTAAGCAGAAAAGTGCTTTTTTTTTCTTTATACAGTTTTACAAAACACAGAGGCAACACTCCTTCCCATGCCTGGAATGCTCTCCTTCCTCACCTTTATGTCTGAGAAGCTCTTGCTTCCTTTAAGGCTCAACTCACAGGCCACTTCCCATAGGAAACTTTTCATGATGCTCCTAGTTGAAAGAGCTCTGCCCTCCTCTCCACAAGTTATCTTGTATATAATTCTCTGTGCACATGCTGTCTGTCCCTGCTAGAGTACAAATTCTTTGAGAATGTAAACTACCTTTTGTTTTGTCTTTCAGTCTCCCATTTGAAGCACATTGCCTTTCATGCCTTCCCTCCTCTAAATTGAATCATTGCAATAGCCTTCTGATTGTTCTCCTTGCCTCAAGTCTTTCTTCACTCCAATTCATCATCCTCTCAGTGACCAAGATTATTTTTCTAAAGAGTATGTCATTCCCCTGGGGCGGCTAGGTGGCGGAGTGAGTAGAGCGTCAGCCCTGGAGTCAGAAGGACCTGAGTTCAGATCTGGCCTCAGACACTTAATGCACACACAAACAAAAACCTAGCCATGTGACCTTGGGCAAGTTACTTAAACCCAATTGACCTCCAAAAAGCAAAAAAAAAAAAGAGTATGTCATCCCTCCCCAACCCCAATGGGTTCCAGTGGTTCTCTACTACCTCCAGGGTCAAATACAAAGTTATCTTTTTGACTTTTAAAGCTCTTCAGAACCTGGCCCCTTCCTACTTTTCCAGCTTTCCTTCCCCCCCCCGCCCCCCCCCCACCTCCATGTTCTCTACAATCTCTTGCCACTGACCCAGAATGCTCTGGTCCTCATCTCTAATTCTGGGTTTCTCTCATTTCCTCCAAGACTCAGTTCAAGTACCACCTTCTGGACGAGATCTCTCCAGCTGTTAGTGCCTTCCATTTGCTTGGTATATACCTTGTATGAACCTAGTTACTTTATATATTAAGTCCCCCATTGGATTATAAACTCCTTGAGGGCAGGGGTCATTTTTGCCTATCTTTGTATCCCTAGTGTTTAGCAATTAGTTAGTACTTAATGATTGTTGACTGACTTGACTTAGCAGGTACTTAATAATACTTGTTTGTTAGGCTCTTAGATCCCAAATCAAGTTGGGGATCTAAGTTGGGAGAGCTGACCCAGTTCTTACTTGAAGGTTTTCTCTTGTTTTTTTGGTTTTGTTTTTTTTTTTTTTGATATAATGGAACTTCCACTATTTGCCCTGTAGGTTGTGGTTCTGTATGTCTTCCCCAACAGGACCTTAAGTACCTGGGAAGTAACAAAAACACAATAAGACTAATGGTGCCAGAGAGTGGGAGAATGGTACAGGGCAAGGGATGGGGAAGAATAGAAGTGATTGTACCTTCATTTGCAAATGCTGAAAAACATCTGTACATACACACATTCAGGACACACCTGGGCTCTTCCACATGCATACATCCTATGGCCACCCACACCACTATTATTCTCAGAATTGGCCCCACCTTGGTCGGCTATGAGGTTGTGGGTGCCACTCTGTCTGGGAAGGATGTGAAGAAACTGCATCCTGGGAAGGACTCCCAAAAGGAGGTTTGGAGGGAGGGAAGCAGGGAGGCAGGAAAGTGGGGAAGATTTCCCAGAGAGAAGACAGAAGTGGGACCTATTTCACCACTTGCAGATTTTCTGGAGTTCGGACTCTCAGAAGTAAGTGACCAGAAAAACCAAGTCGGGGAACATTGTGAGGGGAGGAGTCTGTCAGCACAAGGCAGAGTGGAATGAGAACTGAGCTGGAGTCTTAGGATCATAGATTTAGAACGAGGAGGGTCCTTAGAGAAGGAATTATTAACTTGAGGGCCATGGGCTTTCAGAGGGTCCATAAACCTGGATGATCTCAAAAACTGCATCTTTATTTTTACTAGCCTTTAACTGATTACTAGCCTTTAAAAAGATTAATCTGAGGAGAGTTCCATAGACTTCACCAGGTTGCCAGAGGGGTCCAGGATACATAAAAAAAGGTTCAGACCCCCTGCCTTAGAGAATATTGGGTCCATTTTACATGACAAGCGAATGGAAGCCCAAAGAGGTGAAGCCTGTGACCTTGCCCAAAGTCATATGGGTACTATGGGCCAGAGATAGGATTTGAATGCCGGCCTGCAGACCCCAAATCTACTGCTCTATTCTCTACACTTCATCGATTGTCAGATCATACCCTGACTTTGACACTTGTTACACAAACAGGAAGTTACTTAGTCTCCCTGGGCCTCAATTCCCTCATCTATTAAATGAAAGGGTTGTCTCTTAAGGTCCCTTACATTTCTAAAGGCCATCGCAAGCAATGGGACACAATGTTATTTTGATAGAAGTAATCTATTTAGGGGAGGAAACAAGTATTTATTAAAGTACCTACTATGTGTTGGGTGCTGTACTAGGCATTTTACAGATATAATCTCATTTGACACTCAAAAACAGTGATATTTTCACCCCATTTTACAATTGAGGAAACTGAGGCAGATATTAAGTAATTTTCCCAGGGTCACAAGGATAATGAAGTATCTTAGGGCCTATTTGAAGTAGGGTCTTCCTGACATCCTATCTCTCTGTGCTACCTGGCTCCCTCATAGTCAGCTTCCATATTTCTTTTTGTTCAGAGGAAGAACCAGCAACAAGATGTATGCCTACAGCCTACATGTCCACTTGCAAACACAGGCTACTTTTCAGTGGCCATCCAAGCTGGAAGGTCAAGCCCTGTAAAAACTGGCACCAGCATTCCCCTTCCCCAGAACAATAGAAGACCCAGATCTGTTAGCATGCCGCTCTTGAAAGATTGCCAACTCTGATATGGGTTGTGTCAAAATGCTTTACTGTAATGGATCTGCACCCTGTCATTTATTATGCAAATGAAGCATGGCTTAGTAGAGTGCTAGGCTCAAAGTCGGGAAGACCTAAGCTCAAATCCTGCTTCTGATGGATAAGTTACATAACCTCTATAGGTCTCAATTTCCTTATCTGTAAAATGGGGGTGATAAGAAAACCTTTAATACCCACAACCCAGGGCTGTTGTGACACTCAACTGAGATAATGTAGGAAATGCTATATTAATATGAACTATTGGAGCGGCTAGGTGGCACAGTGAGTAGAGTGCTGGCCCTGGAGTCAGAAGGACCTGAGTTCGGATCTGGCCTCAGACACTTAACGCACACACAAACAAAATCCTAGCCGTGTGACCTTGGGCAAGTTACTTAACCCCAATTGCCCTCCAAAATAAATAAATAAATAAACAAATAAATATGGGCTATTATTATGTGCAAAAATATCAACCTCCCATTCCCATGTCCATTTCCACAAATACATATATATCATTACCCTAAAGGATAGGAACACTACAGTCTAGGAAAATTGTAAGAGAAAGGCCATTTTAAGGTCAGTAAATGCCCCCATGGTTACTCAGAGGGATGTTACCAGGACCTCTGTTCCTTCATCTTGGGAAAAAGAACCTGGAACAACCTGAATATCAACATTCAAGAACTAATCATTCTGGCTAGCATTTATATAACTTTAAGGTTTTTATATATTATTTATATAAGTACTTTGTAAGTATTTATATGTTTAAGTATTTTATATAGAAATATAACATATGGGGGGGCTAGGTGGCGCAGTGAGTAAGAGCGCTGGCCTCGGAGTTGGGATGACCCGGGATTGAATCTGGCCTCAGAAAATGAGCACCCACACATAAATAATGACTGGCCATGTAACCTTGAGCAAGTTACTTAACCCCAATTGCTTTAAAAAAAAAACAGAAATATAACATATAAAAATATTTATATAATTTTAAGGTTTGTTCAATCGATCTTCTCAATAACCCTGTGAGGTAGATATGATCATTGCCCCCATCTTACAGATGAGAAGTTTAGAGATTTACCCAGGGTCACACAGCTAGTAAATGTCTGAGGCAAGATTAGAATTCAGGTCTTCCTGGCTCCAAACCCATCACTGCACCACCTAGCTTGGGTCCTAGCAACCTCCCTGGCAACAGAGAGCAGTCCCCTAGCATCTCTTCAGATGTGATCCAAGAGGGCAGAATCACAGATCTCAAAATCTCCAAGTTGGAAGGAACCTTAGAAGTCATCTCATCCCACCTGTACCCCCAGAATAATCCCCACTACAATATACCTGAGCGGTGGTCATCCACCCTTGGAGAACCTTGAAGAACACAAATGCTGAGGAGCTCAGTGTCTCCTCTACAGGCCCATTACAGTACTGGATGGCTCTTATAGGAAGCTTCTCCCTACATCAAGCCCAAGTCTGTCTCTCCACTGAATGGATTCTTCTTCAGACCAGATGGCCTCTGAGGTCTCTTCCCACTCTGAGATCCCTCTATTTTATCTACACTATTCCTTGTTGTGCCCTCCAGGACCAAGAAAAACAAGTCTAAAACCTTTCTACCATGTCCTCCCTGAATCTATTCCCTCTCCTCACCCTCCCTCCGACTGTCCTCAGTATAGGGGGTTCCCTACTAAAGAAACTCACTCTACCAATGTAGACCAGTAACTGATCTACAATTGATAGTCTTGGAGAGCTTCCTGGGGCACTCAGAATTTAAGTGACTTGGGGCGGCTAGGTGGCGCAGTGAGTAAGAGCGCCGGCCTCGGAGTTTGGATGACCCGAGATCAGATCCGGCCTCAGAAAATGAGCACCCACGCATAAATAATGACTAGCCGTGTAACCTTGAGCAAGTTACTTAACCCCAATTGCTTAAAAAAAAAAAAATGAAAAAAAAAAAAGAATTTAAGTGACTTGCCCAGGGTCACCCAGCCAGTCTGTGTCAAAGATGGGGCTTGAACACAGGTCATCCTGATTGTGGGTGGGACCAAGACTTTACCTGCTATACCAGGCTGTCTCTAAAATAAGAGCCTTCTTTTTTCCTGACAAAATATCCCCAGTTCTTTCAACCTGTTCTTGTAAGATATATTCTACAATCTTCTCACTATCATATTTGTTCTCTTCTAGATGTATTATAGCTATGAAATTCAAAACATGTGGTCCCCCAGAACATACCACAATGCTTCTGACGTCATGTGGCAGAAACCACTGCCCTCCCCCACCCATTCTAGAAACTATGGCTTCTCTTAATCCTTTATTACTTTTCTAATGTCTGTCATACCAGACTGCTGGCTTATCTTGACTTCGTAGGCCACTAAGACCCCTTCTTCTTCTAGGTCATTGTTATCTAGTCATGACTCCTCCATCCCATACTTGTGTGGTTGATTTAAAAAAAAAAAACAACAACTATCCCTTCCCTTCTTTAATGCAGTTAGTTACTATAACAGGACTTCAAAGGTCTTTTATAGCTAATTTTTGCCCTTCCTGGACTCCATCTTAGCTAATGGAATCCAAGACCTAGATTCTGTCTCTTCCTCTGAGTATTTGGGCAACCTTTCCCACATGCGTAGAATTCACTCCTACCTCTTAAAATTCTTGGCTTCCTTCAGGTTGTGTTTTGGGTGGTTTGTCATTCGCTCTCAAAGAAGACCATGATGCTAGGTGTCACTTCCCTGATTCCCCTCCTTGCCCCACAGTTATCACTCAATCCCCCTTCAGATAACCTGCATTATACCCCTAGTTGTAAATGTCTCATCCTCCCCCCTTCCCCAAAGTTCTTCAGGGCAGTGACTTTCTCATTTTGCCCTTAAATCCGTAACACCTAATAGAGCACCTTGCACATAGTAGGCTCCTAACAAGTGCTTGTTACACTGAATGCTGTCGTCGGGAGTGCTACCAAATTGAGGAGGAGATTGGGCTCCCTTGAGGGCTTCGTGCCAAGTGCTTCTTTTCCCCACTGTCTCCTAGCATTTTGAAATTAGAGGCAGCCTGATCAGACAGGCTTTCTCCTTCATCTGAGGCAGGGAGAAAGAGGCAGATTTAAACAATAACAGCCAGTGGACTGATCAACGAAAGGATGTCATCACTGACAACCAAAGAAATTTTACTTACGACTCTATGCATCTTTACTGAACTTCCTGAAGAGTGGTTCTGTCAGAGGTGCCTAAAGTCTGCTTATTCTAGATTGATTTCTAGATTAGTCAATTTCCTTGTCCTCCTGAGTGTAATAAGTGAGTCCTTGTATTCAGTAGCTCACAAATCAGTCTGCAGAAGGAATAGCTCTTAATTGTACCCCAAAAGTGATCTCCATGCCCCAGATTATGATGAATGAAACTCAAGTGACACTGTCACTGGCTTGCAAGTGACCTCGATGCAGCCTTTGTTTTTAGCATTAATAAATCATTACTATGTAATTTCTCTGTGAAAGCAAGCTTCTGGCCTTGGGAATAGCCCTGAAAGAATTCTCTATTTCATCTCTAAGTCTTTGCCACTGTTTAAGCTATTGCTCTGGTCCTTGGAGTTCTCATAGGTTGTGCTCATCCTTCATTTTTGAAGAGGACCATGGCATCAGGAAAAGGATGATATGACTTGATTTGAGTGAGTGAGGGCTGTGCAAGGTCCACCAGCCTCACTTTCTCCTCCAGAGCCACCTGGGTCCAGTGGCCAGATATTCATCAGGACAACTAAAGATAGGCCAGGATGCAATGGGAAATCCTGGCCCTTTTAGGCTAAGGTCTTTTCAGGTTCTCACTTTGAGTGAGATAACACACATTCAGTGAATAGGCTTCTTTAATAAGTGAGCCAAGGGGTGGGCCCTTTAATTAGAAAAAAATAAAAGAAAATCTCCTGTCTTATGCTCAGCAGGAATATGGAAGGTGAAGGATGCAGAGAAGTTTTTCTATTCTGTACCTCCCTAAAGAATGGCCTTGGTAATTATAGGATGCGAGGAAGACAACCTATGTGGTCACATTTGTGTTTTGTTTTCCTTCCCTGTTTTCCTGAATTTGACAATAAAGTGTTATGGAGGATACAATGAAGGGGGGAGGAGAGAGAAAGAGAGAGAGAGAGAGAGAGAGAGAGAGAGAGAGAGAGAGAGAGAGAGAGAGAGAGAGAGAGAAGCAGAGATACCACGGTAGAAATATGTATTTTTGGCTGGAGCTTCATCAGATAAGGGAAAACACTCTCTCATTCTCTTAGGGAATGCAAAAGTACATTTTGTTCCAAAGGTAACAATTTCTTCCCCCTGGGCAGTGGAGGGAGAGTTAATCTCTCTCTATCTCTTCTCTCTCTCTCTCTCTCTCTCTCTCTCTCTCTCTCTCTCTCTCTCTCTCTCTCTCTCTCTGCAGAGCCAAGCACTGCCTCCATCACAGCCTAATATACTTCCCCATGCACCTTTCTCCTAAAAGGGCAAACACAGAATAGCAGCCAGGGTTCCTGTGCCTCCTGATGAGTCCTGAGGGGCTTCTTTGAGGGAACTCCCAGGCCAGCTTTCTACTTCCTTGTCTTAGGCAACTTGAGGGTGGGGAGGAGGAGGAAGCTGCTGGCAGAGGCAAAGGCTTTATTAGTTTGGTTACAGAGGAGTTGGCTGCTAATCTGCCTTGGTGGAGAGATTGATTTCCCCCACACTGATGAAATCACATGTCTGTAACACTCCCCTCCTGCAAAGTAAGAAGCTTAGTTCGGGCTGAGGCAAGTTACAAACCAAGAGGACAGAAAACAAGGCCCTTGCTTTGTGCCCTCCATTTTTGCTTCCCTCTCCAAGGGCAATAATTACTTATCCCCTCATTAAGCAAAGAGGGTGGGACTTTGCTTGGGTTCCCTTTGATCTCTCTCAAGACTCTGTGTTATGACCAGATGGTACCAAGTATGGGGCTGAGGGGCACATGTGACTGTAAGCTACTTCTGGTCCCCCCCAGGCAGCCTCCTGAGAATCAGACATTCAAGAAATGTTTATGGAGCACACTGTATGTACCTGAAGGCACTGTGTTAGGCACAGTGGGCCTAATGAAAGGCCAAAGGGCATCTCCTCTGAAAGAGCCTACAATCTAATAGGAGAGATGAGACAACTACATGAATTCAATACAGTCCAATAACTATTTACTCACCACCTGCTGGGGGCTAAGGACCTGGTATGCAAAGATGAAAATGTTAGAGCCCTTGCTTCCAAGGACATTGTACTTGTAGCAAATGTAAATTGATCATGTAGTGGAGAAGGGAGGGAAGGATAAAACTTGGAACTCAATTTTTTTAAATGAAGAAATGAAATATATAGTCTAGATGATGTGAATCGAGTCAGCAGTCTTGGTTGGATGAACAGAACCCAACAATGATTTCATTGCAAAATCGCCAGCCTTTTCTCAGTCCTCAGTTTCCTTGATCCCTCTCTAAAGCATTTGACACTGCTGAACATTCCTTCCTCCTGGATACTCTCCCTTCCTTGGGTTTTCTTTCTGTGCAGTAGATGACTGTTGCTTCTAGAATTTGAAAACACAAACAAAACTCTGTATAGCTTTTAAAGTTCTACATAACCTGGTCCCAATCTATTCCTCCATCCTCAGTGGACATTATTTCAACTCCTTCACTCTGCCTTCCAACCCAACTGGCCCCTTTGTTCCTCACCTACTCCATCTTCTATCTGCCTCTCCAAGCATATTGTTTTGAGGATAAAATGCAAAAACTTCTGTTTTGCATTTAATGCCTTTCATGATCTGGGCCCCGATTGCCTTTCTAGGCTTGTAGAATATCACTGTCTTTCACATGCTCTCCATTCCAGCCAAACCAGACTGTCTGCTGTTCCTGGTATATAACGTTCCATCTCTTGATCAGGTCCTTTGTACAGGCTGTTCCACATGCCTGAAATGTGCTCCTTTCTCACCTCTGCCTTGGGAAAGGGGGCAGAGAACAAGTTTTTCTAAGTGCCTGCTGCATGTCAGGCACTGCGCTAAACATTTTACAAATATCTCATTTGATCCTTGTAGAGTTTCTACCTTCCTTCAAAGGCCAATTCAGGTACCATCTTCAAAGACAATTCTATGCCAATCTCCTTGATTGCTAGTGACATCCCCCAGAAATTACCTTTTATATTTTATTTTATATTATATTTTTGCTTATATTTTGTGTTTATATATTTATTTATAAACACACACGTATATATGTATGGTTGTATATTTATCTCTATATCTATATTTGTGTGTAGTTTTCCAACAGAATCTAAGTACCTTAAGAATAAGCAATGTTTAATTTTTTCTTCTGCATGTCAAGTGCATGGTACATAGTGAGCTCATGGAAGGAAGGAAGGAAGGAAGGAAGGAAGGAAGGAAGGAAGGAAGGAAGGAAGGAAGGAAGGAAAAAGGAAGGAAAGAAGAAAGAAGGAAGGAAGGAAGGAAGGAAGGAAGGAAGGAAGGAAGGAAGGAAGGAAGGAAGGAAGGAAGGAAGGAAGGAATGGGCAAGACTCCCATCTATTTGGTTATCAGTCCACCAGAAGCACTCCCTTCCCCTCCCTTCTCTTTCCATGCTGAGTGATTTTTTTATCCTGGAACATGGCTCATTCCATCCTGACTCGGCCCCCACATACTTGGCTGGGTGGCCAACTCCAACTCATATTGCTATAGCAAATAGTTTTGAAAAGTAGGTAAGCATACATAGCCTAGAACCTGGGGAATCTCTTTTCAAGTTTGATGGTGCAACAAAGTAATTCAAAGATGTTCTAAACATCATGAATGAATGAATGAATGTGTTCTCCCACAGTATTTGACAGACTATAAAAAACATTCAGGACCTGCACACAACAGTACATGCTACAGCCAATGCCAAGGAAGTTAGGACCATTGGAAGAAAAGTTACACTCTCTAAGAATGCTCCTAAAGAAGGACATCATTACAAGCATGGCAGAAACTGCTTGAGAAAATTACTCAATACTTGTGAAAAGACATTGGAAAATGATGTCAATCTGGTATAACCAGTAGAAAACTTGAACACCCAATTGCCCAGTTAAAGGAAAAGAAAGAGACACCTGTGGAACAGAATTTGGGAGATGAATGAATGAACGAATGAATGAAATGAATAAATAAATAAAATTAAATCAGAAATTCTTGATACCCTTAATCAACAATTAAAATTGAAAACCCAAAGGTTAATGTGGTAAACGAAGGTAAAGCATCACAAAGAAGGAAATAAATGATATAAAATCAATCAAAAATATATTACAGATGTTTGAGACACATAGAAATTAGAAGAGATAAAGAACCCCTGAAGGAGGATTTGGAAATTTCTGATCATCTTTATGGTTTAAAGAATTCCAATATGATATAAGCATGAGTTGTGTCAAATATGAAAATAAAAGTTTGAATACAATTGGTATAATAAACTATAAAATGGTCGCATCCAGGGAGATGACTGAAAGTCTAGTTTCTCTGCAAAACTGGCAAGCAGTGGGTCTTGATAAGATCCATATTTATTGACTCAAATCCTTCCCAGTGGTACATGAATTAATAATAAAACATTTTACCAGCCTCCTCTGTGGTGAAAACCTGATCTCACCTTTTTTAACAGTCCTCATAAATTTATTGCCAGAAGGTGAGAATACCAGTGACCCCTCCTAATATATGTTAATTTTATATGTAGGAGTGTTCTTATAAATGTTTAAAAACTAACACTCTAAAAAGTAAAATGTATACACAATACAATTTTAAGTTTAATCTTTGTTATAAACATTTTCTTCATAATTAAGTCTAGACAATCAACAAAACAATAAATCAAACCTTGGTTTCTAACATTTGTTCATTTGCAAGGTGTAAATGCTCATACTGAAAAATTAACAACTGACTTTCCAGAGCCTGTACAAGCTGGTGCCAGCACATTACTGATTATATGATGTGCTCTGCAAACTTTCCATAACCTGAATTGCTAGCTAGGACAGCTAGATGAGTATAAATCTGTCTCCCAAATACTGTGTGACCTTGGTCAAGTCACCTGACCTCTACCTCCATTTCCTCATCTATGAAAAGAGGATAATAATAGAACCCACCTTCTAGGATTGTTTTAAGGATAAAATGAGTTAATATTTGTAAAACACTTTGCAAACCTTAGTATTATGTAAGTGGTAGCTATTATTGTTAGACCTATAAATACTTAAAATAAAACAATGTATTTGTTTGGGAGCAAAAAGATCTTAGTTATGTAAAAAGCAACTTATTATTAATTCTGTGATTATTGAAAAAGCACTATATTATGTAAACTGCCACTACAATGGACATAAATTATATTTCCTTAAGTTCATTATCATCACTCCCAAATAGAATTATATATGGCTTTCAAATCAAGGAGAGACTTGTACCAAAACATCATATTAATCACTTATGTATGATTCTGAGTTACATAACTCCACTAAAAGTACATTAATCAGTTATTTCACCTCATGCAAACTTTCTCCAATAATATTAAAATAGTGTACAATTCTTAATTTGCACCAGAAAGAGAGAGTGAAGGCTTGGAGTTTGAATCCAGAGGCCAAATTGAACCAAGGAATGAAGGAAATAGTTATAAGTACCTTGTTCTTTCTAGGGAAGACCTCACTATCAAGGAAAAAGTCCAATGCTGTGCATGTTAGATCTGTGACTGGAATCCTAAAGTCAAAACTTAATGGAGAGAATATATTTTGGGCAATTAATTCTAACACAACTCTAGTCTTAAGATACACTTTTGGAATGGATGTGGAAGACATCCAAACAAAAACCGATACAATATTAAAGAGACACATGGCTCATCCCAAGGCAGCTGTAGAAAGATTAACACTTCCTTTTCAGAAAGGAGGAAGAAGATTGAGATATTCTCAGTGTACAGAAAAAAAGAAGTTAAAATTCACATGAAAACTTTTGGAATAAACAGACTTCAGTTTATAAAGTAATGGTAAAGTCTGATGAAAGGAATACACCACTAGATTTATTAAATGGGCCAAAAGTCTTTATCTCTGACTAGAATTTATGAAAGGACATCACCATCATTAGTAGTAATAGTAGTAGTAGCCATAAAGTAGTGATGCTACTGTTGTTGTTGTTGTTACACTCCATAAAAAAATCTTCAATCTCATCAATTTGGGAGTTCCTTCCAATAATACAGATCACAATTTATCCATGCTAGTCCATCCTGTGCAGCTTGACAATAATAACAATTAATTATTATAATAATTTGTGGAATGCTTTAAGATTTGCAAAGCACATTATACATATTCTGTCATTTGATCCAAGAGTTGAATCAAAAGATATTCCATGAACAACATCCACATGAATTCATCCAATAATTTATCAACAAAGGCATGTTGAACAAATGGCTGAGTCATACAAATCTATTCAGAGAAGTTAAAGGGTTATGATAATGATTCAGGATCAGATCATTGCCATGAGAAATTATAGAAAGGTTACCTTTAGGGAGCCTGGATTTATTTGTTGATGAGTCTCGTAGTCAAGTGGTGGAAATTGTACAACATATTACTGTAACTTACCAAAAGTTAAATCTCAACTGGATACCTAGAAGGGCACAATTGTGTGACTAGAATTATATATCACAAGCTCACTATCCTTTATATATTAACAGATGGCAAAGCCTCTTACTACCAACAAAACACCCCAAAACACTTTGAAAAAAAGTTTTAAGAGTGGAATATTTCCCCAATTGATAGTCAAAGGATAGTCAATTCCCCGTTGTCAAAGGTTATGAACAGGCAGTTTTCAGAGGTAGAAATTAAAGATATCTATAAGCATATGAAAAAATGCTCTAAATCACTATTGATTAAAAAAATGCAAGTCAAAACAACTTTGAGGCACCATATCTCACCAGTCAGATTGACTAAGATGACAAAACAGGAAAATGATAAATGCTGGAGAGGATGCGGAAAAATTGGAACACTAATGCATTGTTGGTGGAGTTGTGAACTGATTCAACCATTCTGGAGAGCAATCTGGAACTATGCCCAAAGGGCTACAAATAAGTGCATACCCTTTGACCCAGCAATACCACTTCTAGGGGTGTATTCCAAAGAGATCATAGAAGTAGGAAAAGGACCTTTATGTACAAAAACATTTATAGCAGCTCTTTTTGTGATGGCAAAGAATTGGAAATCAAGGGGATATCCATAAACTGGAGAATGGCTAAACAAGTTGTGGTATATGAATGTCATGGAATACTATTGTGCTATAAAAAAATGAGGAGCAGGGGCGGAGCCAAGATGGCGGAGTAGAAACAGCGCTTCCAAGCCTCTCTGCCCCCAGATTCCCCACAAACTATGTAAAAAAGGACTGTGAACAACTTCTGGAGCCCCAGCACCCACAGAACGACACAGAGAAGCTAACCTCCCGCTGAGGACAGCCCAAGCCCTGCAGGAAGGACCAGCGCAGAGGTCTGGGAGCCGGCAGCCTGCAAAGCGCAGGAGCCGAGCCGAGCCAAGCGGAGCCCAGGTCCGCGTGAGCCGAGGTTTTAGCCCCAGGGCGGCAGGGCCAGCAGCCAGCTGGAGGAACCCCAGAACACCAGGAGCTGTGGCAATTCCAGAATTATCAACATAGACATGCCTAGGACAAAGTAAGAGGTTAGTGTCCTATGGACTTTGGGACCTGTACTGGGGGAATGCGTCAGCTCCCTCCCCTGGGGGCTAGAAGCCGCTGAGGAGACACGCCATTTTGTAGTTTTCAGACGCAGCTCTGGCTCCCAGCCTACAAATCGTGGGGAGATCCAGCGATCAGTCTTGGGGGGTAATCGCTCTTGCTTTAACCTCCCTGGATCTGGATTGTGATCTAGGGTGGAAGCTGTGGGTGGGTTTATAGCTTGCCAGAAACGGAAGTTGCCCCCCACACGTTCGGGACGAAAATTCCTCTATCTGGCCTTAAAGCCATAGTGTGGCAACAAGCCCAAAAAGTCAAGCAATTAAGTGGCAACATGCCAAGGCAAAGGAAACAGAAAAATGCAACCTAGACTCCTATTTTGGGGGCATAGAGCGGGAAAAGGACTGTGAGGTCAGAAGGCCTGCTCCAAAAGCCCCAGGGGAAAACATGAGCGGGTTGCAGGCCATAGAGGACCTTAAGAAGAACTTTAAAAATCAAATAAGAGAAGTGGAGGAAAAATTAGAAAGAGAAATGAGAAGGATGCAGGAAAAGTATGAAATGAGGGTCAACAGCTTGACTGAGGAAAACAACACCTTAAAAAATAGACTAGCTCAAATGGCAAAGGAGGCCCCAAAGGGCAATGAGGAGAAGAATGCCTTAAAAAGTCGAATTTGCCAGATGGAAAAAGAATCTCAAAAGTTCACTGAGGAGATTCATTCCTTCAGAGTTAGACTGGAGCAAATGGAAGCTAGTGACTTTATGAGAAATCAAGATGCTGTTAAACAGATCTAAACAAATGAAAGAATAGAAGGCAATGTGAAATATTTCATGGGAAAAACCACTGACCTGGAAAATAGATCCAGGAGAGACAATTTAAAACTTATTGGACTACCTGAAAGCCATGATCAAAGAAAGAACCTAGAAATCACCCTTCAAGAAATTCTCAAGGAAAATTGCCCTGATGTTTTAGATCCAGAGGGCAACATAGAGGTTGAAAGAATCCACGATCACCTCCTGAAAAAGATCCCAAAAAGAAAACTCCCAGGAATATTATAGCCAGGTTCCAGAATCCCCAGATCAAGGAGAAAATACTTCAAGCAGCCAGGAAGAAACAATTTCAATATTGTAGAAACACAATCAGAATAGCCCAGGACCTGGCAGCTTCTACACTGAGGGATCGAAGGGCATGGAATATGATATTCCAGAGGGCAAAGAACTGGGAATGAACCCAAGGGTCACCTACCCAGCAAAACTGAGTATTTTGTTTCAGGGGAAAATATGGTCATTCAGTGGAATAGAGGACTTTCAAGCATTCTTGAGGAAAAACCAGAATTGAATAGAAAATTTGACATCCAGACACAAGAGGGAAGAGATGCCTGAGAAGGTAATCAGGGAAAAGAAATCAAAAGGAACTTATCAAAGTTGAATGATTTACATTCCTATATGGAAAAGCAATAACTGTGACTGATGATATCTTTCTCACTATGAAAATAATGGAAGAAGGGGGTGTGGTCATATGAATACATATGTGAATGTGTGTGTATATGGTTACAGTTATATATGGATAGAGGGCATAGGTTGAATTTGTTGGGAAGGAGAATACTCAAGGGATGAAATTATGAGGTGAGAGAGGAAAGTGGCAAGAGGAGATGGGGAGAGACAGGGTAGGGTAAACTATCTCATGTAGAAGAAGCAAGGGAAGTGGTTGCAAGGGAGGGGGAGAATAGGAAGGCAAAAAAGGCAAAACCACATTCTCATTGAATTTAGTTCAGGGAGAGAATGACATACATACTAAATGGGATATCTCAACCTGCAGCAGAATAGGGGGAAGGGGGATGAGAGGAGGGATGATGGATGGGAGGGCATCCTTGGGGGGAGGGGAGGTTGGAAGTACCCACTATAGAAGAGGGACAGGATCTAGTAGGGAATGGACCAGGTGGGGGAGTGGGATGAGTGGGAGGGAATTATAAGCAGCCTTGTACAATATATCTACTATGATAATGTTTTGCATAGCTAGACATGTACAACATATACTGAATTACTTATCTCCCAAGACGGAATGGGTCACAAGGGAGGAAGGAAATGGATCTGAAATTCGAGGTCGTAACATTAAATGTTTCAAATATATATAAATACTATTATTAATACTCTTTTGCTTGTAATAGGGAGATAAGATGTGCAGGCATTGGGACACAAGATTCACCTTCCTCTAATGGAAAAGTCGATGGGGGTATGGGAGAAGGTATGGGAGAGAGCAGATTGGAGGAAGTGATATCTTGTGGGACTACTATTCTGGGAGGTTGGGTAGGGGAATAATGGGGGGAAAATGATTGTAACTCAAAATCTGGCGGAAATGAATGATGTAAAACAGAAGTTAATAAAGCATTTGTTTATTAAAAAAAAAAATCCAGGAAAAAAAAATGAGGAGCAGACGGACTCCATAGTAACCTGGAGAGACTTATATAAGCTGATGCTGAGTGAGAAGAGCAGAACCAGGAGAAATTTGTATACAATTACAGACACAACAAAAGTGTGACAACTAACTTTGATAGACTGGGCTCCTCTCAGCAATGCAAAGTTATAAGACAACTCCAAAAGACTCATGATGCAAAGAGATATCCATATCCAGAGAAAGAACTACGGAGTCTGAATGCAAATTGAAGAAAACTACTTGCTCTCTCTCTCTCTCTCTCTCTCTCTCTCTCTCTCTCTCTCTCTTTTTTTTTTGGCTTTGTTTTGTTCCATCTTTCTTGTTGTTCACTCTTTACAACCTGAGAAATGTTTAATGTGAAGGTATTTGTAGATCCTATATTTAATTGCACGGCGTGGGGGGAGGAAGGGGAGAAAATTTGAAACTCAAAGGATTGTGGAATTGACTGTTGTAAACTAAAAGTAAATAATTTTTTTTTCTTAAGAGTGGAATCTTGTTTTCTGAAACACAGCTCAAAGTATAGATATTGAGTCAGAGATGGAGTATAACTGGGAAAAATATATCTATATCTATATGTATATATATACATATATATGTATATATATACTTGAGTCATATATCTGATCAACAATACTTTAAACTGAAAAGGGAAGGAGAAAAAGAAATCGGCCTACAATGCATCTTCCAATATAAACTTCCAAATATTATAGAGTAGCAAGTGCAACATAGAAAAATATATAGAATATGTGTGTAGGAAACAATTTAATGCAAAGATGGCTTTATTCACACATGAAATGTATTCATTTGTTCCAGAATGTGATCCACACCTCTCTAAGGGAAACTATGATTTCTACCTTTGTAGGGAGTAGGATGATGGCAATGACTGGATGTTTACTCCTTCTCTTTTCTCTCTCCAAGATGGTTACTGAGCTAGAATTAAATCTATCAACCACACTTCAAATATTGGTTATCTTTGGGTACTATACTTTGAAGTACAGGATAAATACCATTTTCCCTGCTTAGTTTTATGAAGAAGATTAACTTACTTAGAGCTTACTATCACCAGCTAAGCTCTCTCTTACCAATTTCTGGTTA